>WWNC01000092.1:600000-1085000 GCA_011125475.1 Melanerpes aurifrons
CCCGGCCTACCCCGGCGGCAACGGGCTGGGGGCTGCCGGTGAGTGGGGGGGGGGGGAGGCTGGGGAGGCGTGGGAGGGGCTTGGAGGGGTGGGGGAGGGGCTTGGAGGGGTGGGGGAAGGGCTTGGAAGGGGTGGGGAAGGGTTGGGATGGGGCTGGGGGGGCTAGGGAGGATTGGGAGGGGTGGGGAGGGGACTGGGAGGGCTGGGAGGGGATTGAGAGAGAGTGGGGAGGGGCTGGGAGGGGTGGGGAGGGGCTTGGAGGGGTGGGGGAGGGGCTTGGAGGGAGTGGGAGGGGCTTGGAAGGGGTGGGGAAGGGTTGGGATGGGGCTGGGGGGGGGCTTTGGGAGGGGTGGGGATTGGGGGGCTGGGAGGCTGGGGGGGGAGTGGGAGGTGAGGAGGGGCTTGGGAGAGGTGGGGAGAGGCTGGGAGGGGAATGAAGGGTGGGGAAAGGTGGGGAGGGGAGTGGGAGGGGTCTGGGAGGGAATTGGGAGGGAGTGGGAGGGGTGGGAAAGGACTGGGAGGGGATTGGGAGGGGTCAGGGGGGGATTGGGGGAGGGGGAGAGGGGAGGGGGCTGGGAGGGGATTGGGAGAGGTTGAGGGAGGCTGGGAGGGGAATGAGAGGGTGGGGAGGGACTGGGAGAGGTGAGGAGGGGGGAGTGGGAGGAGGGGGAGGGGATTGGGAGAGGTGGGGAAGGGGCTGGGAGGGGTGGGGAGGGGCTGGGGGAGGTGGGGAGGGGATTGAGTGGGGCTGGGAGGGGCTAGGAGGCATTGGGAGGGGTCTGGGAGGGGAGTGGGAGAGGCTGGGAGGGGAATGAGAGGGGTGGGGAAGGGTGGGGAGGGGATTGGGGGTCTGGGGGAACAGTTGGGGTCTGGGGGTGACCCTTGGGGGCCTGGGGGTGGCACTTGGGGGCTCTGGGGGTGACTGAGGTCTGGGAGGTCCCTCAGGGTCTGGGGGTGGCGCCTGGGGGTGGCAATGAGCTCTGGGGGTCCTCAGGCTCTGAGGGTGCTGCAGAGGGTCTGGGGGGGTCCCTCAGGGTCTGGGGGTGATGCAGGGCGTCTGGGGGGTCCCTCAGGCTCTGGGGGGTCCCTCAGGCTCTGGGGGTGCTGCTGGGGGTCTGGGGGCTCCCCTCCTGACCCCCTTCCCTCCCCCCCCCCAGCCCTGCCCTGCCCCCCCCTGCGCCGCTCTCTCTCCCTGCTGCCGACCACCTCCCAGGCGGCCTCCGAGTGGCCTGGCCCCGCCCCCGACGACCCCGCGGGGGGGGGAGGGGGGGGAGGAGGAAGGGGAGGGGCCAGCCCCCGGCCCCCGACCCCTCCCTCCCCCGCCCCTCCCCCGGCCCCCCGCCCCCCAGCCCGGGAGCAGGCTCCCCCTCCCCCAGGGCGGGGAGCAGCCCGAGGAGCCGGGGCCAGGAACTCCTTCCAGGAGGATGGCAGCGGAATGAAGGGTGGGGGAGGGGCTGGGGGTGATGGGGGTGGGGAGGGGGCCGGGGGCACTGGGAGGGGATTGGGGGTGCTGGGAGGGGTCAAGAGGGATGGGAAGGGGCATGGGGGCACTGGGGGACACTGAGTTGGCATTGGGTTGGGTCTGGGGGCACTGGGGGGCTGAGAGGGCACTGGGTTGGGGCTGGGGGCACTGGGGGGCTGAGAGGGCACTGGGGGGCTGGGGGCACTGGGTTGGGGCTGGGGGCACGGGGGGCTGGAGGGCACTGGGGGGCTGGGGGCACTGGGTTGGGGCTGGGGGCACCGGGTTGGGTCTGGGGGGGCACGGGGGGCTGGAGGGCACTGGGGGGCTGGGGGCACTGGGTTGGGGCTGGGGGCACTGGGTTGGGGCTGGGGTCACTGGGGGGCTGGGAGGGCACTGGGTTGGGGCTGGGGTCACTGGGGGGCTGGGAGGGCACTGGGTTGGGGCTGAGAGGGCACTGGGGGGCTGGGGGCACTGGGTTGGGGCTGGGGGCGCTGGGGGGCTGAGAGGGCACTGGGTTGGGGCTGGGGTCACTGGGGGGCTGGGGGCACTGGGGGCACTGGGTGGGCACTGAGGGGCACTGGGGAGGGGTCTGGGGGTGGGCACTGAGGGGGCGGGGCCGGGGGCGGGGCCGTGTGGGGGCGGGGCCAAGCGCTCAGCCCCTGCAGGCCGCTTGGAGCTCAGCAGCAGCAGAGCCGAGGGGAGGGGAGGGGAGGGGTGGGGAGGGGCTGAGGCAGCTGGGGCCGGTCCTGGGGGGGGGGTGGGATATCGGGGGGGGGTCCTGGCAGCTGAGTGCCCCTCCCCCCTCCCCCGTGCCCCCCTCCCCCCCCCCCCCAGACGTGCCCTCCTGGCTGAAGAGCCTGCGGCTGCACAAGTACGCTGCGCTCTTCGCCCGCATGAGCTACGAGGAGATGATGGCCCTCAGCGAGCACCACCTGGAGACCATGGTCCGGGGGGGGCTCCTGGGGGGCTCCTGGGGGGCTGGGGGCCTGGGAGGGGGTTGGAAGGGTCCTGGGGGCTTGGAGGGCGCTTAGGGGCGCCGGGGGCTGGGAGGAGCGGCGGGAGCGACTGAGGAGCTTGGATGGCATCTGGGGGCAGCTGTGGGGCTTGAGGGGCAGCTGGGGGCAGCTGGGGGCTGGGGAGGCACTTGAGGGTCTGGAGGGCACCTGGGGGCACCTGGGCAGGCTTTGGGGGTCCTGGGGGCTTGGAGGCGCTTAGGGGCGCCGGGGGCTGGGAGGAGCGGCGGGAGCGACTCGAGGGGTGAGGAGGGGAGTTGGGGGCTGGGGGGCACTTGGAAGGCACTTGGGGGCTGGGGGCAACTGGGAGGCTGGGGGTCCTGGGAAGGGGTTGGGGGTCGTGGGGGCTTGGAGGGCGCTTAGGGCGTGCCAGGGGGTGCCGGGGGGCACTGCCGGGGGCTGGGAGGAGTCGTGGGAGTGACTCAAGGAGTGAGGAGGGGGTGGGAGGCACTTGAGGGGCAGCTGGGGGCACTTGGGGGTCTGGAGGGCACCTGGGGGCACCTGGGCAGGCTTGGGGGTCCTGGGGGCATGGAGGGCACCTGGGGGCAGCGCCGGGGCTCGGAGGAGCTCGGGAGCGCCTCGGGAGCTTGGGGGCTGGGGGGCACTTGGGGGCGGCTGTGGGGCTGGGGGGGGCGGCTGGGGGGCAGGGCCGGGTGCCAAGGCTGCCCTGTGCCCGCAGAACGTCACCAAGGGAGCCAGGCACAAGATTGCTCTCAGCATCCAGAAGCTGCGAGAGAGGCAGAGCCTGCTCCGCGCCCTCGAGAAGGTGCCGCGGGGGGGCGCTGGGGGGCGCCCTTGGGGGGCGCTGGGGGGCCCTTGGGTCCCCAAGGGCGGCATTGGGTGACCCTCAGCTCCCTATGGGTGGCACTGGGGGACACTGGGTGGCCCTTGGGTGGTACTGGGTGGCCCTTGGGTGGCACTGGGTGGCTCTTGGGTCCCCCTGGGTGGCCCTTGGGTGCCCATGGGTGGCACTGGGTGACTCTTGGCACCCCCTGGGTGGCCCATGGGTCCCCAAGGGCGGCATTGGGTGACTCTCAGCTCCCTATGGGTGGCACTGGGTGGCCCTTGGGTGCCCATGGGTGGCACTGGGTGGCTCTTGGGTGGCACTGGGTGGCTCTTGGATCCCTAAAGGTGGCACTGGGTGGCCCTTGGGTGCCCATGGGGGGCACTGGGATGGGCACTGGGTGGCCCTTGGGTCCCTAAAGGTGGCACTGGGTGGCCCTTGGGTGCCCATGGGGGGCACTGGGATGGGCACTGGGTGGCCCTTGGGTCCCTAAAGGTGGCACTGGGTGGCCCTTGGGTGCCCTTGGGTGGCACTGGGTGGCCCTTGGGTGGCACTGGGGGGCACTGGGATGGCATTGGGTGGCCCTTGGGTGGTACTGAGTGGCCCTTGGGTGCCCATGGGTGGCACTGGGTGGCTCTTGGGTGCCCATGGCTGGCACTGGGTGGCTTTTGGGTGGCACTGGGTGGCCCTTGGGTGCCCTTGGGTGGCACTGGGTGGCCCTTGGGTGCCCATGGGTGGCACTGGGTGGCTCTTGGGTCCCCCTGGGTGGCCCTTGGGTGCCCATGGGTGGCACTGGGTGACCCTTGGGCGGCACTGGGTGACCATCAGCTCCCCATGGGTGGCACTGGGCTGTCCCTGGGTGCCCCTTGGCTCCCCTTACCTCCCCCCTGGATGCCATGGGGGGAGCTTGGAAGGGGGCACGGGGGGTCTCTCCTATCCCCTCCTGCCCCTCCCCCCATGCCCCCTCCCGCCCCCCCTCACGCCCCCCCCCCTCCCCCTCCCCCTGTGCCCCTCAGGACATCCTGGAGGGAGGCAACCTCTGGTCGGCCCTGCAGGAGCTGCAGCAGATCCTCCTCACCCCCATCAAGGCCTTCCCGGCCCCCCCCCCCCGCCCCCGAGGGCGGCCCCGCCCCGGCCCCGCCCCGGCCCCGCCCCCTCCCCCGCCCCCCGCGGAGGGAGAGGCTCCGGCGGCAGCGGTGCCCGAGGGGGACATCCCCGGGCACTTCACCAGGGTCATGGGCAAAGGTGGGCAGGGGGCGCCGGGGGGGGGCTGGGGAGGGTGGGGAGGGGGCCTGGGGGCTGGGAGGGGGCTTAAGGGGCCTGGGGAGGGGCTGAAGGGGATCGGGGGATTGAAGGGGGTTGGGAGGGGCTGGGGGCCTAGGGGGTGGGGAGGGGGCTGGGGGTTGGGGAGGGGTCCTGGGGGTCTAGGGGGTCTAAGTGGGCTCTTGGGGAGGGGTCTCAGCTATTTGGGGAGGGGGTTTGAGGTATTTGGGGAAAGGTCTCAAGGCTCTGGGCAGGGTCCCAAGGCTCTGGGTTGGGTCCCAGCTCTCTGGGGAGGGGTCTCAGCTCTTGGGGAGGGGTCTCAAGGGTCTGAGTGGGGTCTCAAGGGTCTGGGGAGGGTCTCAAGGCCCTTGGGGAGGGGTCTCAGCTATTTGGGGAGGGGTCTCAGCTATTTGGGGAGGGGTCTCAAGGCTCTGGGCTGGATCCCAAGTTGCTGAGTTGGATCTCAGCTCTCTGGGGAGGGGTCTCGAGGGTCTGGGTGGGGTCTCAAGGCCCTTGGGGAGGGGTCTCAGCTATTTGGGGAGGGGTCTCAGCTATTTGGGGAGGGGTCTCAGCTATCTGGGGAGGGGGCTTGAGCTATTTGGGGAGGGGTCCCAAGGCTCTGGGCTGGATCCTAAGTTGCTGAGTTGGATCTCAGCTCTCTGGGGAAGGGTCTCAGGGGTCTGGGAGGGGTCTCAGCTATTTGGGGAGGGGTCCTAAGGGTCTGAGTGGGATCTAAACGGTCTGGGGGGGGGGTCTCAAGGCCCTTGGGGAGGGGTCTCAGCTATTTGGGGAGGGGTCTCAAGGCTCTGGGTTGGGTCCCAAGGTGCTGAGTTGGGTCCCAAGGTGTTTGAGTTGGGTCTCAGCTCTCTAGGGAGGGGTCTCGAGGCTCTGGTGGGGCTCTAAAGGGTCTGGGGGCGATCTCAAGGCCCTTGGGGAGGGTCTCAGCTATTTGGGGAGAGGTCTCAGCTAACTGGGGAGGGGTCTCAAGGCTCTGGGCTGGATCCCAAGTTGCTGAGTTGGATCTCAGCTGTCTGGGGAGGGGTCTCAGCTCTTGGGGAGAGGTCCTAAGGGTCTGAGTGGGATCTAAACGGTCTGGGGAGGGTCTCAAGGCCCTTGGGGAGGGGTCTCAGCTATTTGGGGAGGGGTCTCGGCTATTTGGGGAGGGGTCTCCTCCCCCCCAACCCCCTCCCCTTCCCCTCTGCCCTCAGTCTGCACCCAGCTGCTGGTGTCGCGCCCGGACGAGGAGAACATCAGCAGCTACCTCCAGCTTCTCGAGAAGTGCCTGAGCCACGAGGTGCCAGCCCAGCCCGGGGGGGGGGGGAAGGGGGGCTTGGGGGATTTGGGGAGGGGGCTTCAGAGCCTCGAAGCCCCCTCCTCACCTTTCTGCCTCCCTCCCCCGAAGGCGTTCACGGAGACGCAGAAGAAGAGGTTGCTCTCCTGGAAGCAGCAGGGCCTCAAGCTGCTCCGCGCCTTCCCCAAGAAGGGACCCCTCGAGGGCCCCTCCTACCGGCCCCCCAAGGGGTAAAGTGGGGCTGGGGGAGGTGGGGGAGGGAGGTGGGGACCCCCCCCTCAAATTAGAGACCCCCGAGGGGGCTAGGACCCCCAAAGGGGATGGGAGCCCCCCGGAGCTGACCCGGCCGACCCCATCCTGCCGGTGCCTCCTGGCCCTGTGCTGCTTGGGGTCGCTTGGGGGGACCCCCCTCCACCCCCGCGGGGCTAAATTGGGGCTGGGGGAGGTAGGGTGGGAGGTGGGGACCCCCCTCCTCAAATTAGAGACCCCCCCCGAGGGGCTGGGACCCCCAAAAGGGGGTTGGGAGCCCCCCGAAGCCGACCCCCGGGGACCCCATCCCGCTGGCGCCTCGCAGCCTTGAGCTGCTTTGGGACCCCCCCTGCCCCCCCCCGTGCGGCTAAATTGGGGCTGGGGGAGGGGGGTGGGGACCCCCCTCTCAAATTAGAGACCCCCCCGAGGGGCTGGGACCCCCCCAAAGGGGTTGGGGGCCCATCTGAGGGGTCTGGGGGTCTCAGCTATTTTGGGGAGGGGTCTCAGGGCCTGGGGGAGGGTCTCAAGGTCTGGGGGTCTGGGGAGGGGTCTCAGCTATTTGGGGAGGGGTCTCAGGGGGTCTGGGGGTCTCAGGGGGATCTCAGGTACCTGGGGGTCTCAGCTATTTGGGGAGGGGTCTCAGGGGGTCTGGGGGTCTCAGGGGGGTCACAGATACCTTGGGAGGGGTATCAGCTGTTTGGGGAGGGGTCTCAAAGGTGGGGGTCTGTGGGGGTCTCAGCTATTTGGGGAGGGGTCTCAGGGCCTGGGGAGGGGTCTCAGGTGTCTGGGGGTCTCAGGGGGTCTCAGCTATATTTGGGGAGGGTCTCAAGGTCTGGGGGTCGGGGGAGGGGTCTCAACTATATTTGGGAGGGTCTCAAGGTCGGGGGTCTCAGGGGGTCTCAGCTATATTTGGGGAGGGGTCTCAGCCTCTGACCCCCCTCCCTCCCCCCCCCCAGGTGGGCCTTCGGCTCCAACTCCCTGCCCATAGCTGGCTCTGGGGGAGGGGCGGCGGGGGCGGTGGCCGGCGGGGGCGGGGCCGGCGGGGGCGGGGGCCGCGCCCCTTCGCCCTGCCCCCGCCCCCGCGCGGCTTGGCCCCGCCCCCGCCTGGGGCTGCTGGGAGCGGCTGGGGGGCCGGGGGGGCGCCCGGCCCGGCCCCCTCGGGGACCCCAGCTCAGCGCTCAGGGACGGCAGGTAGGGAGGGGGCCGGGGGAGGGGTCCTGGGGGCATTTGGGGGAATGGGGGCAAAGGGGGAGGGGTCCCAGGGGGCGTTTAGGGGCTGGGGGAAGGGAGAGGGTCCTGGGAGGTGGGGGAAATGGGGGGTCTGGGGGCAAATGGGGGAAATGGGAAGGTCGGGGGCATTTAGGGGAGGGGGCGGCAAATGGGGGCAATGGGGGAGTCCTGGGGGTGGGCAATGTGGGGAGGGGGTCCTGGGGGCATTGGGGAGGGGGAATGGGGGGCAAGTGGGGGGGGTCCCGGGGGCATTTGGTGGTGGGGTGAACGGGGTGTGTGGCAAAATGGGTGGGGGGATTGAGGGCAGGGGGGCAAATGGGGGGCAAAGGGGGTCCTGGGAGGTGGAGGGCAAATGGGGGGTCGGGGGTGTCCAGGGGGCACTTATGGGCTGGGGGTCTTGGGGGCAGGGGGGCAAATGGGGGTAAGTTGGGGTCCTGGGAGGTGGGGGTGGGGCATTGGGGAGGGGAATGGGGAGTCCTGGGGGAGGGGCAAATGGGGGCACTTAAGGGCGGGGGAATAGGGAGGGTCTTGGGGAGGGGGTGGGGTCCTGGGGGCATTTAGGGGCTGGGAGGGGGCAATGGGGGCCTCTAAATTGGGGGGCCCTTAGGACCCCTCCCTTTACTTTGGGGGCGGCTTGTCGCCCCCAAATATTTCTTTCCCTCCCCCTTAACATTTCCTCTTTTCCTCCCCCAATTTTCTTCCTCCTCACTTCCTCCCCTCCCCCAATTTTATCCTCCTCCCCCGATTTGTGCCCTCCCCCTTCCCCCCCTCCCCCAGAGCCTTTGGTTCAGCCGGGGGGCCTGGGGGCTCGCTGGGGGGGGGCCGCAGCGCAGTGCAGCGAACTCACTCCCTGCCGGTGCACAGCAGCCCCCAGGCCCTGCTCAGCTTCCCCCAGGGTGAGCCTGCCGGGGGGGGGCGCCCCAAAAACCACCCCCGAGGCTCGGGGGGGGTCCCAGAAATGGGGGAGGGGCAAAAATTGGGGGCTGCTTAAAAATGGGAGGCGGGGGAGAGAGGATTGAAAGCGAGGAGGAGGCTGAGGAGGAAGAGAAGGCAATGGAAGGGGAGGGGAAGAGGGTTAAAAGGGGGCACCCCTAGAATTGGGGGATGACCCCTGGGCCTCGGGGGTGCCTCCTAGAAATGAGGGGGCAAAAAAATTGAGGGGGGCAATGAGGAGGGAGGAGGAGGCTGAGGAGGAAGGAGAGAGGGCAAGGAGAAGGGGGCTAGAATCGGGGGAGCCTGTGGGGGTCGAGGGGAGGTCTGAAATGAGGGGGAGGGGCTTAAAAAGGGGGAGGGGCTTAGAGTTGAGGGAGGGGCTTAAAAATGGGGGGGGAGAGGATTGAAAGCGAGGAGGAGGCTGAGGAGGAAGGAGAGAGGGCAAGGAATGGGGGAGGGGCTAAAATGAGGAGGGGAGGGGCTAAAAGGAGGGGGAGGGGCTAAAATGAGAAGGGGAGGGGCTAAAAGGAGGGGGAGGGGCTAAAAGGAGGGGGAGGGGCTAAAATGAGAAAGGGAGGGGCTAAAAGGAGGGGGAGGGGCTTAATGGGGAGGGGGAGGGAGGGGGCTCAGGGGGTCTTGTGTCCTCTCCCCCCCCTCCCCTCAACCCCCTCTCCAGGAGAGGTCTTTGGGGGCTCCCCCCCTGGAGGAGGTTTGGAGGGGAGGGGGTGGGGGGGGCAGGGGAGGGGTCTTGGGGGGGTCTCCTCCCCCCTCCCCCTCGTGACCTTTGCCCTTTGCCCCTCTCCCCCCCCCCAGAGTGCCTCCTCCCTGGCACTGACCTGGAGATCAACCCCACCCTGGAGTCCCTCTGCCTGAGCATGACCGAGCACGCCCTGGGGGGTGAGGGGCAGGGGGGAGGCAGGGGGGAGATGGGGAGGGGAAGGGGGATAGGGCTGGGGAAAGGGAGAGGATACAAGGGGAGGGGGAGACCAGGGGGAGCAGGGGACAGGGGAGAGGGAGTGAAGGGGAGGGGGAGACCAGAGGGGAGAGGATGGGAGGGGGAGGACAGGGGGACATGGAGGGGAGAGGGGAGAGCAGGGGAGGGGATGAGGGGGAGAGGAGGGGAAGGGGGAGAGGGAGGGCAGGAGGGGTGGGGGAGAGAAGGGGAAGGGGAGAAGGTTGGGGGAGGGGGTGGGAAGGAGGGAGATGGGGAGGAGAAGAGGATACAAGGGGAGGGCGGAGACCAGGGGGAGAGGATGGGGGGGAGGACAGGGGGGGACATGGAGGGGACAGGGAGACCAAGGGGAGGGGATGGGGGGGGAAAGGGGAGAGGAAGGGAGGGGGAGAGGGGGAAGGGGAGATGGGGAGGGACAGGGGGCAGTGGGGGACATGGGGGGGAGAGGATGGGGGAGGGAGAGAAGGGGAAGGGGAGAGGGTGGGGAGTGGGAAGGAGGGAGAGGGGAAGGGTGGGAGAGAAGAGAACACAAGGGGAGGGGGAGAGGGTGGAGCAGGGGGATGGAAGGGGGAGAGGGGGTGAGGGGGGGGGGCACAGGGGAGACCCCAGGGGGAGAGGAGGGGAAGGGGAGAGGGAGGGCACAAAGGGCAGTGGGGGGAGGGGGAGCAGGGGGAGAGGGCTGTGGGGGGAGAGGGAGAGGACACCAGGGGAGGGGGAGCAGGGGGAGAGGGGGAGAGGACAAGGGGGAAGGGGAGAGGGGGAGGGACAGGGGGCAGGGGGGACAGGGAGGGGACAGGGAGACCGGGGGAGAGGATGGGGGAGAGGGAGAGGACAAGGGGGAAGGGGAGAGGGGAGGATGGGAGGGAGAGGAGGGGGAGGGACAGGGGACAATGGGGGGCTGGGGGCGGGGAGGGGACATTGGGGGTCCCGGGGGTTGGGCTGTGAGGTGTCACAGCCCCCTGACCCTCCCCCACACTTCTTTCCCCTCTCCCTCCCCTCCCCTCCCTCCCCTCCCCCCTCCCCCTCGCAGACGGCACAGACAAAACCTCAACCATCTGAGGCCCCCCGCGGCCTGGGGGAGGGGGACCGGAAGTGGGGGGTGGCGGAAATGGGGGGACCGGAAATGGGGGAGCAAGAAGTTGATGGCAGGGGGAGGGGAGGGGGCTGGAACAAACTAAAAGGCTTGGGGTGACCCTCCCCCATCCCACCCCCTTAAAGCGACCCCCAAAATTAGGGACCCCAAACCCCCGGGTCTCCCCCATATTTGGACCCCCAAATTATTTGGGACCCCCAGGAACATTTGAGGGAATATTTGAGAGCCCCCGGGAAATATTTGGGACCCCCAATAATTGGGACCCCCAGGGATCTTTGGGACCCCCGAAGATTTTGGACACACCCCCCGAACATTTGGGACCCCCAGGAATATTTAGGGACCCCCAGCAAATATTTGGGGACCCCCAGGAATATTTGGGACCCCAGGAAGTATTTGGGAACCCCCAATAATTGGGACCCCCGAAGATTTTGGACCCCCAACATTTGAGACCCCCAGGGAATATTTGAGACCCCCGAAAATATTTAGGGACCCCCTAATCTGGGGGTCCCCCGCCCCCTTTAGGTACAACTTGAGGCCTCCCCAGGGCTCAGGCGGGGGGGGGGAGGGGAGGGGAAGCCTGGGACCCCCTTTCCCCCCTTCTTTAACCTACGTTGGTACAGTTTCCTCCTAGCCCCGCCCCCTTTCCCTTTAGCCCTTCCCACTCCCCTCCAAGCCCCGCCCACCGCCCCTCCAAGCCCCGCCCCTCCCCGAGGCCCCGCCCCCTCCCCCAGAGCTCTTATTTTCGATACTTTTATTATGGAGACTTTTGCTGTGACGAGGGCTGGGAACCGCGGCACCGGCAGTAAAGGCAACGCCCAAAACCGGCCTCTTTCCACCCAAAAGCGACCCCCGCGACCCCCCCCAGGGGGTACCCCCAAAAACGGGGGCCTCCAGCCCCCCAGTTTCGACCCCAAACCCCTCCGGTTTCACCCCAAAACCTGCTGCGCCGCTGCTGCCTCCTCCTGGACTCGCTTCGGTTCTGCCCCAAACCTCTCTGCTTTCCACCCAAAATCCCGCGGTTTCGCCCCAAAAATCAACCCTCGCCAACCCCCCAGGGGGTACCCCAAAAACGGGGGCCCCCAGCCCCCCCAGTTTTGACCCCAAACCCGTCCGGGTTCGCCCCAAAACCTCCTGCGCCGCTGCCACCTCCTGGACTCACTTCAGTTCCACCCCAAACCTCTCTCCTTTCGACCCAAAATCCCGCGGTTTCGCCCCAAAAATCAACCCCCCGACCCCCCCAGGGGGTACCCCGAAAATCAGACCCCCCCGACTCCCCAGTTTCGCCCCCAAACCCCTCCAGTTTCGCCCCAAAACCGCTGTCTGCAGAGCCCCCACCGCCTGGAGCAGCTTCAGTTCCACCCCAAACCTCTCTGCTTTCCACCCAAAATCCCGCGGTTTCGCCCCAAAAATCAACCCCCTGACCCCCCCCAGGGGGTACCCCGAAAATCAGACACCTCCCCCGACCCCAAACTCCTCCAGGTTCACCCCAAAACCGCTGTCTGCGGCGCTTCCCTGGGATCACTTCTGCCCCCAAACCTCACAGATTCACCCCAAAAATTCACTTCTGTGGCAGCCCTGAAACCTTTCGGTTTCACCCCAAAACTTCCTCTCTTTGGGACCCCCAAACCCCCTGATTCTGACCCCAAAACCGCTCAGTTTCACCCCAAAACTGCTCCCCTGCAGCACCCCCAAAACCTCTCAGTTTCACCCCAAAACTTCCTCTTTGCTGCACCCCCAATCCCCTTTGGTTTCACCCCAAAACTTCCCCCCTGCAACACCCCCAAACCCCTGCATTTTCACCCCAAAACTTCCCCTCTTTGGGACCCCCAACCCCCCTGATTCTGACCCCAAAACTGCTCAGTTTCACCCCAAAACTGCTCCCCTGCAGTACCCCCAAAACCCTTCAGTTTCACCCCAAAACTGCTCCCCTGCAACACCCCCAAAACCCTTCAGTTTCACCCCAAAACTTTCCTCTTTGTTGCACCCCCAAACCCCTTTGGCTTCGCCCCAAAACTTCCCCTCTTTGTTGCACCCCCAAACCCCCTGATTCTGACCCCAAACCCCTTTGGTTTCACCCCAAAACTTCCCTTCTGTGGCACCCCCAAAACCCTTCAGTTTCACCCCAAAACTGCTCCCCTGCAGCACCCCCAAACCCCTTTGGTTTCCCCCCCAAACCCCTTCAGTTTCACCCCAAAAGTTCCCCTCTGTCCCCCCCCCCAACCCCCCCCGGATTTTGACCCCAAAACCTCTCAGTTTCACCCCAAAACCTTCCTCTTTGTTGCACCCCAAACCCCTTCGGTTTCACCCCAAAACCTCCTCCCCCAGCCTCCCTCCCCCGGGTCCCTCCTCAGTCACTGGAGGAATCCGAAGCTTCGCTTGGGCTCTCTTCCTCCTCCTCCTCTTCCTCTTCCTCCTCCTCCTCCTCCTCCTCGCTGGGGCTGAGCCGAGGGCTGCGGGGAGGCTGCGCCCCCCCCGCCTCGGAGCCTTCCTCCTCCTCTTCCTCCTCCTCTTCCTCTTCTTCCTCTTCCTCCTCCTCCTCTTCGTCGTTGTCGCTGCCGAAGATCTCCTCCTGGTCCCGGGCGGCTCTGGCCGCGGCGCTGCCTGCCCGCCGAGCCCCGCCTCGCCCTTCCTCCTCCTCCTCCCTCTTCCTCCTCCTCCTCGCTGCGAGCTGAGCCTCCTCCTCCAGCTCCTCCTCCTCCCTGCTCGCTGCCGCTGCCCCCCCCGGAGCCTTCCTCCTCTTCCTCTTCCTCCTCCTCCTCCTCGCCGCTCGCCCCCCCCTCGCTCTCGCTGCCCTTTTCGCGCTCCTCGTCTGGGGGGAGGAGGAGGAGGAGGAGGAGGAGGAGGAGGAGGAAGGAATTAGGGGAGGGGTTCTCAACTTTCTAACCCCCCCCCACCCAAGGCCTCAAGGGGGTCCCCGACTTTCAGCCCCCACCCCCAATTATCCAGGGGGTCCCAAAGTCTCTGACCCCCCCCAAAAAGGTCCAAGGGGGTCCCCAAGTTCCTGCCCCCTTTCCCCCTCCTCTCCTTTCCATGGGGTCCTGAGCCCCACCCTGGGGTCCCCAATTCTCTGACCCCCCCCCAAATATCCAGGGGGTCCCCAACCCTCTGACCCCCCCCAAATATCCAGGGGGTCCCCAAGTCTCTGACCCCCCAAAAAGGTCCAAGGGGGTCCCCAAGTTCCTGCCCCCTTTCCCCCTCCTCTCCATGGGGTCCTGAGCCCCACCCTGGGGTCCCCAACTCTCCTGTGTCCCCCCCAGGGGGTCCCCAACTCTCTTCCCCCCCAGTGGTCCAAGAGGGGTCCCCAACTCTCTGCCCACCCCCATGGGGGTGTCCCCGAGTGGGTGTGTGGGGGGGTCCCCAGCCCCCACCTGAGGCTGCTGCTCCTTTCTCCCCCTCCAGCTCCTCCTCTTCCTCCTCCTCCGGTTCGTGGTTCTCCAGCTGAGCCCTGCGAGCTTCCTGGCGGGGTGGGGGGCAGGAAATTGAGTGGGGGGGGGTCCAGGAAATTGAGGAGGGGTCCAAGGGTTTGGGGGGGGCAGGAATTTGGGGAGGGGTCCAAGGATTTAGGTAGGGAGAGGGGGAGTGAAGGAGCCAAGGGAAGGGTTGGGAACGAGGCAGGGGAGAGGCAATTTGGGGAGGGGGCTTAGGACTTTGGAGGGGGCCCCAGGAATTTGGAGGGGGGGTCAGGAATTTGAGGAGGGGTCCAAAGGTTTGAGGGGGGTCAGGAATTTGAGGAGGGGTCCAAAGGTTTGAAGGGGGTCAGGAATTTGAGGAGGGGTCCAGGAATTGGAGGAGGGGTCCACGGATTTGGGGGGTAGGAGGGGAGCGAAGAAGCCAAGGGAAGGGTTGGGAATGAGGCAGGGGAGAGGCAATTTGGGGAGGGGGCTTAGGGCTTTGGGGGGGCCCCAGGAATTTGGGGAGGGGGCCAGGAATTTGGGGAGGGGTCTCTAGGGTAGGGAGGGGTCCCCGGGAGGGGTCTCTGATGTTTGGGGGGGGGGTCCCCCCACACCTGTGCCTCCAGCTCCTTCTCGTTCATGTCTCGGTGCTTGACCACCAGCAGCGCGTTGGTGCCGGACTGCACCCCCGCCCGCGCCCGGCGCTTGCTCAGCCGCACCCTGCGGGGGGGCCACCCCGAAGAGGAGGGGTCACGACCCCTCCCCCGACGCCCCCAGACCCAAACGAGCGCCCCCAGACCCAAATGGAGCCCCCCCGGATCCAACGGAACGCCCCCAGCCCCACATGAACCCACCCGGACCTCCCCGCTCCCTCCTGCCCCAACCCGAACCCATCCTGACCTGCACCCAAGAGCCGCCCCCGTGGCTCCCAGTGCCCCCCCCCCCAAGCCCCCAGACCCAAACGAACGCCCCCAGACCCAAATGGAGCCCCCAGACCCAAATGGAGCCCCCCCGGATCCAACGGGACGCCCCCAGCCCCACATGAACCCACCCGGACCTCCCTGCTCCCTCCTGCCCCAACCTGAACCTCTCCTTGACTGGAACCCAAGGGCCCCTCCGGGGCTCCCAGCGCCCTCCCTCGACGCCCCCAGACCCAAACCGATCCCCCCCCCCGGATCCAACGGGACGCCCCCAGACCCAAATGGAGCCCCCCCCGACCTCAGAGCCTTCCTGGTGCCCTGGCACTTGTCTCAGTGCCCTTCCCTGTCCCTCCCACTCCCTCTCCCCTCCCTGCCTCCCAATGCCTTCCCCTTCCCTCCCACTGCCCTCTCCCTCCCTCCCACTCCCTTCCCACTCCCTCCCAGCCCCTTCCCACTCTCTCCCACTCCCCCCAGTCCCTCCCACTCCCTTCCCACTCCCTCCCTCCCTCCCAGTCCTTCCCAGTCCCTCCCAATCCTTCCCAGTCCCCTCTCCCTCCCAGTTCCTCCCACTCCCCACTACTCCTCCAAGTCCCCCAAAACCCTTCCCACTTCCTCCTACTCCTCTCCCACTCCCTCCACTCCCCTCCCACTCCCCCAGTCCCTCCCACTCCATCCCACTCCCTCCCACTCCCCCCTACTCCTTCCCAATCCCTTCCCACTCCCCTCCCAGTCCCCCCTACTCCCTCCCACTCCCTCCAAGTTCCCCCCAATCCCTTCCCACTCCCTCTCAATCCCTTTCCACTCCCTCCCAGCCCCTTCCCACTCTCTCCCACTCCCCCAATCCCTTCCCTCCCCCAGTCCCCCAATCCCTTCCCACTCCCCTCCGTCCCCCTACTCCCTTCCCACTCCCCCAATCCCCTTCCCACTCCTTCCCACTCCCCCAGTCCCTCCCACTGCCTCCCACTCCCCTCCCACTCCCTCCAAGTCCCCCAATCCCTTCCCACTCCCCCAATCCCTTCCCACTCCCTCCCAGTCCCTTCCCACTGCCTCCCACTCCCCTCCCACTCCCCTCCAACTCCTTCCCACTCCCCCAATCCCTTCCCACTCCCTCCCAGTCCCCTCCCACCCCTCCCACTCCCCTCCAACTCCTTCCCACTCCCCCTACACCCTCCCAATCCCTTCCCACTCCCCCAGCCCCCAGGGCCCCACGGGTCTCCAGCTCGTTGTAGTAGACTCCATCCCCCTCCCTGAAGATGAAGAAGTAGTTCTCCTCGTAGCCCTTGCTGGCTTTGTTCTTCACGTTCCAGTTGTACTCCCGAGCGATCTTGTAGTCATAGCTGCACCCCCGGGGGGCCAGGCAGTCAGGACCCCCTCAATTCCTAACCCCTCCCCAGACCCCCCTCAATTCCTAACCCCTTCCCCAGGAGCTACCCAGAGGAGGTTTGGTGGCCACAGAGCTTTGGGACCCTCCCTATCCAGGACCCCCAAAGCTCTCCAGCCCCTTCCTCACTCAGGGGACCCCCTCCCCAATTCCATTGACCCCCTCCAAAGCTACAGGACCCACTAAGACCCTCTAGACCCCCAGCTCTCTGGATCCCCCAGTTCTGCAGGACCCCCAAAACCTCTTGGCTCTATAGGACTCTCCTGGCTCCATCAATCCCCCAGCTCTCCAGCCCCCTCCTCACGCACTTAGGAGACCCCCTCCCCAATTCTATCGACCCCCCCCCAGTTCTATAGGACCCCCCCAGTTCTATAGGACCCCCCCAGTTCTATAGGACCCCCCAAAACCCTTTGGACCCACTCCAAGCCCTCTGGACCCCCAGTCCTATAGGACCCCCAAAACCTCTTGGTTCTATAGGACTCTCCTGGCTCCATACATCCCCCAGCTCTCCAGCCCCCTCCTCACTCATTTAGAGGACCCCCTCCCCAATTCCATCGACCCCCCCAGGCCTACAGGGCCCCCCCCCCTCCCTTACACATCCTCAGGGCTGTAATCCATCTCCTCCTCCTGGTCTCTCTTCCTCTTCCTCAGCGTTTCCTCCACGGGCAGGAAGTAGGCCACGAACTGATTCCCTTCCTCGTCCATCATCCCCCTGGGGGGGGAAGGAGGGGGTCAGGGGGGCCCCCAAAAACAATCCAGGGGACCCCACCCCCACCCTCAGCCCCCCCAAATGGTTTGGAACCTGATCATGGCCTGGGACATCATCTCCAGGGCTGCTGCCCCCGTGGTGTCCTTGGGGGCAGGGTCGGAGTCGAAGATGACCTGGGCGCAGGGGTTGATCCACATCTGGGGGGGGGGACACAGAAAGAGGGGGTGAGGGGGAGAAATGGGGGAGGGGGTAGGAAGGTGGGAAGGGGTCAGGAGAGGAGGGGGAGGGTGAGGAAAGCAGGGGGAGAGAGAAGTGGAAAGAAGGAAAGAAAGAATGGAAGGAAAGGGAAGGAAGGAGGTGGAGAGGAAGGGGGAAAGGAGAGGGTAAAAAAAGGGGGGCAATGGGGGAAGGGAGGGGAGAGGGGTGAGAAATGGGGGAGGGGTGGGGAAAATGGGGGAGGGAGGAGGGAGGAAGAGTGGGGCAAACAAAGAGCCTTCCCCTTTCCTTCTCCTCTCCTCTCATCTCCTTCCCCTTCCCTTCTCCTTCCCTTTCCCTTCCCAACCCCTCCCTTTCCTTCCTCTCCCTTCCCTTCCCTTTCCTCCCTTCCCCTCCTCTTCCTTCCCCTCTTCTCCTCTTCCTTTCTTCCCTCCCCCTCCTTTCTCCTCCCCTCCCCTTCCCTTCTTTCTTCTCCCTTCTTCTCCTCTTCCCTCCCCTTTCTTCTCCTCTTCTCCTCTCCCTCTCTTCTCCTCTCCCTCTCTTCTCCTCTCCCTCTCTTCTCCTCTCCCTCTCTTCTCCTCTCCCTCTCTTCTCCTCTCCTCTCTTCTCCTCTCCCTCTCTTCTCCTCTCCCTCTCTTCTCCTCTCCCTCTCTTCTCCTCTCCCTCTCTTCTCCTCTCCCTCTCTTCCTTCCCAACCCCTTCTTCTCCCAACTCCTCTGCTTCATTCCTCTCTTCCCCTCCCTCTTCTCTCCCTCCCCCCTCCCCTCCCCTCCCCTCCCCCTCCCCTCCCTCCCCTTCCCTTCCCTTCCTTCCCTTCCCTTCCCTTCCCTTCCCTTCCCTTCCCTTCCCTTCCTTCCCTTCCCTCCCCTTCCCTTCCCCCTCTCCTCCTCCTCCCCACCCAGCTTCACTGCCTCCATCTCTCCCCCTTGCAAACCCGGGGAGGGGGAGCACAGCCTCAGGGAGAGGGAACCCACCACCTCCACACTGAGGGCTCCCCCAAACCCCTCTAACCCAACTATGGGGCGGGGTGGGGAGCTCAACCCCCCACCCCCAGCCTCTCACCTTGAAGTCGGGAACACCGGCATGACCTCCACGGGGTGACCCTGGGCTTGCTGTAGTGCTGAGTGATCTGGGGAGGGGGAGGCCAAAGTTTTGGGGGCCAAGATAAAGGGGAGGGTCTTAAGGGGGGGGGTGGGGGTGTGGTCTCAAATTGGGGGTCTCAAATTGGGGGTCCTTTTCCTTCTGCCTCACAGCTTTCTGGGCATCCTCAAAGGTCTTCTCGATGGCTGCGATTTGGCTGTCGCGGTCCTTGTAGATCTCCTCCTCCGTGAACTGCTGCTTGACTGAGACCCCAATTCTGGGGGGGGGAGGCATAAAAAGGTGGGAGGGGTCCCCAAGTTCATTAGGACCCCCCCTTCAGAACTCACTTGACCTCTGGCTTCGTTGAGACGCCGAGCGGTTGAACTCGGTGGAGATGTATTCGGTCTTCCTCATCCAGGGCACCACCTTGGCGTGCTGCTGGGACCTGGGGGGGGGGGGGGTGGTTTTTGGGGGGACACACACCCCCCACCCTGGAGGGGGATGTTTTGGGGGGTCCCCCAAGCGGAGGGGATAAAGGGGAGACCCACCCCCATACCTTTTGGAGCTGGTGGGGGCTTGGATCTCTTCCTCCAGCAGCTTCTCGTCGGCTGGGTCCAGTAGCACTGCAGGGAGGGAAGGGAAAGGGGGGGGGTGAGGGGAGGGGGTTTTTTGGGAGGGGTCTCCCCTCTTTTTTTAAGGGGGCCCCGTCATTTTGGAGGGGAGGGTCTTCACTTTGGGGGTCTTCACTTTGGGGGTCCTCACTAAGTTTGACCCCCCACCCTCCCCACCTGTTTAACTCCTGGTTCCCTCCCCCAGTTGCCTCTCAGGTCACCCCAACCCCCTCCCCCGCCCCAAAGCCCACCCCTCAGCCCCCAATTTCACCCCAGACCCTCCCACTGGGTTCCCCTAGCCCCCTCCCCAATTTGCCCCCTTCCCAGCCCCCAAATTGCCCCCAGGGCCCCCAGCCCCCCCACATTGCCTCCCAGGCCTTCCTATTGGCCCTCAGTGTCCCCTGGTGCCTCCCATTGCCCTCAGTGCCTCCCTTTGCCTTCTAGTGCCCCCAGCGCCCCTGGTGGCTCCCAGTCCCTCCCAGCACCTCCTAGTGCCTCCCATTGCTCCCCAGTGCCTCCCAGCCCCTTCCAGTGTCCTCTAGTGCCTCACAGCGCCCTCTAGTGGCTCCCACTGCCCCCTAGCCCCCAGCACCCCCTGTGCCCCTGAGCCCCACTTAGTGCCCCCAAATCGCCCCCAGGCCCTTCCCAGTGCCCCTCAGCGCCCCCTAGTGCCTCCTAGTGTCTCCCAGCATCCCCTAGTGCCGCCCATTGCCCCCTAGTGACTCCCAGCCCCTCCCAGTGCCTCGTAGGGCCCCGCAGTGCCCCTAGTGCCCCCCAGTCCCTGTCCAGCGCCTCCCAGCGCCCCCTAGTGCCCCTCAGTTCCCCTCCAAACTGCCTCCCAGCCCCTTCCAAGTGTCTCCCAGCGCCCCCTAGTGCCCTCCAGCGCCCCCCAGTGCCTCCCAGTCCCTTCCCAGTGCCTCCCAGCGCCCCCTAGTGCCTCCCAGTCCCTGTCCAGTGCCTCCCAGTCCCTTCCTAGTGCCCCACAGCGCCCCCTAGTGCCCCTCAGTTCCCCTCCAAACTCCCTCCCAGCCCCTTCCCAGTGCCCCATAGTGCCCTCCAGCGCCCTCTAGTGCCTCCCAGTCCCTTCCCAGTGCCTCCCAGCGCCCCCTAGTGCCTCCCAGTCCCTTCCCAGCGCCCCCCAGTGCCTCCCAGTCCCTTCCCAGCGCCCCCTAGTGCCCCCCAGTGCCTCCCAGTCCTGTCCAGTGCGCCCCTAGTGCCTCCCAGTCCTTCCCAGTGCCTCCCAGCGCCCCTAGTGCCTCCCAGCCCCTTCCAAGTGTCTCCCAGCGCCCCCTAGTGCCCTCCAGCGCCCTCTAGTGCCTCCCAGTCCCTTCCCAGCGCCCCCTAGTGCCCCCCAGTGCCTCCCAGTCCCTTCCCAGCGCCCCCCAGTGCCTCCCAGTCCCTTCCCAGCGCCCCCTAGTGCCCCCCAGTGCCTCCCAGTCCCTGTCCAGCGCCTCGCAGCCCCTCCGAAGCGCCCCCCCGTGCCCCGCAGCGCCCCCTGGCGGGCGCTGACCGCCGGGGTCGATGCGGTAGGTGTCAGGGTTGATGAGGTCGATGGTGACGCCAGGTCAGGCTCGGTCAGCAGGTCGTGCTTGTGCTGCTTCTCCAGGAGGTGGCCTTGTACTGCACGAAGCTGGGGAGGGGGCCAAGGGGCGGGGAAGGGGCCCCAAAGGTTGGCACCCCAGAAACAGACCCCACCCCCACCCCCAGGAGCAGCCTCCCCCACCCCACCCCCTCCCCAAAAACAAACCTCAAAGGGAAAGGTCAACTGCAGGCCAGGGACCCTCCCAGGAGCTCCCAGGCCCCCTCCCAGGGACCCCCAATGCCCCCCAGGGCCCCTCCCAGTGCCTCCCAGTGACCCCCAGGGCCTCCCAGTGCCCCCAGTGCCTCCCAGTGACCCCCAATGCCTCCCAGGGCCCCCAGTGCCCCCCAGGGCCCCTCCCAGTGGCTCCCAGTGCCCCCAGTGACCCCCAGAGTCCCTCCCAGTGCCCCCCAATGCCTCCCAGTAGCTCCCAGTGTCCTCCCAGTGCCGCCTCAGTGCCCCCAGTGGCTCCCAGTGACCCCCAGGGCCCCTCCCAGTGCCCCCCAATGCCTCCCAGTGACCCCCAATGCCCCCAGGGCCCCTCAATGCCTCCCAATGTCCCCCCAGTGACCCCAGGGCCCCTCCCAGTGCCCCCAATGCCTCCCAGTGGGTCTCAGTGCCCCCAGGACCCCTCCCAGTGCCTCCAATGCCCCCAGTGCCCCCAGTGCCCCCAGTGGCTCCCAACGCCTCCTAGTATCCCCAGTGCCCCCAATGCCCTCCCAGTGCCCCCAGTGACTCCCAATGACCCCCAGGGCCCTCCCAGTGCCTCCCAGTGCCCCCAATGCCTCCCAGTGCCCTCCCAGTGCCCCTCAATGCCCCCAGTGACCCCCAAGGCCCCCAGTGACTCCCAATGACCCCCAGGGCCCCTCCCAGTGCCTCCCAGTGACCCCAATGCCCTTCCAGTGGCCCCCAATGGCTTCCAGTGGCCCCCAGGGCCCCTCCCAGTGCCCTCCAATGCCTCCCAATGACCCCCAGGCCCCCTCCCAGTGTCCCCCCAGTGGCCCCCAGGCCCCTCACCGGTTCTGGTCGAAGGGGTAGGTGATGAACTTGGGGTCGAAGGGGATGTCGGGAGGCTGTTGCAGTACTTCACCCTGCACACAACCCCCGACCTTGGGGGGGGTCCTGGGGGGTCAGGGAGGGGGGGACACACACCCCAAAAGCTCAGACCCTCCCCCCCCAACCCCCCCCCTCCAGCCCTGGACCCCCTCCAACCTCCCCCTCCCCCCCCAAAAGGAACTCACCTCTCAGGGAGGGTCCGGTGGGAGCTGGGCCTGGGAGGGGGGAAGGGAGGGGGGGGGAGGTCAGGGGGGGACCCCAAGGTCTGGGACCCCCCCAAGGTGTCCTGGGGGACCCCAACATCTAGGACCCCTCCCCCCCAGGTGCCATAGGGGGACCCCAAAGTCTGGGACCCCCCAGAGATGCCACAGGGGGGACCCCAAAGTCCCAGACCTCTCCCCCCAAGATATCCTAGGGGGGACCCCAAGGTCTGGGTCCCCCCAAGGTGTTATGGGGGGACCCCAACACCCAGCACCCCCTACCCCTGAGGTGCCATAGGAGGACCCCAAGGTCTGGGACCCCCCAGAAATGCCATGGGGGGGACCCCAATGCCCCAGACCCCTCCCCCCAAGGTGCCATAGGGGGACCCCAAGGTCTGGGACCCCCCAGAGATGCCACAGGGGGGACCCCAACGTCCCAGACCCTTCCCCCCCAGGTGCCATAGGGGGACCCCAAGGTCTGGGACCCCTCCCCTGTACCCCCTGACGTCACGACGTCACCCAACCCCCCCCCCCCCCCTCCCCCGAGCCTATGACGTCACGCCGCCCGGCCCGGGCGTACCTGTGGCCGGGCTCCTCCCGCTGCGCCTGCGTCTGGATCGTGGGAGCCATGGCGAGGCCTGGGCCCTGCGCCGGCCGCCGCGGAGGGCACCGACTTCCGGCCGCCCCGGGGGACGCCCCGCCCTCTCCTCTACGTCACTTCCGGGACCCGCCGGAAGTCCGCGCCGAGGCGCCGGCTCCTCCATAGCAACGCTCAAAGCTTTTCCAACCCCTCCCTCCCCCCCCCCCCACTTCCCTGACGTCACTTCCGGGCATAAGCGCAAGTCTCCTCCGAGGCGCCGTCAACCCCCCCTAGGCACACTGCAGGGGGTGCACCATCTGACGTCACTTCCTGGCGAGCCGGAAGTTCCCCCTTACCAAGATGGCGGCGCCCCTCAGCCGCAGCAAACCGGGCCCGGCCTGGGGCCTGGGCCTCCGCCGCCGCCCCCGCCGCCTCCCCCCTTCTCTTCCGCGGCTGCCGCCCAAGGGCCGGGCCGGGGCAGGCTGGGGCCCGGGCAGGCTGCGGGGCCGCCGTTGCCGGCGCAGGTGGCGGCCGCGCAGGCGCAGGACTTCGACCCGGTGCAGCGGTTCCGCCTCCTCATCCCGCAGCTGAAGGAGAGCCTGCAGGTGGTGGTGGGGGTCCTGGGGGTCCCTGTGTTCGGGATGGGGTCCTGGGGGTCATGGAGTCCTGGGTGGGGGTCCTGGGGTTCCTATGTAACCAATGGGGTCCTGGGGGTCCCTGTGTTGGGGATGGGGTCCTGGGGGTCCCTGTGTTGCTATTGGGGTCCTGGGGGTCCCTGTGTTGGGGATGGGGGTTCTGGGGGTCCCTGTGTTGCTATTGGGGTCCTGGGGGTCCCGTGTTGGGGATGGGGTCCTGGGGGTTCCTGTGTTGCTGGGGGTCCTGGGGGTCTCTGTGTTGCTATTGGGGTCCTGGGGGTCTCTGTGTTGCTATTGGGGTCCTGGGGGTCCCCGTGTTGGGGATGGGGTCCTGGGGGTCCCTGTGTTGCTGGGGGTCCTGGGGGTCTCTGTGTTGCTATTGGGGTCCTGGGGGTCCCCGTGTTGGGGATGGGGTCCTGGGGGTCCCTGTGTTGCTATTGGGGTCCTGGGGGTCCCTGTGTTGCTGGGGGGTCCTGGGGGTCTCTGTGTTGCTATTGGGGTCCTGGGGGTCCCCGTGTTGGGGATGGGGTCCTGGGGGTCTCTGTGTTGCTGGGGGTCCTGGGGGTCTTTGTGTTGCTATTGGGGTCCTGGGGGTCCCCGTGTTGGGGATGGGGTCCTGGGGGTCTCTGTGTTGCTGGGGGTCCTGGGGGTCTTTGTGTTGCTATTGGGGTCCTGGGGGTCCCGTGTTGGGGATGGGGTCCTGGGGGTCTCTGTGTTGCTGGGCGGGTCCTGGGGGTCCCTGTGTTGCTGGGGGTCCTGGGGCTCTTGGGGGTCCCTGGGGGTCCCTGTCCCCTGCTGACCCTCCTGACCCCCAGACCCTGATGAAGGTTGCAGCCCAGAACCTGCTGCAGAACTCCAGCATCGACACCGGGCAGTGAGTCCCCCGGGACCCTCCCCCAGGGACCCTCCCCCAGGGATCCTCCCCCAGGGACCCTCCCCCTGGGACCCTCCCCAGGACCCTCCCCGGGACCCTCCCCGGGACCCTCCCCCTGGGACCTCCCCCAGGGACCCTCCCCCTGGGACCCTCCCCCTGGGACCCTCCCCCCTGGGACCCTCCCCCCTGGGACCCTCCCCCCAGGGACCCTCCCCCGGGACCCTCCCCCAGGGACCCTCCCCCGGGACCCTCCCCTGGGACCCTCCCCCTGGGACCCTCCCCAGGGGCATCCTCCTCCTCCTCATCCTCCCAACCCTCTCCCAAGCTTCTCCCAACCCTCTCCCAGTCCCTCCCAGTCCCTCCCAGTCCCTCCCAACCTTCTCCCAGTCCCTCCCAGTCTCTCTAATCCCCTCCCTCCCTCCCTCCCCTTCCCCCAGGAAGAGCCCCGAGGGTCCCTGCAGCGCTTCGACAAGAGCCTGGAGGAGTTCTATGCCCTCTGTGACCAGCTGGAGCTCTGCCTGGTGAGAGAGACCCTCCCCTGCACCCCCTCCCCTGCACCCCCTCCCCTGCATCCCTCCCCTGCACCCCCTCCCCTGCATCCCCTCCCCCTGCATCCTCTCCCCTGCACCCCCTCCCCTGCATCCTCCCCCTGCACCTCTCCCCTGCACCCCTCTCCCCTGCAGCCTCTCCCCCTGCATCCCCTCCCTGCACCCCCTCCCCCTACATCCCCTCCCCCTGCACCCCTCCCCTGCACCCCTTCCCCTGCAGCCCCTCCCCTGCAGCCCCTCCCCTGCACCCTCTCCCCTGCAGCCTCTCCCCTGAATCCCCTCCCCTGCACCCTCTCCCCTACATCCCTCCCCTGCACCCCCTCCCCTGCACCCCTTCCCCTGCAGCCCCTCCCCCTGCAGCCCTCCCCTGCACCCTCTCCCCTGCAGCCTCTCCCCCTGAATCCCCTCCCCCTGCACCCCCTCCCTACATCCCCTCCCCTGCACCCCCTCCCCTGCACCCCTTCCCCTGCAGCCCCTCCCCCTGCAGCCCCTCCCCCTGCACCCTCTCCCCTGCAGCCTCTCCCCTGAATCCCCTCCCCTGCACCCCCCCTGCACCCCTCCCCTACATCCTCCCCTGCACCCCCTCCCCTGCACCCCTTCCCTGCAGCCCCTCCCCTGCAGCCCTCCCCTGCAGCCCCTTCCCTGCAGACCTCCCCAGCCCCTCCCCACTCCCTTCCAGCCCCTCCTTACTCCCCTCCCGACCTCCCACCCTCCCACTCCCCCAGCCTCCCAACCTCCTCCACCCCCTCCCCAGCCCCTCCCACCCCTTCCCACTCCCCCTAGCCCCTCCCAACCTCCTCCCCCTCCCTCCCAGCCTCCCCACCCTCCCACTCCCCCAGCCTCCCAACCTCCTCCCCTCCTCCCAACCTCCTCCTCCTCCCTCCCAGCCCCCCCACTCCCTCCCATTCCCTCCGAGTGCCATCCTAGTGCCTCCCTCTCCCTCCCCCTCCCCTCCCAGCCCCTCCCACCCCTCCCCAGCCCCTGCCCCTCCCCCAGCCCACCCCTGTGGCTCCCCCGCAGCGCCTGGCCCACGAGTGCCTGTCCCAGAGCTTCGACAGCGCCAAGCACACCCCGGCCCTGGTCCGGCGGCCCCAAGGGGGAGGGGGCTCTGCAGAGACCCTCCCTACACCCAGTACCTGCCCCTCATCAAGGCCCAGATTGCAGGGGCCAAGGACATCCACAATGCCCTCCTGGAAGGGGCCAACAAGATCACTGGCAAGCTGCCCCCTGGGGGCTCCTGAGACACACCCCACCCCCAGCCCCCTCCCCAGGTGGGGGCCTGGGAGGGGGAACGGGCTGGGGGCTTCTGGGGCTCCCAATGGGGGTCTTTGGGGGTCCCAGGGCAGGATTTGGGGTGCTGATCCCCTCCCCAAAAGAGGTTTTGACCACCCTGGGGGGGCCCTGAGGGGTTGGGGCTGAAGACCCCTCCCCAAATGGGGGCTTGGGAGGGGGAACGGGCTGGGGCTTCTGGGGCTCCCAATGGGGGTCTTTGGGGGGGTCTCAAGGCAGGATTTGGGGTGCTGAGTCCTCCCCAAAAGGAGTTTTGACCACCCTGGGGGGCCCTGAGGGGGTTGGGAGCCCAAAGACCCCTCCCCAAATTCACCCAGGAGGGGTTGAGGGTGGACTTGGGGGGCTGGGGCTCCCAATGGGGGTCTTTAGGGGGATCTCAAGGCAGGATTTGGGGTGCTGAGTCCTCTCCAAGAAGGGTTTTGACTGCCCTGAAAGGGTTGGGGGCCCAAAGACCCCTCCCCAAATTCACCCAGGAGAGGTTGAGGGTGGACTTGGGGGGCTCGGGCTCCCAATGGGGGTCTTTGGGGGGTCTCAGGGCAGGATTTAGGGTGCTGACCCCCACGGGGGAGGTCCTGAGTGGTTGGTGGGGGGAGGGTGGGGGGCATGAGGTCAGAGCCCCCTCCCCAAATCCTCCCTGAGGGGCTCTGGGAGGCTCCTGGTGCTCAAAGTTGGGGGGGAAGGGAGGATGAGTGTGGAGCCCCCCCCCCAAATAAAACCTCAAATGACCCCAAAGTGTGGTTGGGGGCTGGGAGGGGCCGGGGGCAGTTATGGGGGTAAGGAAAGATCTCTCCCAAAAATAGAGGGAAGGGGAAGAGGGAAGGGAAAGAGGGAAGGGGGAAGGGGAGGGAAGGGAGGGGAGGAGAGAAGGAAGGGGAAGGGGAAGGGAAGGAAGGGAAGGGAAGGGAAGGGAAGGGAAGGGAAGGGAAGGGAAGGGAAGGGAAGGGAAGGGAAGGGAAGGGAAGGGAAGGGAAGGGAGAGAAAGGAAGGGATGGGTGGCGGAAGGTAAGGGAAGAGGGAAGCTAGGGAAGAGAAGAGGAAAGGAAATGGAAGGGAAGGGAAGGGAAGAAGGAGGGAAGGGAAAGGAAAGGAAAAGGGAGGAAAGGAAAAGGAGAGGAGAAGAGAAGAAGGAAAGGGGAAGAGAAGAAGAAGAGAAGAGGAAGGGAAGAGAAAGGAAGGCAAAGAGAAAGGAAAAGAGGAAGAGAAAGGACAAAGAGGGGAAGGGAAAGAGAAAGAGAAAAGAAGGGAAGGGGGAGAGGAGAGAAAGGGGAAGGGGAGGGGAAGAGAAGAGGAAGAGAAAAGGGAAACAAAGGGAAGAGAAGAGGAGGGAAAGAGGAAGGAAAGAGGAAAGAAAGAGGAAGGAAGGGAAAGGACAAAGAAGGGAAAGGGAAAAGAAGGGAAGGGAAGAAAGAGGGAAGAGAAAGGGGAAGAGAAGAGGAAAGGAAGAGGAAGAGAAAAGAGGGAAGAGGAAGGGAAAGACAAGGGAAAAGGAAGGGAAGAGAAGGGTAAGAAAGGAGAAAGGAAGGGAAGGGACAAAGAAGGGAAATGGAAGAGAAGGGGAAAGGAAGAGAAGGGAAGAGGGAGGGAAGAGAAAGGGAAAGGGGAGAGGAAGAGAAGAGAAAGAGAAGAGAAAGGCAAGGAGAAGAGAAAAGAGAGAAGGGGAAGGGAAAAGGAAGGGAAGGAGGAAGGAAAGGAAGGGACAAAGAAGGGAAGGGAAGGGGAAAGGAAGGGAAGGGAAAAAAGGAAGAGAAAAGAAGGGAAGGGAAGAAGAGGGAAGGGGAAAAGGGAAGGGAAAGGAAGGGAAGGGAAGAAGAGGGAAGGGAAGAAGAGGGAAGGGAAGAAGAGGGAAGGGAAGAAGAGGGAAGGGAAGAAGAGGGAAGGGAAGAAGAGGGAAGGGAAGAAGAGGGAAGGGAAGAAGAGAGAAGGGGAAAAGGGAAGGGGAAGGGAAGAAGGAAAGTAAGGAGGGGAAGAGAAGAGGCCTGGGGGAGGGGAGATCATTTATTGGGGGTCTTTGTGGGGGGAGGGGGCACAAGAGGGGCTCCCCTTCCCCCCTTATATTTCAGCATCTCCTCCTGGGTCACTTCTGCCTCCAGTGGCCTCAACTGGGGGAGGGGAGAGAAACTTGGGGGACACACAACAGACTGGGGGAGAACAAATGAGGGGGAACAACAAATTGGGGGAGGACAACATATTGGGAGGGGGTGGGGTCTAGGGTCTGAGGGGGCGAGGGGGAGGGTCTCTTTTTGGGGGTCGTCAAGAAAGAGCCAAAGGGCAGAACAGCGTCGGAGAGTTTATTGGTGGCGAGGAGGAAGGAAGGGGGAGGGAGGGAGGGAGAGGGGTTTTGGGGACCCTCCCCTGAATCAAGGCACTTGGAGGGTAGAGGAGGGTCTGGGGGTGTTTGGGGGTCTGAGGGATTTGGGGGTCTCAGGCCAGTTGATCTCGTACTGCTTGCGGAAGCAGTCGCGGCGGGGAAGAAGTCCCAGCAGCGCTCCTGGTACATCTTCCACACGTAGGATTCCTTTGGGGAGGGGGTCGTGGGGGAGGGGGCAAAGAAATTGAGGAGGGGCTTCTGGGAAAGGGCAGAAGAATTTTTCCTCCCTACCAAGAAATAAAGGCAAGGAAGGAAGGAAGGAAGGAAGCAAAAGGGCTCCGGAAAGGTCGTTTGGCTCCGAGCTGCTGCTTCCCCTTCCTCCCTCCACCCCTAAAAGACCACCCCCAAGAGACCCCATTAGGACCCCCAAAAGACCACCCCCAATAGATCCCATTAGGACCCCCTAAAAGACCCCATTAGAGACCCCAAAAGACTCCATTAGGACCCCAAAAGAGCCCCCAATAGATCCCATTAGGACCCCCAAAAAGACCCCCAAAAGACCCCATTAGGACCCCCTAAATAGACCCCATTAGGACCCCCAAAAGATCCCATTAGGACCCTCCCCAAAAGACCCCCAATAGACCCCCAAAAGACCCCATTAGGACCCCCAAAACCCCATTAGGACCCCCAAAAGACCCCCAAAAGACTCCATTGGGACCCCCAAAAGACCCCATTAGGGGCCCCCAAAGACCCCTAGGAAAAAGACCCCCAAAAGACTCCATTAGGAACCCCCATAAAGACCCTCCAAAAGACCCCCAAAAGACTCCATTAGGACCCCCATAAAGACCCCCAAATCCCTTCCTCATTTCACCCCCAGGAACCCCCTAATAAAGACCCCCAAATCCCTCTCACTTTGACCCCCAGGACCCCCTAATAAAGACCTCTCCCCAATCCCTCTCACTTTGACCCCCACCATAAAGACCCCCAAATCCCTCCTTTTGACCCCCCATTTTGACACCCCCAGCCCCCCGCCCAGCGGTTGCTGCGGCGGGCGCTGGGCTGCAGTTCCCGGCGCGGCCGCTGGGGGCGCACCTGCCCCGTGTGCTCCGTTTCGTCCTTGTTGATCAAATACATCAGGAAGAACCTGGGGGAGGGAGGGGGCGCCCGGTGAGACCACCCCCCCCAGTGCCTCCCCAGTCCCTCTCCTCCCTTCCTAATGCCTCCCACTCCCCTCCCAGTCCCCCCCCAGATCCTCTCCCACCCTCTCCCCTCCCAGTCCCCCCCCGACCCCTTCCTCTCTCCCCAGATCCCCTCTCACTCCCTCCTGCTCCTCCCATCCCCTCCCACTCTCCCCAGATCCTCTCCCTCCCTTCCCACTCCCTCCCACTCCCCCAGATCCTTCCCACTCCCCCAGATCCCCTCCCATCCCCTCCCACTCTCCCCAGATCCCTCCCATTCCCTCCTGTCCTCTCCCACTCCCCTCCTACTCCCCCCAGATCCCTTCCCACTCCCTCCCACTCACCTCCCACTCCCCTCCTACCCTCTCCCACTCCCTTCTCACTCCCACTCCCTCCAGGTCCCCTTCTATCCCCTCCCACTCCTCCCATCCCCTCCCCAGATCCCCCACCCCTTCCTCCCCCAGATCCCCTCCCACTCCCCAGATCCCCTCCCACTTCCCCCAGATCCTCCTCCCACTCCCTCCCTTCCTACTCCCTCCAGGTCCCCTCCCATCCTCTCCACTCCCTCCAATCCCCTCCCAGTGCCTCCCACTCCCTCCCATCTCCTCCAATCCCCTCCCCCCCCCAGATCCTTCCCCTTCCCCCTCTCCTCCTATCCTCTCCCACCCCTCCCATTCCCTCCCAGTGCCTCCCACTCCTTCCCACTCCCTTCTCACTCCCTCCCATCCCTTCCCACTCCCCCAGATCCCCTTCCCACTCCCCTCCCTGTCCTCTCACTCCCTCCCATCCTCTCACACTCCCCCTAGATCCTCCCATCCCCCAGATTCCCCTTCCACTCCCTTCCTACTCCCTCCAGGTCCACTTCCATCCCCCTCCCACTCCCCCAGATCCCCTTCCCACTCCCCCTCCCTGTCCTTCCCCTCCCTCCTATCCTCTCCCACTCCCATCCCCCAGATCCCCTCCCACTCCCTTCCTACTCCCCCAGATCCCCTCTCACCCCCCTCTTATCCTCTTCCACTCCCTCCCATCCCTTCCCATTCCCTTCCCCCTCCCTCCCCTCCCCTCCCCTGCCCCCAGATCCCTTCCCCTCCCCCAGCCCCCTCCCCCGGCGCCCCCACATGTAGTTGGCCAGGTTGTGCTCCTCCAGGGTGTGAGTCTCGAAGCCGTGGGGGTGGTGTCGAAGTAGTCGCTGCCGATGCGCAGATGAAGCACTTGGTCTGCAGGGGCGCGCGGCCGCTCGTCAGGGACCCGCGGGGACCGCCCCCAGGCCCCGCCCCCCACTCCCCGAGGCCCCGCCCCGGGAGTTGGGGACCAATGGAGTTTGAACGGAGGGGGATGGGGGAGAGGGGAAGGGAGGGGGAGAGGGGGAGAGGGGGAGGGGGAGGGGAAGGGGGGGAAGGGGAGAGGGGGAAGGGGAGGAGGGGAGGGGAGGGGGAGAGGGGGAGGGGGAGTCCTGAGCTCACCTCCATGTCCTCCTTCACCTGCTCCTGCTGGTCCCGCAGCTCCCGAAGGCATCGATGATCAGACCTGGGAGACCCCTCCCACCATGTCGAGACCCCTCCCCCCACCTGAGACCCTCCCCCAACCGAGACCCTGGCCCCACTTGAGACCCTCCCCAATTCAAGACCCCTCCCCAATTCGAGACCCTCCCATACTTGAGACCCTGGACCCACTTGAGACCCCTCCCCAATTTGAGACCCTCCCCAATTTGAGACCCTCCCCAAGTCGAGACCCCTCCCCAATTCGAGACCCTGCCCCCAACTTGAGACCCCTGCCCCCACTCAAGACCCTTCCCCACTCGAGACCCCTCCCCAATTTGAGAGCCCTGCCCCCCACTTGAGACCCTCCCCAATTTAAGAGCCCTGCCCCACTCAAGACCCTCCCCAATTCGAGACCCCTCCCCAGTTCGAGACCCTCCCCCCACACTCAAGACCCCTCCCCAATTTAAGAGCCCTGCCCCCACTTGAGACCTCTCCCCAACTCGAGACCCCTCCCCCCACACTCAAGACCCCTCCCCAGTTCGAGACCCCTCCCCAACCGAGACCCTCCCCCACTCGAGACCCCACCCCCAACCCTCCTTCACTTCCATCACCCCAGGACCCCCTCAAACAACCCAAGACCCCCAAGACTCCTCCCACTTAACCCAGGACCCCTCCAACAGCCCCAAGACCCCCAGGACCCCTCCCATAACCCCAAGCCCCCTAGGACCCCCTCATTAACCCAGGACCCTCCCACACCCCCAAGACCCCTTCAGGACCCCCCCTCGATTAACCCAGGACCCCTCCCCATGCCCCCAAGCCCTCCCCCAAACCTCCCTTCCCAATTTCCCCTTCAGCCCTTCCCCCTCCCTCCCTCCCCTCTCCCTTTAGAGGGTTCCCTGCCCCCGCATCCCTTCCCCTCCCCCGTCGCTGCCCCCTCCCCCAGCAGCCCCTGCCCGCCCCAGCAGCCCCTGCCCCGCCGCTGGGGTACCCTGGATGATGGCCAGGAGGATGACGATGACGAAGAAGAAGAAGGTGATGTCGAAGACCACTCTGTAGAGCTCGTAGTCGTCCCCCGCGGGGTCCTCGATCTCGTCCCCGATGCCCCCCCCGGCCCGGACCCCCACGTACATGTGGAACAGGTAGCACTGCGCCCCGGGGGGGGGGAGAGAGACCCCAGCCCCTCAGCAGCCGGCAACAGCTCTGAGACCCCCCCGGGGTACCCCCGAGCCCCTCCCCGGCAGCCCTGAGCCCAACCCAGGCACCTCTGAGCCCTCCCTGGGTACCCTGAGCCACCCCCCGGGGACCTCTGAGCCCCCCCCCGGGACCTCCGAGCCCCCCCCCGACTCCATAGAACCACCTCCAACCCCCCCCAGATGTCTCCAACCCCCCCTTAGACCCCTCCAAGCTCCCCTTAGATGCCTCCAAGCCCCCCAGAACCACCTCCAAGCCCCCCTAGACTCCATAGAACCTCCTCCAACCCCCTTAGACCCCTCCAACCCCCTTAGATGCCTCCAACCCCCTCTAGATCCTACCAAGCCCCCTGGACTCCATAGAACTACCTCCAAGCCCCCTTAGATGCCACCAGCCCCCAAGAACCACCTCCAAGCCCCCCCCTAGACTCCATAGAACCACCTCCAACCCCCTTAGACCCCTCCAAGCTCCAAGCCCCTTAGATGCCTCCAACCCCCTTAGATGCCTCCAAACCCCCTCTAGATCCTACCAAGCCCCCTAGACTCCATAGAACCACCCCCAAGCCCCCTTAGACCCCTTCAAGCTCCCCTTAGATGCCTCCAAGCCCCCAGAACCACCTCCAAGCCCCCTAGACTCCATAGAACCACCTCCAACCCCCTTAGACCCTCCACGCTCTTCTTAGATGCCACCAGCCCCCAAGAACCACCTCCAAGCCCCCTAGACTCCATAGAACCTCCTCCAACCCCCTTAGCCCTCCAACCCCCTTAGACCCCTCCAAGCCCCCTTAGACCCCTCCAAGCCTCCTTAGATGCCTCCAAGCCCCCTTAGACTCCTCCAAGCCTCCCTTAGATGCCTCCAACCCCCAGAACTACCTCCAAGCCCCCTAGACCCCATAGAACCTCCTCCAACCCCCTTAGACCCTCCAACCCCCTTAGAGCCCCTCCAACCCTCCTTAGACCCCCTCCAAGCCCCCTTAGACCCCTCCAAGCCCCCAGAACCACCTCCAAGCCCCCTAGACCCCATAGAACCTCCTCCAACCCCCTTAGACCCCTCCAAGCCCCCCCAGCCCCCGCCCCCAGGTGCCCCCAGCCCCTCCCCACCGTCATCATGTCGTCACACTTCATGTCAGGCTCGTCCTCGTCCTCGCTCTTGTTGTAGAACTTGCGGAAGAAGTTGAAGGCCACCACGGTGTAGAGGTAGACCACCACGGCCAGCAGCCCCACCGTCATGGCCAGCTGGGAGGGGGCAGCAGGGCCTTCAGCAGCGCCTGGGCCACCCCCAGGGGCCCCTGAGAAGGCCCCTGAGATGCCTCCAAACCCTCTCTAGATCCCACCAAGCCCCCAGCAACCACCTCCAAGCCCCCTTAGATGCCCCTCCAAGCCCCCTAGATGCCTCCAAGCCCCCAGAACCACCTCCAAACCCCTCTAGATCCCAGCCCCCCAAGCCCCAGGAACCACCCCCAAGCCCTCCTTAGACCCCTCCAAACCCTCCTTAGATGCCTCCAAAGCCCCTCTAGATCCCACCACCCAAGCCCCCCCAGAACCACCTCCAAGCCCCCTTAGATCCCACCAAGCCCCCAGAACCACCTCCAAGCCCCCCCTCCAACCCCCCAGATGCCTCCAAGCCCCCAGAACCACCTCCAAACCCCCTCTAGATCCCACCAAACCCCCAGCAACCACCTCAGATCCCCCAAGCCCTCAGACCCCTCCAAGCCCCCCCATTAGATACCTCCAAGCCCCTCAGAACCACCGCCAAGCCCCCTTAGATGCCTCCAAGCCCCCTTCAGTCCCCTGCAACCTCCCTCAGCCCCTCCAACCTCCCCCAGACCCCTCCAACCTCCCCCAGACCCTCCAGCTCCCCTCAGACCCCCTCCCTCCCCTTCCTCCGCCTCCCCCTCACCTGCTTGCCGTTGTGGGTGACAGAGGAGAGGATGGTCCGGAGGGTCTTGACCCCCATGGCGATGTCCAGCAGGTGGGAGGCGAAGAAGAAGTTGTTGTAGTGGCCCAGGAGGGACATGGCCATGTACCAGGTGAGGTAGAGGAAGGACTGCAAGGGGAGGAAGGGCAGGAGGAGGCCTCTAAGGGAGGGGGAGGGGAAGGGGAGGACCCCCAGCCACAGAGGAGCAGCTCAGAGCCTCCCCAGATGGCTCCAAGACCCCAAGAACCTCCTCCAAGCCCCCAAGGACCACCTCAGACCTCCCCCTTGATGCCTCCAAGACCCCAAGGACCACCCCAGACCCCCCCCAGATGCCTCCAAGACCTCTAAGAACCATCTCACACCCTCCCTAGATGCCTCCAAGGCTCCATAAGACCACCCTAGACCCCCTCCAGATGCCTCCAAGACCCCAAGGACCAGCCCAGACCCCCTAGATGCCTCCAAGACCCCAAGGACCTCCTCCAAGACCCCAAGGACCACCCCAGACCCCCAGATGCCTCCAAGACCCCAAGGACCTCCTCCAAGCCCCCAAGGACCACCCCAGACCCCCAGATGCCTCCAAGACCCCAAGGACCTCCTCCAAGCCCCCAGATGCTTCCAACCCCCTGAGATGCCCTCTGGAACCCCCTCAGGACCCTTTATCCCCCAGATCCCCTCCCTCCCTTTCCATCCCCTAACACCCCCTAGACCCCTCCCCAACTCAGCACAGCCCCTCCCTGGCCTCCCCCTCCCCTAAACTCCCCCTAGGACCCCCAAATCCCTCCCCCTACTTCCATCCCCCAACACCCCCTAGACCCCTCCCCATTAACCCAGGCCCCTCCCCAACTCACCACAGCCCCTCCCTGACCCCTCCCTAGGACCCCCAGGAGCCTTTATCCCCCAGATCCCTTCCCTTCCATTCCACCCCCTAGACCCCCCCCAACCAGGCCCCCTCCCCAACTCACCCAGCCCTCCCTAGCCTCCTCCCCCATTCCCTCCTGGGACCCCCAGGAGCCTTTATCCCCCAGATCCCCCTCCCTCCCTTTCCATCCCCTAACACCCCCTAGACCCCTCCCCAACTCAGCACAGCCCTCCCTGGCCTCCCCCTCCCCCATTCCCCTCCTGGGACCCCCTCCCCCCTTGCCCCCTCCTCACGTTGTCAGTGAAGATGACTCCGAACTTCCAGAGCTGGTAGCGAAGGTCGATGGAAGTCACCCTGGGGGAGGGGAAGGGAGTTAGAGAGGGGGTTCCTTTGAGCCCCCCGAAGCCCCCAGCCCCACCAGGTGAGGAAGGAGTTGTCAGGGGGTTTCCTCTCCCCTGCCCCCCGATCTCCAGGCTGGCCAGGTCCATGCCCAGGAGCTCGGCGATCCTCTCCCGCCCGTAGATGTCTCCGTACTTCTCCAGCACCTGAGGTGGGGAGGGGGCTTTGAGGGCTGTGGCCTCGAGGAGGGGGCCTCAGAGACCCCCTCCCCACCTTCAGCCCCTCCTCCCAGAGCTTTTATTAGGGGCAGGGGTCCCCAACTCCTTCACCTTCCTCTTGACGAACTTGTCCCAGTAGTTGCTGGGGAAGGACCTGGAAGCGGAGGGGGAGGGGGGGGGGTGGTTTAAAATGGGGGGGTGGTCCTGAGGGACGCCCCCCCCTCTCCCACCTAGCTGACCCCTAAACCCTCCCCTCAGGAGCCTCCAAGAGCCCCAAAGGCCACCCTCAAACTTCCCCCTCCCCCCAAGAGCCTTTCAGGACCTCTCCCCTCCCCCCCTCCAAAGGACTCTCCAGGACCCCTCCCCACAGCCCCCCAGGACCCCCAAGGACCAATCCAGTGCCCCCAAATCCCACCCCCCCCCAGGACCCCTAAGACCCTCCTCAAGACCCTCCCCCAGGACCCCCACAAGGACCAATCCAGTGCCCCCAAATTCCACCCCACCCAGGACCCACCAAGACCCCCAAGCCCCTCCCCCCTTCAAGACCCCCTCCCCCAAGGACCCTCTGAACCCCCAAGACCCCCAGGACCCCCTCCCCCAGACCCCTCAAGACCCCACCCCAGGACCCCCAGTCCCTCCCAAGTGCCCCCAGGACCCCCAGCTGCCCCTCAGGACCCCCTAGGAACCCCTCCAACCCCCTCCCTGGCTCCCCTCAGCACCCCCAGATCCCCTCAGACCCCCTAGGACCCCTCCAACCCTCCCTGGCTCCCCTCAGCACCCCCAGATCCCCTCAGGACCCCTAGGACCCCTCCAACCCTCCCTGGCTCCCCTCAGCACCCCCAGCTCCCCTCAGGACCCCCAAACCCTCCCCCCCCTCAGCACCCCCCTAGGACTCCTCCAACCCTCCCCAGCTCCCCCTCAGCACCCCCAGCTCCCCTTCAGGACCCCAAACCTCCCCCTCAGCACCCCCTAGGACTCCTCCAACCCTCCCCAGCTCCCCCTCAGCACCCCCAGCTCCCCTTCAGGACCAAATCCCCCCCAAATCCCCCTCAGCACCCCCCCCTAGACTCCTCCAACCCTCCCCAGCTCCCAGCTCCCCCTCAGCACCCCCAGCTCCCTTCAGGACCCCCAAATCCCCCTCAGCACCCCCTAGACCCCCTAGGACCAACCTCCCCAGCTCCCCTTCAGCACCCCCAGATCCCCTTCAGCACCCCCTAGGACCCGCCAACCTTCCCCAGCTCCCCTCAGCTCCCCTTCAGCACCCCCAGATCCCTTCAGGACCCCCTCAGGACCCCTAGACCCCTCCAACCCTCCCTGGCTCCCCCTCAGGACCCCCAAATCCCCTTCAGAACCCTCAGCTCCCCCACAATCCCCTTCAGGACCCCCAGTTCCCATTCAGGACCCTCAAATCCCCCTCAGCACCCCCAGCTCCCCCTCCGTCCCCCCCCTTTCTAACCCCACTTTAAGCCTCCCCAGCCCCCTCCCCGGCCCCCTGCCAGGCCCCCAGGCCGGTGTGGGGCGGTGTGGGGCGGCCTGGGCCGGTCCTTACTGGGCATTGAGGACCAGCCTGTCCCACTGGCCCTTGACGTCGTCGTCGGGAGGCTGCTCGGTGATGTAGAGCCCTGAGAACTCCAGGCGCCGAGCAACCTCCTTCTCCCGCTTGAAGATCACCAGGGGGATCTGGGGGGGCACCAAGGGAGGGGCTGAGGGGGGCTCTGGGGGCGCCAGGGGCAGCCAAGGGGGTTGGGGGCGCTGGAAGCCGGTGGGGGACGTAAGGAAGCTTGGAGGAGCTGAGAGGACGCTGGAGGAGCAGAGAGGACCTTAGGGGACACCATGGAGGACCCTAGAGGAGCAGAGAGGACCATAAAGGACCCTGGAGGACCATAAAGGACCCTGGAGGACCCTAGAGGAGCAGAGAGGACCATAAAGGACCCTGGAGGACCATAAAGGTCCATGGAGGACCCTAGAGGAGCATAGAGGACCCTGGAGGTCACCATGAGGACCCTGGAGGTCACCATGAGGACCCTGGAAGACCATAAAGGTCCATGGAGGACACTAGAGGAGCATAGAGGACCCTGGAGGTCACCATGAGGACCCTGGAGGACTATGGAAGACCATGGAGGACCCTGGAGGTCACCATGAGGACCAGAGAGGACTATAAAGGACCCTGAAGAAGCACAGAGGACCATAAAGGACCCTGGAGGAGCATGGAGGACCCTGGAAGACCATAAAGGTCCATGGAGGACCCTGGAGGAGCATAGAGGACCTTAGGGGACGCCATGGAGGACCCTAGAGGAGCAGAGAGGACCATAAAGGACCCTGGAGGACACCATGGAGGAGCATAGAGGACCCTGAAGGAGCATAAAGGACCCTGGAGGACTCTAGAGGAGCAGAGAGGACCCTGTAAGACCCTGGAGGAGCATGGAGGACCCTGGAGGTCACCATGAGGACCCTGGAGGACTATAAAGGACCCTAGAGGAGCATGGAGGACCCTGGAAGACCATGGAGGACAATGGAGAACCCTGGAGGAGCATAGAGGACACCATGGAGGACCCTGGAGGAGCACAGAGGACCATAAAGGACCCTGGAGAAGCATAGAGGACCATAAAGGTCCATGGAGGACCCTGGAGGAGCATAGAGGAACATAAAGGACCCTGGAGGACTCCAGAGGAGCACAGAGGACCATAAAGGACCCTGGAGGACTATGGAAGACCCTGGAGGAGCATAGAGGACCCTGGAGATCACCATGAGGACCCTAGAGGACTATAAAGGACCCTGGAGGAGCATGGAGGACTCTGGAAGACCATAAAGGTCCATGGAGGACCCTGGAGGACCCTGGAGGACCCTAGAGGACCATGGAGGAACATAGAGGACACCATAGAGGACCCTAGAAGACCATAAAGGTCGATGGAGGACCCTGGAGGACCCAAGAGGACCATGGAGGACCCTAGAGGACCCTGGAGGAGCATAGAGGACCCTAGAGGAGCATAGAGGACCCTAGAGGACCATGGAGGACCCAAGAAGACCATGGAGGAGCATGGAGTAGCATAGAGGAGCCTAGAGGACCCTAGAGGAGCATAAAGGACCCAAGAGGAGCATGGAGGACCCTGGAGGACCCAAGAGGACCATGGAGGCTACCGTGGAGCCATGAGGACCCTGGAGGATCTTAGAGGACCATGGACGACCATGGAGGCCACCCCGGAGGACACCAAGGACTATAGAGGACCATGGAGGCAGCCACAGGACCATGGAGGCCACCATGAGGTCATGAAGACCCTGGATGACCTTAGAGGACCACAGAGGACCACAGAGGCCACCATGGGGCCATGAAGACCCTGGATGACCTTAGAGGACCATAGAGGACCACAGAGGCCACCATGGGGCCATGAAGACCCTGGATGACCATGGAGGCCACCATGGGGCCATGAGGACCCTGGAGGACCATAAAGGCCACCATGGGGCTATGAAGACCATAGAGGACCACGGAGGCCACCATGGGGCCATGAGGACCATGGAGGACCATGGAGGCCACCATGGGGCCAGGAGGACCATGGAGGACCACAGAGGACCATGGAGGCCACCATGGGGCCATGAGGACCATGGAGGACACCAAGGACTATAGAGGACCATGGAGGCAACCACAGGACCATGGAGGCCATGGATGACCTTAGAGGACCATAGAGGACCATGGAGGCCACCATGGGGTCATGAAGATCCTGGATGACCATGGAGGCCACCATGGGGCTATGAAGACCATAGAGGACCATGGAGGCCACCATGGAGTCATGGAGGCCACCATGGGGCCATGAAGATCCTGGATGACCATGGAGGCCACCATGGGGCTATGAGGACCCTGGATGACCTTAGAGGACCATGGAGGCCACCAAAGGGCCATGAGGACCATGGAGGCCACCACAGGACCTTGGAGGCCACCATGGGGCCATGAAGACCATGGAGGACCAGAGAGGACCATGGAGGCCACCATGGAGGCCACCAAGGACTATAGAGGACCATGGAGGCCCTCAGGTGCCGGTGGTGGGCTGGTGGCCCCCTGGGTGGCCCCCTGGGTGGCCTGGGTGGCCCCCTGGGTGGCCCTACCTTGAGGCAGTTGTAGCCAATGATGCAGAGGAAGGCCACCAGGGTGTGGGCCAGGGCCAGGCCCTGCAGGGCTGGCTGCATGTAGCCTGTGCTCTCCTCCAGGAAGTAGTAGACCACACTCTCCTCCTCCTCTTCCTCACCACCTCCTCCAGAGCCTCCTCCAGAGCCTCCTCCTCCTCCCAGCAGATCTTCAGCCAAAGCTCCCAGCCCGGAGCCTTCGGCCTCCGCCTCCTCCTCCAGCCCTGGGGGGTGCTCAGAAACCTGGGGGGGGGGCAGCCAAGGTGACCCCAACCCATCCCAAGGGGACCCCAGACCCACCCATGGTGACCCCAGCCCCACCCAAGGGGATCCCAACCCCACCCAGGGGGACCCCAGCCACACCCAAGGGGATCCCAGACCCACCCAGGGGGACCCCAACCCCACCCATGGTGACCCCAACCCATCCAAGGGGACCCCAACCCCACCCATGGTGACCCCAACCCATCCCAAGGGGACCCCAACCCCACCCATGATGACCCCAACCCCACCCAAGGGGGCCCCAACCCACCCAAGCCCCCCCAGATGAAGCTCTACGGTGCCCCCAACCCACCCCAGGTGCCCCCAGCCCATCCAAGGTGCCCCCAGCCCCCCTGCCCCCCAAGCCTGCCCCTCCCCCCCCAGACCTTGTAGAAGAGGAGGATGAAGTTGATGGCGAAGGCCAAGAAGAGAGCCAGGAAGCGAAGGTTGTAGAAGTTCCTGGAGAGGTAGTTCTGCCCCAGGGGAGGGGGAGGGGATGGGGGCAAGGTCAGAGGGCTGGGGAGGGAGGAGAGGGGGGCCAGGAGCACCCCCCCAAGCCCTTCCCCAGCCCTCCCCCCCCACCTCCTTACCAGGAACTTGACCCTCTGGACCTCCAGCTCGGCCCAGAACTCGAAGGAGGCCTCGGGGGGAGGCTCCCTGCGCTCCCTGGGCACAGACTTCCTCCTCCTCTGGGGGGCTGCAGCCTTGGGCCCCTCCTCAGCAGGCTCTGGGGAGGCCTTCTCCCCATTCTCAGTGCTGGGGGGGGAGGGGAAGGAGTCAGAGGAGGGAGGGAGGGGAGGGGGAGGGGTCCGGAGGGAGCGTGGGTAGGGGCAGGGAGGTGACCAAGGAGGTCAAGGAGATTCAACAGGGTCAAGGAGGTGGCCAAGGAGGGCATGGAGATACCCAATGGGTCATGGAGGTGGCCAAGGAGGTCAAGGAGACTCAACAGGGTCATGGAGTGGCCAAGGAGGTCAAGGAGACTCAACAGGGTCATGGAGGTGGCCAAGGAGGTCAAGGAGACTCAACAGGGTCATGGAGGTGGCCAAGGAGGTCAAGGAGACTCAACAGGGTCACGGAGTGGCCAAGGAGGTCAAGGAGACTCCACAGGGTCATGGAGGTGGCCAAGGAGGTCAAGGAGACTCCACAGGGTCATGGAGTGGCCAAGGAGGTCAAGGAGACTCCACAGGGTCATGGGAGGTGGAGACCAAGGGAGGTCAAGGAAGGAGACTCAACAGGGTCATGGAGGTGGCCAAGGAGGTCAAGGAGACTCAACAGGGTCATGGAGTGGCCAAGGAGGTCAAGGAGACTCCACAGGGTCAGGGTCAAGGATGGAGGTGGCCAAGGAGGAGGAGGTCAAGGAGACTCCACAGGGTCATGGAGGTGGCCAAGGAAGGAGGTCAAGGAGACTGGCCAAGGAGGTCAAGGAGACCACAGGGTCATGGAGGTGGCCAAGGAGGTCAAGGAGCCACAGGGAGGTGGCCAAGGAAGGAGACTCCACAGGGCCATGGAGGTGGCCATGGAGGAGGGCATGGAGGGTCAAGGAGACTCAACAGGGTCAAGCAGATGGCCAAGGAAGTGACCAAGGGGGTCATGGAGCCCCCTCCAAGGGGGTCATGGAGCCCCCCCAAGGGGGTCCTGGCCCTCCCCCCCCTCCCCCCAGCCCCTCATGTCCCCTCCCCCCTCACTCACTCAGCCTTCTCCTCTTCCCCTGCTGCTTCCTCTTCCTTGGCTGGAGGCTCCTCCTCCACCTCCTCTCCAGCCTCCTGTGCAGGGGGAGGGGGCCACAGGGTCAGGACCCCCATAACCCCCAACATATTTGACCCCATAAAGACCCCCAAAGACCCCCATAAAGCCCCCCAAAAGGACTCCCCAATATTTGACCCCCATAAAGCCCCCAAAGGAGCCCCCAAAGGACCCCATATAGACCCCCCAATATTTGACCCCCAATATTTGACACCCATAAAGACCCCCAAAGGAGCCCCCAATATTGACCCCCATATAGACCCCCAATATTTGGGCCCCAAAAGGACCCCCAATATTTGACACCCATAAAGACCCCCAAAGGAGCCCCCAATATTTGACCCCCATAAAGCCCCCAAAGGAGCCCCCAATATTGACCCCCATAAAGACCCCCAATATTTGGGCCCCAAAAGGACCCCCAATATTTGACCCCCATAAAGACCCCCAAAGGAGCCCCCAATATTGACCCCATAAAGATCCCCTAATATTTAAAGACCCCCAAAGGACCCCCAATATTTGACCCCCATAAAGACCCCCATAAAGGCCCCAAAAGGACCCCCAATATTTGAGCCCCCATAAAGACCCCCAAAGGACCCCCAATATTGACCCCCATAAAGACCCCCAAAGGACACCCCCAATATTGACCCTCATAAAGATCCCCCTAATATTTGGCCCCCAAAAGGACCCCCTAATATTTGACCCCCATAAAGCCCCCAAAGGAGCCCCCAATATTTGACCCCCATAAAGACCCCCAAAGGACCCCCAATATTTGACCCCATAAAGACCCCCTGTACTCCCCCCTCCCTAAAGCCCCCTCCTTCTTCCCCTCCAATCCACCTACCCCAAGCTTCCTCTTGAGGATGGGAGTCCCCTCGGGGGTGGGGGGCTCGGCGTTGGGGGGCTCCCCGATGTCCCCCAACCCCCCGGGGGCATCGGGGGCGGCCCCTCCCCCCCTGTAGTGCGAGCTGTCCTTGGCCCCCCCCCGCCGGAAAGCCTCCAGGGGGGAGGGCAGGACGGCAGCCACCACCCCCTCCTCATCTTCCTCTCCTCCTTCTCCTTCTCCTCCTCCTCCTCCTTCTCCTCCCTCGACGGCACTGCTCGGGCGGGAGGCGGCGGGGGAGCCGCGGCGCTCTTCCTCCCCTCTTCCTTCCCCTCCCCCTAACCCTAAGGGGTCCTCCCCCTCCTCCCCGGGGGGAGCTTCCTCCCCTTCCCCCCCGGCCCCCGCCGCTCCCCCGACGGCGTCCTGGGTCGGGTCGGGCATGCTGGCCAAGAGCTCGGCCAGCGCCAGCTTCTGCGCCCCTTCCACCAAACCCCCCCCGAAGAGCGAGCTCCAGAGCAGGGCCCCCACGGCCCCCAGCGCCCCCACGGCCCCCAGCAGCGCCCCCAGCGCCAGGCGCCCCCCGGCGGCCGCCGCCAGCCGCAGCAGCTCCCGCGCCGGCTTCTTCCGCAGCCGCCGCAGCTTGCGCCGCCAAGCCGCGGGGCCGCCCAGCAGCCGCCGGCCCCAACCCCCCGCCGGGGGCAGCAGCTCCGAGCCGGACCCCGACGAGGAGGAGGCGGCGGCGGCGCCGGCGGCGGCGGCTTCGGCGCCTTCTTCCTCCTCGTCCTGCTGCTCCCCTCCGTCCTCCTCGTCGTCGCGGGGGCTCTCCTGCTCGGAGAGGCGGGAGGCGATCTGCATCTCGAAGATGGTGTCCTCGCAGAAGCTGACGAAGAGCTCCATCTTCTCGGCCTCCCCCCCCTCGTTGACCACGTCGAAGATGAACTGCCGCTTGGACTCCTTCACCTGCGGCATCTCCCACTGCGCCTTGTTGGCGGCGCTGATCTCGAAGTAGAGGCGCTCGATGCGCCGCCGCCCCCATGATCTCGATGCGGCCCAGGAAGGGCCTGCGCCGGGGCCGGGGGGGGGGGGGGAGGAGGAGGAGGAGGAGGAGAAGGAAAGGGGGAAGGGGTGGGGATAGGATGGGAGAGGTGGGGTGGGATGGGAAGGGATAAGGACAGGTAGGAGGGGATGGGATAAGGACAGGTAGGAGGGGAGGGGATGGGAGAGGTGGGATGGGAGAGGATTGAGTAGGATAGGATGGGGTAGGATGGGATGGGAGAGGTAGGGTGGGATGGGAAGGGATAAGGACAGGTAGGAGGGGATGGGATGGGAGAGGTGGGATGGGGTGGGAGAGGTGGGATGGGTTAAGGATGGGTAGAGATGGGATAGGGTAGAGATGGGATAGGGTAGAGATGGGATAGGGTAGAGATGGGATAGGGTAGAGATAGGTAGGAGGGGATGGGATGGGAGAGGTAGGAGGGGATGGGATGGGATAAGTAGGATGGGATAGGGTAAGGACAGGTAGGAGGGGATGGGATGGGGTAGGACAGATAGGGTGGGATGGGAGAGGGATAGGTAGGATAGGATGGGATAGGATAGGTGGGAGGGGATAGGATGGGATAGGATAGGAAGGATGGGATAGAATAGGATAGGATAAGGACAGGCAGGAGGGATGGGTAGGATGGGATAGGATAAGGATAGGTAGGATAGGATAGAATAGAATGGGATGGGATGGGTAGGGTAAGGATAGGTAGGATGGGATGGGTAGGATAGGATAGAATGGGATGGGATAGGATAGGATAAACATAGGTAGGATGGGATAGGATAGGATAAGGATAGGTAGGATGGGGATGGGATGGGATAGAACAGAACAGGGTTATTGTGGCCAGTGACCTGGCACTTGGATGTGTTCAGGGCTCAAGTGGTCAAGGGAGGCATTGGGTGGCCAAGGGGGCAGCTCAAGTGCTAAAGGGGGAGCTCAAGTGGCCAAGAGACACTTCAAGTGACCAAGAGACACCTCAAGTGGCCAAGGGAGAAGCTGGGTGGCCAAGGGAGGACTCAAGTGGTCAAGGGGGAGCTCAAGCAGCCATGGGGGAGCTCAAGCAGCCATGGGAGGTGTTGGGTGGCCAAGGAAGGAGTTGGGTGGCTAAAGGAGGACTCAAGCAGTCAAGGGAGGTGTTGGATGGCCAAGGGAAGAGCTCAAGTGGCCAAGGGGCAGCTCAAGTGGCCAAGGGAGGTGTTGGGTGGCCAAGGGAGGTGTTGGGTGGCCAAGGGAGGACTCAAGCAGTCAAGCGAGGCGTTGGGTGGTCAAGGGGCAGCTCAAGTGGCCAAGGGAGGAGCTCAAGCGGCCACGGGGGAGCACAAGCGGCCACGGGAGGCATTGGGCCGCGGGGCTGACCTGAAGTAGTCGAGAATGCTCTCGGCCTGCTCGAGGAAGGTCTTGAGGCGCTGGTCGTGGGGCACGTGCTCGGCCAGGTTGGTCAGCAGCACGGCCACGTTGAAGCCGATGTCGCGGGCCGGCTCCTGGAAGCGGCCGGCGAAGGCCTCGGCGTCGATCAGCTCGTTCTCGTCGGCCTCCGAGCAGGAGAGCAGGAACTGGATCTCGGCCGCCTCGAACTGCTTCTGGCTGTCCATGGCCTTCTGGAAGTCCTTCTTGGAGATGAGGCCCCGGGAGGGGTCGGTGAGGTAGTCGCGGAAGGCGTCGGAGGCGACGATGTCCTTCAGCTTCAGGAAGGTGTCGAAGAACTTGAGGATCATGGTGACGTTGCTGGAGGACTCCACCAGCATGTCCACCATCTGCCGGGCGATGGTGCCGTTCACCACGTTGCCTGGAGGGAGTTGGGTGGTCAAGGGAGAGCTCAAGTGGCCAAGGGAGGAGTTGGGTGGTCAAGGGAGAGCTCAAGCGGCCAAGGGAGGAGTTGGGTGGTCAAGGGAGAGCTCAAGCAGTCAAGGGAGAGCTCAAGCGGCCAAGGGAGAGGTTGGGTGGTCAAGGAAGAGCTCAAGTGGTCAAGGGAGGAGTTGGGTGGTCAAGGGAGAGCTCAAGTGGCCAAGGGAGAGGTTGGGTGGTCAAAGGAGAGGTCGGGTGGCCAAGGGAGGAGTTGAGTGGTCAAGGGAGAGGTCAAGTGGCCAAGGGAAGAGTTGGGTGGTCAAGGGAGAGCTCAAGTGGCCAAGGGAGGAGTTGGGTGGTCAAGGGAGAGCTCAAGTGGCCAAGGGAGGAGTTGGGTGGTCAAGGGAGAGCTCAAGTGGCCAAGGAGGAGTTGGGTGGTCAAGGGAGAGCTCAAGCGGTCAAGGGAGAGCTCAAGCGGCCAAGGGAGAGCTCAAGCGGCCAAGGGAGAGCTCAAGCGGCCAAGGGAGAGCTCAAGCGGCCAAGGGAAGAGTTGGGTGGTCAAGGGAGAGCTCAAGTGGCCAAGGGAGAGGTTGGGTGGTCAAGGGAGAGCTCAAGTGGCCAAGGGAGGAGTTGGGTGGTCAAGGGAGAGCTCAAGTGGTCAAGAGGCAGCTCAAGTGGTCAAGGGAGGGCTCAAATGGCCAAAAGAGAGGTTGGGTGGTCAAGGAACACCTCAAGGGGTCAAGAGAGAACTCAGGTGGCCTAGGGAGGAGTTGGGTGGCCAAGGGAGAGCTCCCAGGGGAGAGGACCTCACCCTCCAGCAGGGACAGCAGCATCACCACCATATCCTTCTGCAGGTCCAGGAGCTCCTTCAGCAGCCCAATCTGGCTGGAGTCCTGGGGGATGGAGGGGGGGAGGGGGACACACACCATGAAGACCACCCCCCGAGATGTCCCCCCTCCACCATGGCCACCTCTGGCCACCCCTCCCAGGTGCCCACCTGGGCCAACTTCTTCATCATGTGGGCGAAGACGTGGAGGAAGCCGACGACGGCGTCCCAGAGGCGGCTGTGGGCCAGGCTCTGCTGGTTGCCAGTGCAAGGCCCCTGCAGGGGGGGTGGGGGGCAGCAGGTGGCACCCAGGGACCTCCAGGGGACCTTCCGGGGCCTTGGGGGCCACCAGGAGGTCGTGGGTCCTGAGGGAGCCCTGGGGACCAACTAGGAACATCAAGGTCCTTGGGGGCCTCCTGGGGCCATCGAGGTTCTTGGAGGACCTCCTAGGGACACTGAGGGACCTTGGAAGACCTTCTAGGGACATTGGAGTCCTTGGGGGCCACCAGGAGGTCTTGGGTCCTGAGGGAGCCTTGGGGACCTCCTAGGGACATTGGGACCTCTGGAACCTTGAGGGCCACCAGGAGGTCTTAGACCTTGAGGGAGCCTTGGGGACCTCCAGGGACATTGAGGTCCTTGGGGGCCACCAGGAGGTCTTGGGTCCTGAGGGAGCCTTGAGGACCAACTAGGGACATCGAGGTCCTTGGAGGACCTCCTAGGGACATCAAGGTCCTTGGGGCCACCAGGAGGTCTTGGGTCCTGAGGGAGCCTTGGGGACCTCCAAGGGACATCGAGATCCTTGGAGGACCTCCTAGGGACATTGAGGTCCTTGGGGGCCACCAGGAGGTCTTAGATCCTGAGGGAGCCTTGGGGACCTCCTAGGGACACTGAGGGACCTTGGAGGACCTCCTAGGAACATCAAAGATCCTTGGGGGCCACCAGGAGGTCTTGGGTCCTGAGGGAGCCCTTGAGGATCTCCGCCAGGCCCCGTGGCCCTCAGAGGTCCTCCGAGGAGCTGCTGGGGAGGGGGCTGCCAAGCTACTGGGGGAGGGTCTCACCTGGATGTACTCAGTGAGGCTGTTGAAGACCTGCTTGGCCACGGCCATGGCCTTGGAGAAGTTGCGCTTGCCCTGCTCGTCGATGACGTCCTTGCCCGAGTAGTACCAATAGAAGTCGCTGATGGACTCCTGCCAGCGCCAGAGGGGCAACCATCAGCCCCCAGGGGGCCACCAGCAGCGGCAGGGCAGGGGATGGGGACCACCAGCAGCAGCAGAGCAGGGGATGGGGACCACCAGCAGCAGGAAGAGGTAGGGATGGAGACCACCAGCAGCAGGAGGAGGTAGGGATGGAGACCACCAGCAGCAGGAGGAGGTAGGGATGGAGACCACCAGCAGCAGGAGGAGGTAGGGATGGGACCACCAGCAGCAGGAGGAGGTAGGGATGGGGACCACCAGCAGCAGGAGGAGGTAGGGATGGGGACCACCAGCAGCAGGAGGAGGTAGGGATGGGGACCACCAGCAGCAGGAAGAGGTAGGGATGGAGACCACCAGCAGCAGGAGGAGGTAGGGATGGAGACCACCAGCAGCAGGAGGAGGTAGGGATGGGGACCACCAGCAGCAGGAGGAGGTAGGGATGGGGACCACCAGCAGCAGGAGGAGGTAGGGATGGGGACCACCAGCAGCAGGAGGAGGTGAGGATGGGGACCACCAGCAGCAGGAAGACCACGAGCAGCAGGAGGACACAGGGATGGAGACCACCAACAGCAGGAAGACCACCAGCAGCAGGAGGAGGCGGGGATGGGGACCACCAGCAGCAGGAGGAGGTAGGGATGGGGACCACCAGCAGCAGGAGGAGGTGAGGATGGGGACCACCAGCAGCAGGAAGACCACGAGCAGCAGGAGGACACAGGGATGGAGACCACCAACAGCAGGAAGACCACCAGCAGCAGGAGGAGGCGGGGATGGGGACCACCAGCAGCAGGAGGAGGTAGGGATGGAGACCACCAGCAGCAGGAGGAGGCGGGGATGGGGACCACCAGGGCAGGAGATAGGGAAGGGGCTCTGGGTGGCCCTGGGTGGCTACCTGGAGGCGCAGCAGGTAGTCCACGGTGCAGATGATGATGTTGATGGTGGTGGTGTTCCCTGTCTGGGTCCTCAGGTAGTTCTGGAAGTCTGAAGGCAGGGTGGGGGGACACAGCAGGAGGTGACCACCGGCCCCCACTGTCCCCAAGGCCACCTCCTGGCCACCCTCTGGCCTGCCAGGACCAACCCTGTGGTCCTCACCACTCCCCCTCCCCATTCACCTCCTCCACAGCTCTTCTCCACTACAAGGTCCTCCTAGGGACACTGAGGTCCTTGGGGACCTCCTAGGGACATCAAGGTCCTTGGAGGACCTCCAGGGGACCTCAAGGCCCTTTGGGACCTCGAGATCCTCAAAGACCTCAAGGACCTCCAGGGGTCTTAGATCCTGGGGGGTCTTGGGGGATGTTGAGGCCTCTGGAACTTGAATGGCCTTGGAGGACCTCCTAGGGACATCAGGGTCCTTGGAGAACCTCCAAGGGACCTCAAGGCCCTTTGGGACCTCCCAGGGACCTCAAGGCCCTTGGAGGAGCTCCTGGGGACCTCAAGGTCCTTGGGGACCTCCTAGGGACCTCGAAGCCTTCAGAGGACCTCCAAGGGACCTCGAGGCCCTTGGGGGACCTCAAGGCCCTTGGAGGACCTCCTAGAGACCTCAAGGTCCTTTGGGACCTCCTAGGAACCTCAGGGTCCTTGGAGGACCTCCAAGGGACCTCGAGGCCCTTGCAGGAGCTCCTAGTGACCTCAAGGTCCTTGGAGGCCACCAGGAGATCTTAGATCTCCCATGGTCCTCCAAAGGTCCTTCCCCACCCCTCGAGCTCCTGCCCTTTGGCCCCCTAGGTGTTCTCCCACCCCATGTCCCCCTTTCTGGTGTCCCATCCTGGTGTCCCCCTCCCTGCTGTCCCCTCCTGGTGTCCCCCTCACCGTTGTTGTGCCCCTCACAGAGGAGCTGCAGCAGCCTGAAGAGGTCCTGAGTGAATTCGTCATCGGACATCACCTTCTCCCCTGGGGGACAGGGGGCAGAGGGTCAAGGTCCCAGGGCAGGGGACAAGGTCAAGGTCCCAGCCAGGTGGCCACCAGCTCCAGGTGACCGCTCAGGGAGGTGGTCCTGGGACCACCCTTCCCCACCCCTCCTCCCCTCCCCCAGGAGATGGCAGGGGGTTAGCAGGGGGCGGTGGCAGCCAGCAGGGGGCCAGGGTGGGTTGGGGACAAGCAGGGGACAAGCTGAGGGGGGTGTGGGGTGGTGCTCCCCTACCCCCCCCCCACATGGTGCCTATAGAGCCCTATGTAGGCTATGGAGCCCATAGAGCCCCTAGAGACCCCATAGAGTCCTATGGACCCTATAGAGTCCTATGGAGCCCCTAGAGACCCTCCAGAGTCTATAGAGCCCTATGGAGCCCCTAGGGAGCCTATAGAGCCCCTAGAGACCCCATAGAGTCCTATGGACCCTACAGAGCCATAGGGACCCTATAGAGCACCCATAGAGTCCTATGGACCCTATAGAGCCCTATGGAGCCCCTAGAGACCCCATAGAGCCCTATGGACCCTATAGAGCCCTATGGAGCCCCTAGAGACCCCACAGAGCCCCTAGAGATCCCATAGAGTCCTATGGACCCTATAGAGCCCTATGGAGTCCCTAGAGACCCCATAGAGCCCTATGGACCCTATAGAGCCCTATGGAGCCCCTAGAGACCCTATAGAGCCCTATGGAGCCCCTAGAGACCCTACAGAGCCCCTAGAGATCCCATAGAGTCCTATGGACCCTATAGAGCCCTATGGAGTCTATGGAGCCCTAGGGAGACCCTAGGGAGCCTATAGAGCCCCTAGAGACCCTGTGGAGCCTACAGAACCCTATGGAGCCCCTAGAGACCCCATAGAGCTCCATGGAGCCTATAGAGCACTATGGAGCCCCTAGAGACCACATAGAGCCCTATGGAGCCTCTAGAGACCACATAGAGCCCCCATAGAGTCCTATGGACCCTACAGAGCCCTGGAGAGCCTATAGAGCCCCCATAGAGTCCTATGGACGCTATAGAGCCCTCTGGACCCTATAGAGCCCTCTGGAGCCCCTAAAGACCCCATAGAGCTCTATGGAGCCTATAGAGCCCCTAGAGACCACATAGAGCCCTATGGAGCCCCTAGAGACCCTATAGAGTCCTATGGACCCTACAGAGCCCTATGGAGCCTATAGAGCCCTGTGGCACTCTATGGAGCCTATAGAGCCCCTAGAGACCCCCATAGAGCCCTATGGCACCCTATGGAGCCTATAGAGTCCTATGGAGCCTATAGAGCCCCTAGAGACCCCATAGAGCCCCAGGAAGGCCCTAGAGTCCTATGGACCCTATGGAGCCCCTATGGACCCTATAGAGCCCTATGGAGCCCCTAGGGAGCCTATAGAGTCCTACAAAGCCCCTAGAGCCCTATGGAGCCTATTGAGCCCTTATAGAGTCCTAGAGCCCCTATAGATCTTATAGAGTGCCCCCCCCCAGCCCTAGAGCCCCCTACGGGCCCTACAATAACAGCCCCCCAGCCTTACAGCTCCTAGAGACCCCCCCCTCTAAAGACCCCCCCTAGAGAGCTTCTATGGACCCTGCAGCAGCACCTCATGGCCACTAGAGGGCGGCCGCACCCTAGAGCTACTATAGGACCCTTCTAGACCCCCATAGCCATTATAGGACCCCCTAGAGCCCCCACAGCCACTACAGGACCCCCCCTGAGAGCCCCCATAGGACCACCTAGAGCCCCCACAGCCACTACAGGACCCCCCTAGAGCCCCCATAGGACCCCCCTACAGCCCCCAGAGCCCCTCTAGGACCCCCCCTAGAGCCTCCATAGCCGCTCTAGGACCCCCTCACCCTATAGCCCCCTCAAGGACCCCCCCTAGAGCCCCTCTAGCCCCCTCCCCATATTTACCATTCTCACGGCTGATGACTGCAGCCCGGAGCCACGATGGGGAGAGAAGGGAGAGAGGTGAGCAGGGGAGGGGTCAGTAATTCATTAGGGCTGGGGGTAATTAGGGGAGGGGGGGAAGGGGCTGCTGGTAATTAGGGTCTTGGAGGGGTAATGAGGATCTGAGAGGTAATTAAGGGTATGGAGGGGGTAATTAGAGCCTGGAGGGTAATTAGGGGTCTGGGAGGGGGGTAATGAAGGTTTGGAGGGAAGGTAATTAGGGTTTGGAGGGTAATTAGGGTGTTGGGGGGGTAATTAGAGTGTTGGGGGGGTAATTAGGGTGTTGGGGGGGTAATTAGGGGTCTGGAGAATAATTAGGGCTTGGAGGGCAATTAGGGCTTGGAGAGTAATTAGGGATCTGGGGGGGTAATTAGGGTGTTGGGGGGGTAATTAGGGGTCTGGAGAGTAATTAGAGATCTGGGGAGTAATTAGGGCTTGGAGAGTAATTAGGGGTCTGGAGAGTAATTAGGAGTCTAGAAAGTAATTAGGATTTGGGGGATAATTAAGGGTTTGAGGGTAATTAGGGCTTGGGGGGTAATTAGGGCCTGGGGGTAATTAGGAGTCTGGAGAGTAATTAGGGGTCTGGAGGGTAATTAGGGCTTGGAGGGTAATTAGGGGTCTGGAGGGTAATTAGGGCTTGGAGAGTAATTAGGTCTTGGGGGGGTAATTAGGGGTCTGAAGGGTAATTAGGGCTTGGAGGGTAATTAGGGATCTGGGGGTAATTAGGGCTTGGAGAGTAATTAGGTCTTGGGGGGGTAATTAGGGGTCTGGGGGATAATTAAGGGTTCTGGGGGTAATTAGGGCTTGGGTGGCATCAATTAGGAGAGCTGGGGGTAGTAATTAAGGCTCTGGGATGGTAATTAAGGCTCTGGGATGGTAATTAGGGGCTGGGGGTTAATTGGGAGGCATTAGAGGGACCTCAGTCTGGGCCTCAATTAGGGGCTGGGAGAAGTCATTAAGGGCTGGAGAGGGAGAGGAGGGAGGGGAATGAGGGGCTGGGGGGGAGGCTTGGGGAGATAATTAGGGGCTGGGGGGTTAATTAGGGGGGGTTAATTAGGCTCATTTATCCCCCTCCCCCCTACTCACTGGTGCCTTCCTCTGTCACCATCCCCAGGCCCTCTGCTTTGTTTTGCCTCTCGAAGGCATTGAGGTCCAAGACGCTGGGGGGGGGAGGGGGGGAGGTTAATTAGCCGCTAATTAGCCACTAATTAACCCTTCATTAACACCCCCCACCAGCCCCTAATCACCCCCCGACTTTGATTGGCCTCCTCCCAGACCTCAAAGCCCAAGGGGGGACCCCAAAAGTCTTGGTGGGGACCTCAAAGGTCTTGGGGGAGACCCCAATGACCATGGGGGGGACCTCAAAGCTCATGGTGGAGACCCCAATGACCATGGAGGGACCCCATAGGTCATGGTAGAGACCTCAAAGCTCATGGCAGAGACCCCAAAACCCATGGTGGGGACCCCAATGACCATAGGGAGACCCCAAAGGTCATGGTGGGACCCCAGTGACCACGGGGGGGGGACCCCAGAAGGCAGGCTGGGACCCTGAGCTGTCACCTGCAGGTCTGCATCAGGGCCTGGATGCTCTGGAAGAAGCCAACCTCTCGCTTCTCCTTCAGGTAGTCCAACATTTTCTGGGGAGGGGGACATGGGGGACAGGTGTGGGGACCATGGGGGACCAAAGGGGACCATGGGGATCATGGGGGACCATAGTTTCATAGTTTCATAGTTTCATAGTTTCATTCAGGGTTGGAAGGGACCACAAGGACCATGGAGGACCATGGGTGATCATGGGGGACCAAGGGGGACCATGGAGGACCAAGAGGGACCAGAGGGGACCATGGGGGACCATGGGGACTGTGGGGGTCATGGGGGACAATAGGGGACCATGGGGGACAATAGGGGACCATGGAGGACCATGGGTGATCATGGGGGACCAAGGGGGACCAAGAGGGACCATGGGGGACCATGGGGGACCATGGGGACTGTGGGGGTCATGGGGGACAATAGGGGACCATGGGGATCATAGGGGACCAGGGGGACCATGGGGGACCATGGGGACAACGAGGACCATGGGGGACCTGGGGGACCATGGGGACAACGAGGACCATGGGAGACCATAAAGACCATGGGGGACCAAGAAGACCGTGGGGGACCATGGGGACTGTGGGGAATCCTGGGGGACCACCTGGCCAGCGCTGCCCACCTGCTGCACCTCGGCATTGCCCCCGTTGAGGATGGAGATGCCCAGCTTGAGGGTGGAGGACACCATGTCCCCACGCTCCCCTGCGGATGTGGGTCACCGTCACCGGCCCTGCCAGGGCCACCAGAGGCCTCTGCTGGAGTGGAGGGGGCCAGGGGCAGGGGGCCAGGGGCAGGGTCCTCACCCTTGCAGGCGCTGATCATCTGCAGGACCATCTCAGCAGCTCCTCGGGTGTGCAGCCTGGCCTGCTGGTACAGCAGCTTCTGCTTCTCCATCTCCTTCTCCTGCAGAACGGGGAGGAAGGGCAAGGGGGTTCAAGGGAGGGTGGTGGTGGGCAACAGAAGGCAGTGATGGTCAATGGAAGGCAAGGGAGGGCAATGGAGGGCAATGGTGGTCAATGGGAGGCAGTGGGGGGCAATGGCAGTCAATGGAGGTCAATGGGGATCAATGGAGATCAATGGCAATCAGTGGAGGGCAATGGAGGTCAATGGCAGTCAATGGCGGTCAATGGGGGGCAATGGAGGGCAATGGCGGTCAATGGAGAACAATGGCGGTCAGTGGAGGACAATGGAGAACAATGGTGGTCAATGGCGGTCAATGGAGGGCAGTGGAGAGTAGTGGAGGGCAATGGAGGGCAGTGGAAATCAATGGTGGTCAATAGAGAACAATGGAAGTCAATAGAGATCAATGAAGGGCAATGGTGGTCAATGGCGGGCAATGGCGGTCAATGGAGATCAATGGCGGGCAATGGCGGGCAATGGAGATCAATGGCAGTCAATGGAGGTCAATGGAGGTCAATGGCAGTCAATGGAGGTCAATGGGGGGCAATGGCGGTCAATGGAGGGCAATGGTGGTCAATGGCGGTCAATGGCGGGCAATGGCGGTCGATGGAGGGCAATGGAGAACAATGGTGGTCAATGGGGGTCAATGGAGGGCAGTGGAGAGTAGCAGAGGGCAATGGAGGGCAGTGGAAATCAATGGTGGTCAATAGAGAACAATGGAAGTCAATAGAGATCAATGGTGGTCAATGGAGGGCAATGGAAGTCAATGGAGGGCAATGGCGGTCCATGGCGGTCAATGGAGGGCAATGGTGGTCAATGGAGATCAATGGCGGGCAATGGCGGGCAATGGCGGTCAATGGAGGTCAATGGAAGTCAATGGTGGTCAATGGAGGGCAATGGTGGTCAATGGAGATCAATGGCGGGCAATGGAGGTCAATGGAGGTCAATGGAGGTCAATGGAGGTCAATGGAGGTCAATGGAGGGCAATGGTGATCAATGGAGGGCAATGGTGATCAATGGAGGGCAATGGCGGGCAATGGAGGTCAATGGAAGTCAATGGAAGTCAATGGTGGTCAATGGAGGGCAGTGGAGGTCAATGGAGGGCAATGGTGGTCAATGGAGGGCAATGGAGGTCAATGGAAGTCAATGGTGGTCAATGGAGGGCAATGGTGGTCAATGGAGGGCAATGGCGGGCAATGGCGGGCAATGGAAGTCAATGGAAGTCAATGGTGGTCAATGGAGGGCAATGGAGGTCAATGGAGGGCAATGGAAGTCAATGGAGATCAATGGTGGTCAATGGCGGTCAATGGAGGTCATCCATGGGGGGTCACGGGTGGTCCATGAGGGGGGGTCCCGGAAGACCACCCTGTGCCCACCTCAAAGGAATCTTCGGCCTCCTCTTCCTCCTTCCCTTCCTCCTTCTCCTCTTCCTCTTCCCCTTCCTCCACGTGACAGCTCTGGGGGAATGCAATCAGCCCCCAGTACCCCCCTTTGGGGGCCAGCTCAGTGTCTCCCTCCCCCCAGAGCCCCCCCCCCCCAAGACCCCTCCCCAACCAACTCCACTGCCCCCCCCTCCCGCATCGGAGCAGAGGGGAAGGGGGGGGAGAGGAAATGGGGGAGGGGGAAGGAAATGTGGGGAGGGGGAGACCTAAGGTGGGGGGGGAAATGGGGGGGAGAGGTCTTGGGGGGGAGGGGTCAGGAATTTGGGGGGGGGTCCCCACCTTGGCCATGATGCCGGCGTAGGCCATGTAGAGGTGGTCCTGCTCCAGCTTGCTGGGGGCACAGGTTGGGGGAAATGGGGGTGGTCTGAGACACCCCCAAATTGCCCCCAGTTTGCCCCCTCCCCCCCCCAAATCCCAGCCCAGTGCCCCCCCAGCGCCCCCCTCAGCTACTCCCAGTGCCCCCAAACCCCTCCCAATTCCCCCAACCCCTCCCAGTGCCCCCAACCCCCTCCCAGTACCCCCAGTCCCCCACTGCCCTCCAACCCCTCCCAGTGCCCCCAACCCCCTCCCAGTACCCCCAGTCCCCCCACTGCCCTCCAACCCCTCCCAGTGCCCCCAACCCCCTCCCAGTACCCCCAGTCCCCCACTGCCCTCCAACCCCTCCCAGTGCCCCCAACCCTCCCAGTACCCCCAGTCCCCCAGTGCCCCCAACCCCCTCCCAGTACCCCCCAGTCCCCCCACTGCCCTCCAACCCCTCCCAGTGCCCCCAACCCCTCCCAGTACCCCCAGTCCCCCACTGCCCTCCAACCCCCTCCCAGTACCCCCAACCCCTTCCCATTCCCCCAACCCCTTCCCATTCCTCCCCAACCCCCTCCCAGTGCCCCCCAACCCCTTCCCATTCCCCTCCAACCCCTCCCATTCCCCCACCCCCTGCAGTGCCCCCAGACCCCCCGCGCCCCCTCCCCACCTGCGCTCGGTGAGGGCAGTCCTGCTGAAGTGGAGGATCAGCTGGTGCAGGGGGTCAGGCTTCTGCTCCTTCTCCTCCTCCTCCTCTTCCTCCTCCTCACCGGATTTCTGAGGGGGGGAGGAGGGTTGGGAGGGGGTCGGGGTCGGTGCCCAGCCCCTCCCCAGCCCCCTCAGCCCCCCCCCAGACTCACTGCCAGGTCGTCAATCATTCTGTCCTCGAAGGGATGCTGCTGGGGAGCCAACCAGGACCCCCTGTAGGCCTCCAGGAAGAGGTTGCAGGCTCGGTGCCTGGGGGGGGTTTGGGGGGGAACAGTGGTGAGGGGGGCCTGGGAGAACTCGGGGGCACTGGGAGGGGGTTGGGGGCACTGGGAGCAGCTGAGGGGGCACTGGGAAGGGGTTGGGGGCACTGGGAAGGGGTTGGGGGCACTGGGAAGGGGTTGGGGGCCCTGGGAGGGGTTTGGGGGCACTGGGAAGGGGTTGGGAGGCACTGGGAAGGGGTTGGGGGCACTGGGAGGGGTTTGGGGGCACTGGGAAGGGGTTGGGGGCACTGGGAGGGGTTGGGGGCACTGGGAGCAGCTGGGGGCACTGGGAGGGGGTTAGGGACACTGGGAAGGGGTTGGAAGACACTGGGAGGGTTTGAGGGGCACTGGGAAGGGGTTGGAAGACACTGGGAGGGGTTTGAGGGGCACTGGAAGGGGTTGGGGGACACTGGGAGCAGCTGGGGGGCACTGGGAGGGGGTTAGGGGACACTGGGAAGGGGTTGGAAGACACTGGGAGGGGTTTGAGGGGCACTGGGAAGGGGTTGGGGGACACTGGGAGGGGTTTGAGGGGCACTGGAAGGGGTTGGGGGACACTGGGAGCAGCTGGGGGGGCACTGGAAGGGGGTTGGGGGCAGGATTGGGTCCCTCCCACTCCCCTTCCACTCCCTCCCACTCCCAAGTTCCTCCAAGCCCCTCCCACTCCCTCTTAGTCCCCTCCCACTGCCTCCAAGCCCCTCCCAAGCCCCTCCCACTCCCTTAATCCCCTCCCACTCCCTCTTAATCCCCTCCCACTCCGTCTCTCCCACTCCCCTCCAAGCCCCTCCAAATCCCCTCCCCACTCCCTCCAAGCCCCTCCCACTCCTAGTCTCCTCCCACTCCCTCCAAGCCCCTCCCCACTCCCTCCAAGCCCCTCCCACTCCTAGTCTCCTCCCACTCCCTCCAAGCCCCTCCCCACTCCCTCCAAGCCCCTCCCCACTCCTAGTCTCCTCCCACTCCCTCCCAATCCCTCCCCACTCCCTCCCAGCCCCTCCCACTCCCTCTTAGTCCCCTCCCACTCCAAGTCTCTCCCAATCCCCTCCAAAACCCTCCCACTCCCTCTTAGTCCCCTCCCACTCCCTCCAAATCCCCTCCCCACTCCCCTCCAAGCCCCTCCCACTCCTAGTCTCCTCCCACTCCCTCCAAGCCCCTCCCCACTCCCTCCAAGCCCCTCCCACTCCTAGTCTCCTCCCACTCCTAGTCTCCTCCCACTCCCTCCCAATCCCTCCCCACTCCCTCCCAGCCCCTCCCACTCCCTCTTAGTCCCCTCCCACTCCAAGTCTCTCCCAATCCCCTCCAAGCCCCTCCCACTCCCTCTTAGTCCCCTCCCACTCCCTCTCAGCCCCTCCCCCTCCCTCCCCCTCCCTCCCCAGCCCCTCCCCAGCCCCCTGGCAGGGGCACCTGGGCAGGTTGTAGAGCGGAGTCATCCTGAAGCAGGCCACCACGGCCCTGCGGCGCTGCTTGGAGAGCAGCTTGTGCCAAACGGCCTTCTTGGACTTGTAAGGGTGCTCTGTCTGCAGGGGGCGCTGTCAGCATGGCTCCAGGCCCCCCAGGAGAGCCTCAGCCCCCCCAGGAGAGCCTCAAGGACCTCAGGAGGACCTCAAATCCCCCAGGAGAGCCTCAAGAACCTTCAGGAGAGCCTCAAAACCCGTAGGAGAGCCTCAAGAGCCCCAGGAGAGCCTCAAGAACCTTCAGGAGAGCCTCAAACCCCCCAGGAGAGCCTCAAGGACCTCAGGGGGACTTCAAGGACCCCAGGAGAGCCTCAAAACTCTCAGGAGAGCCTCAAAACTCTCAGGAGAGCCTCAAAAACCTTCAGCAGGATCTCAATACCCTCAGGAGAGCCTCAAAAACCTTCAGCAGGACCTCAAAACCCTCAGAAGAGCCTCAAGGACCTTCAGGAGGACCTCAAACCCGCCAGGAGAGCCTCCAGGACCCTCAACCCCCTCAAGGTGCTCAACTGTGGCCACCAGCAGCTCTTGATGGACCTCCAGACCCTTTCCAGACCTTCTCCAGGACCCTCAACCCCCTCAAGATGCTCATCTGTGGCTCTTGATGGACCTCCAGACCCTCTCCAGACCTTCTCCAGCCCCCTCCAGGACCCTCAACCCCCTCAAGCTGCTCAACTATGGCCACCAGCAGCTCTTGATGGACTTCCAGACCCTTTCCAGACCTTCTCCAGGACCCTCAACCCCCTCAAGATGTTCATCTGTGGCTCTTGATGGACCTCCAGACCTTCTCCAGCCCCCTCCAGGACTCTCAACCCCCTCAAGATGTTCATCTGTGGCCACCAGCAGCTCTTGATGGACCTCCAGACCCTCTCCAGACCATCTCCAGGACCCTCAACCCCCTCAAGATGCCCAACTATGGCCACCAGCAGCTCTTGACGGACCTCCCCCTTGCCTCTAGCCCCCCTCCCAGGGCCCCCCAGGGTCTCTGACCTGCTCCAGGTGGTAGAGGACAGCGGAGACCTCCTGGACCCTGCGGACAACCTTCTCGGGGCTGTCGGCGTCCTCGGCCTTGCCGGGCAGCTGCCGGTACAGAGCCATCTGCCAGCGCAGGGAGGCGCTGCCCTCGCCCTGGGGGGACCACCAGCAGGCCCTGGGTGACCACCAGCAGGCCCAGGGTGACCACCAGCAGGGCCCAAGGGGACCCCCAGGGCTCCGTGGCTCCCGTCAGGGGCCGTGGCTACCATCAGGAGGTCCACGGAGACCATCAGAGGGGCCATGGCCATCAGAGGGGCCATGGCTACCATCAGGAGGGCCATGGCTACCATCAGGAGGCCATGGCTACCATCAGGAGGGCCATGGAGACCATCAGAGTCCATGGCTACCATCAGAGGGTCCATGGCAACCATCAGGAGGGCCATGGCTACGATCAGAGGGTCCATGGCAACCATCAGGAGGTCAATGGCTACCATCAGGAGGGCCATGGAGACCATCAGAGGGTCCATGGCTACCATCAGGAGGTCAATGGCTACCATCAGGAGGGCCATTAAGACCATCAGGAGGGCCATGGCTATCATCAGGAGGGCCATGGCTATCATCAGGAGGTCAATGGAGACCATCAGGAAGTCCATGGAGACCATCAGAGTCCATGGCTACCATCAGAGGGTCCATGGCTACCATCAGGAGGTCAATGGAGACCATCAGGAGGTCAATGGAGACCATCAGAGTCCATGGCTACCATCAGAGGGTCCATGGCTACCATCAGGAGGTCAATGGAGACCATCAGGAGGTCAATGGAGACCATCAGAGTCCATGGCTACCATCAGGAGGTCAATGGCTACCATCAGGAGGGCCATGGCTACCATCAGGAGGTCAATGGAGACCATCAGAGTCCATGGCTACCATCAGAGGGTCCATGGCTACCATCAGGAGGGCCATGGCTACCATCAGGAGGTCAATGGAGACCATCAGGAGCTCAGGGGGGAGAGGGCAGGAGAACTTCTGGGGCCATGGAGACCCCAAGGACCATGGTGGGGTCACAGAGGGGTCACAGAGGGGTGAGGAAGGGGTCATGAAGGGGTCACCGTAGGGTCATGGAGGTGTCAGGGTGGGGTCACAGTGGGGTCAGGGAGGGGTCACAGTGGGGTCAGGGAGGGGTCAGGGAGGGGTCAGGGAGGGGTCACAGGGGGGTCAGGGAGGGGTCAGGGAGGGGTCAGGGAGGGGTCAGGGCCTCCCCACCTTGCCCTGCAGGTGCAGGTTGTTGGTGAGGAACTCTCTGACCTCCTCATCGGTGTCCTTCTGCGGGGGGGGACAGGGGAAGCTCAGCCCAGGCCTGGGCCCCAAGCCCCCCAGCTGCTCCCCAAGCCCCCCAGCTGCTCCCCATCCCCTCCCAGCTCCTCCCCAACCCCCCAGCTGCTCCCCAAGCCCCCCAGCTGCTCCCCAAGCCCCCAGCTCCTCCCCATCCCCCAGCTCCCCATCCCCCAGCTGCTCCCCAAGCCCCCAGCTGCTCCCCAAGCCCCCAGCTCCTCCCCATCCCCCAGCTCCTCCCCATCCCCCAGCTGCTCCCCAAGCCCCCAGCTCCTCCCCATCCCCCAGCTCCTCCCCATCCCCCAGCTGCTCCCAAGCCCCCAGCTCCTCCCCATCCCCCAGCTCCTCCCCAACCCCCAGCTGCCCCCAAGCCCCCAGCTGCTCCCCAAGCCCCCAGCTCCTCCCCATCCCCCCCAGCTCCTCCCCATCCCCCCCAGCTCCTCCCCATCCCCCAGCTCCTCCCCATCCCCCCCAGCTCCTCCCCATGCCCCCAGCTCCTCCCCAACCCCCAGCTCCTCCCCAACCCCCAGCTCCTCCCCATCCCCCAGCTCCTCCCCATGCCCCCAGCTCCTCCCCAACCCCCAGCTCCTCCCCATCCCCCAGCTCCTCCCCATCCCCCAGCTGCTCCCCAAGCCCCCCAGCTCCTCCCAACCCCCCAGCTGCTCCCCAAGCCCCCAGCTGCTCCCCAAGCCCCCAGCTCCTCCCCATCCCCCAGCTCCTCCCCATGCCCCCAGCTCCTCCCCATCCCCCAGCTCCTCCCCATCCCCCAGCTCCTCCCCATCCCCTCCCAGCTCCTCCCCATCCCCTCCCAGCTCCTCCCCATGCCCCCAGCTCCTCCCCAACCCCCAGCTCCTCCCCAACCCCCAGCTCCTCCCCATCCCCCAGCTCCTCCCCATGCCCCCAGCTCCTCCCCAACCCCCAGCTCCTCCCCATCCCCCAGCTCCTCCCCATGCCCCCAGCTGCTCCCCATCCCCTCCCAGCTGCTCCCCATGCCCCCAGCTCCTCCCCATCCCCCAGCTCCTCCCCATGCCCCCAGCTGCTCCCCATCCCCTCCCAGCTGCTCCCCATGCCCCCAGCTCCTCCCCAACCCCTCCCAGCTCCTCCCCATCCCCTCCCAGCTCCTCCCCATGCCCCCAGCTCCTCCCCAACCCCTCCCAGCTCCTCCCCAACCCCTCCCAGCTCCGCCCCATGGTCAGGAGGTTGCCCCCAACCCCTCCCAGCTCCTCCCCATCCCCTCCTAGCTCCTCCCCATCCCCTCTTAGCTCCTCCCCCAGCCCTCCTGGGTGGCCCCCGGGCCGGGGGGGGGCGGTCAGGGCCACCCACCAGGGCGTAGCGGCCCTTGGCCAGGCCGATGAGCTCCTGGTCGCTGGGGCTGCACATGTTGAGGCCGATGGGCAGCATCTTCTTCAGGGTGGCCACGATCAGGGAGGTGTGCACCGAGTAGCGGTCCCCCCGCCGCTTCTTCTTGCTCCTCTCCTGCTCTGAGCCTCCCCCCTGCGGGCACACAGCCGCCAGGGGGCTTGCCAGCGCCGCCGGGGAGCCCCCCAGGGGGCGCTCAGGGGGCTCAGCAGGGCCTGAAGGGCCTTGAGAGTTTCCAAGGAGCCAGCAGGGACCTCCAGGAGGAGCTCAAGGGCCGTAAGGGAACCTCAAGGAGCTCAGAAGGAAGGACCTTAAGAGCCTCAAAGCAACTATCAGGGAACTCCAGGAGGGGCTCAAGAGGGCCTTGAGAGCCTCAAAGAAGCCAGCAGGGACCTCCAGGGGAAGCTCAAGGACCTTAAGAGAACTTCAAGGACCTTAAGAGAACCTCAAGGAGCTCAGAAGGACCTTAAGGACCTCCAGGAGGAGCTCAAGGTGCTCAGAAGGAACTCAAGGACCTCAAGAGCCTCAAAACAACTATCAGGGACCTCCAGGAGGAGCTCAAGGGCCTTAAGGGAACCTCAAGGAGCTCAGAAGGGCCTTAAGGACCTTAAGAGCCTCAAAGCAACTATCAGGGACCTCCAGGAGGTGCTCAGGGGGCTCAGGAGGACCTTAAGGACCTCCAGGAGAAGCTCAAGGAGCTCAGAAGGACCTTAAGGACCTTAAGAGCCTCAAAGGAACCAGCAGGGACCTCCGGGAGAAGCTCAAGGGCCTTAAGGGAACCTCAAGGAGCTCAGAATGACCTTAAGGACCTTAAGGGCCTCAAAGCAACTATCAGGGACCTCCAGGAGGTGCTCAGGAGGACCTTAAGGACCTCCAGGAGGAGCTCAAGGAGCTCAGAAGGAACTCAAGGACATTAAGAGCCTCAAAGTAACTATCAGGGACCTCCAGGAGGAGCTCAAGGGGCTCAGGAGGACCTTAAGGGTCTTAAGAACCTCAAAGGAACCAGCAGAGAGCTCCAGGAGAACCTCAAGGAGCTCAGAAGGATCTTAAGAGCCTCCAGGGAGCCAGCAGGGACCTCCAGGAGGAGCTCAAGGAGCTCAGAAGGACCTTAAGGACCTTAAGAGCCTCAAAGTAACCATCAGGAACCTTCAGGAGAACCTCAAGGTGGCCTCAAAGAGCAGGACCTTGGTCTAGGGGGTCTCAACCAAAGTGGTCCCAGAGGAGAACCTTGGAGGGGTCTTGGAGGTCCCAACCATGGTGGTCCTTGGAGGGGTCTTGGAGGTCCCAACCAAGGTGGTCCCAGAGGGAAGAACCTTAGTGAGGTCTTGGAGGTCCCATCCAAGGTGGTCCCAGAGGAGAACCTTGGAGGGGCCTTGGAGGTCCCAACCATGGTGGTCCCAGAGGGAAGAACCTTGGAGGGGTCTTGGAGGTCCCAGCCATGGTGGTCCCAGAGGAGAACCTTGGAGTGGTCTTAGAGGTCCCAACCATGGTGGCCTCATGGAGCAGGGCCTTGACTTTGGGGTGCCAAGCAAGGTGCCCCCCAGGTGCCCCCCACCCACGAGGCCCCCTCTAACCTGGCCTTCTCCGGACTAGGAGGCACCACCAGAGGCCAAGGGCAGGAGAGAAGAGACAATGTTAGGGTGGGACGGGGTTGGGGTCACCAGGAGGGGTTGGGGGGCACCAGGTGGGGTTGGGGGCACCAAGGGTGGTCAGAGGGGAGGAGAAGCTGAAGCTCAGGTTGGGGCTTGGGGTCCCCAGGGGGGGTTGGGGTCCCCAGGGGTGGGGTTGGGGTCACCAGGGGTGGTCAGAGGGGAGGAGAAGCTCTGGGCTGGGAGGAGAAGCTGAAGCTCGGGTTGGGGATTGGGGTCCCCAGGATGGGTTGGGGTCACCAGTGGGGGTTGGGAGGCACCAGGGGTGGGGTTAGGGTCACCAGGGATGGGGTTGGGGTCACCAGGGGTGGGGTTAGGGTCACCAAGGGTGGGCTTGGGGTCACCAGGGGTGGTCAGAGGGGAGGAGAAGCTCTGGGCTGGGAGGAGAAGCTGAAGCTCCGGTTGGGGATTGGGGTCCCCAGGATGGGTTGGGGTCCCCAGGGGTGGGGTTGGGGGTCACCAGGGGTGGGGTTGGGGTCACCAGGGGTGGTCAGAGGGGAGGAGAAGCTCTAGGCTGGGAGGAGAAGCTGAAGCTCAGGTTGGGGCTTGGGGTCCCCCGGAGGGCTCGGAGCTGCTTCGCAGGTCCCGGGGAGGGAGGAGGAGCGGCGGGTGGGGGTGGGGTGGGCGGTCTGAGGGTGGTCTGAGGGTCCTGGGGGTGGGCTGGGTCGGGGGGTTGGGGGGCACCAGGTGGGGTTGGGGTCACCAAGGGTGGTCAGAGGGGAGGAGAAGCTCTGGGCTGGGAGGAGAAGCTGAAGCTCAGGTTGGGGGTTGGGGTCCCCCAGCGGGCTCGGAGCTGCTTCGCAGGTCCCGGGGTGGGGCAGCGGCGGGTGGGGGGGGGGTTGGGGGTGGGTGGGCGGTCTGAGGGTCCCGGGGGTCTGGGGGCGGCCTGGGGGGGGTCTCTGAGGCCCACCTTGGCCATCTTGCTCTTGCTGTCGGCGGTGAGGAAGGACATGTTGTTGATCTCGTTCTGCACCACGAAGTTCTGCTCCTCCCGCTTGAAGTTCTGCGGGGGGGAGGCAAGCAGCGGTCACACCCCCCCCCCCAGGGGAGGGCCGAGGGGACCCTCCCCAGGGACCCCCAGGACCCCTCTCCCCCTCCCCGAGGGACCCCCCACCCCCCTCTCCCCGGGGGGCTACTCACGTGGGACTTGGACCAGTAGATGAAGACCTCTCCCACCATGCGGAACAGCTCCTCGGCGTCCTCGTTGGGCTCCGTCAGCCACTTGGCCCTGCAGGGGGGGTGGCTACCGTCAGAAGGGCCGTGGCTACCATCAGGAGGGGCATGGCTACCATCAGAGGGGCCGTGGCCACCATCAGGAGGTCAATGGAGACCATCAGAGGTCAATGGAGACCATCAGAGGGGCCAGGGCTGCCATCAGGGGGCCATGGCTACCATCAGAGGGGCTGTGGCTACCATCAGAAGGGCCATGGCTACCATCAGAGGGGCCATGGCTACCATCAGGAGGTCAATGGAGACCATCAGGAGGGCCGTGGCTACCATCAGGAGGGCCATGGCTACCGTCAGAGGGGCTGTGGCTACCATCAGGAGGTCAATGGAGAACATCAGACATCCATGGCTACCATCAGAGGGGCCATGGATACCATCAGGAGGGCCATGGCTACCGTCAGAGGGGCCATGGCTACCGTCAGGAGGTCAATGGAGACCATCAGAGGGGCCAGGGCTGCCATCAGGGGGCCAGGGCTACCATCAGGGGGCCAGGGCTACCATCAGAGGGGGCATTGCCACCATCAGGAGGTCAATGGAGACCATCAGAGGGGCCAGGGCTGCCATCAGGGGGCATAGCTACCGTCAGAGGGGCCGTGGCTACTGTCAGAGGGGCCGTGGCTACCATCAGCAGGGCCGTGGAGACAATCAGAGGTCCATGGCCGCCGTCAGGAGGACCATGGCTACCATCAGGAGGGCTATGGCTACCACCAAGGGACATGCTCCACCATGGGTGGCTCCTGACCCCCAGGAGCTGTTCCTCAGCACCTTGGTTCCCCACCCTGCCCCCCTCCCCCCCATTTCCCTTCCCCTTTCCCCTTCCCTTCCCCTTTCCCTTCCTCTTCTTTTCCTTTCCCCTCCCTTCCCTTTCCCTTCTACTTCTTTCTCTTCCCCTTCCCTTTTCCTTTCCCTTTCCCTTTCCCCTTCCCCTTCTTCCCCTTTCCTTTCCCCTTCTTCCCCTTCCCCTTCTTCCCCTTTCCTTTCCCCTTCTTCCCCTTCCCCTTCTTCCCCTTTCCTTTCCCTTCTTCCCCTTCCCCTTCTTCCCTTTCCCTTCCCTTTCCCTTTCCCTTTCCCCTTCTTTCCTTCCCTTCCCCTTCCCTTCCCTTCCCTTCCCCCTTCCTTCCCTTCCCTTCCCTTCCCTTCCCTTCCCTTCCCTTCCCTTCCCTTCCCTTCCCTTCCTTCCCTTCCCTTCCCTTCCCTTCCCTTCCCCTTCCCCTTCCTTCCCCTTCTTCCCTTTCCCCTTCTTCCCTTTCCCCTTCTTCCCTTTCCCCTTCTTCCCTTTCCCCTTCTTCCCTTTCCCCTTCTTTCCTTTCCCCTTCTTCCCCTTCCCCTTCTCCCCTTTCCCTTCCCTTTCCCTTTCCCTTTCCCCTTCTTCCCTTCCCTTCCTTCCCTTCCCTTCCCTTCCCTTCCCTTCCCTTCCCTTCCCTTCCCTTCCCTTCCCTTCCCTTCCCTTCCTTCCCTTCCCTTCCCTTCCCTTCCCCTTCTTCCCTTTCCCCTTCTTCCCTTTCCCCTTCTTCCCTTTCCCCTTCTTTCCCTTTCCCCTTCTTCCCCTTCCCTTCTTTCCCTTTCCCCTCCCTTTCCCTTCCTTCCCTCCCCCTCCCCTCCCCCAGCCCCTCCCCCCTCCCCTCACCGGCTGTTGTCGACGTAGCGAATGAGGAGGGGGTAGAGGGCGTAGAGGTCGCGGCAGAGGACGGAGAACTCATCGCGGAGCTGCAGCTCGGCCTCCTCCCCCTCCCCCCTGGCCTCCAGCCTCAGCTGCTCCTCCTCGGCCACCACCTTCCCTGCCCTCTTCTTCAGCTTCTCCAGGGTGGGGATGAAGTGGGAGCGCAGCAGCTCCGGCCTGGCCTTGCTGACGATGGGCTGGGCGAACACTGGGGAGGGGGAGACACGGCGGGGGGTGGGGGCAGGGGGAGTCAGGAACGCCCCCACCCCCCCAAAGGGGTCAGCAGCACCTCCACAGAGTCTCTAGAGGCACCTGGACCACCCCAGACCCTCCCCAGGACCACCAGGAGCAACGCCAGAACCACACCAGGCCCCCAGGAGCACCTCCAGAGAGTCTCCAGAGGCACCTGGACCACCCCAGACCTTCCCTAGGACCACCCCAGACCCCCAGGAGCACCTCCAGAGCGTCTCCAGAGGCACCTGGACCACCCCAGACCCTCCCCAGGACCCCCCCAGACCCCCAGAAGCACCTCCAGAGCGTCTCCAGAGGCATCTGGACCACCCCAGACCCTCCCCAGGACCCCAGGAGCAACACCAGAACCACCCCAGACCCTCCCTAGGACCACCCCCAGGAGCATCTCCAGACCACCCCAGGACCACCCCAGACCCTCCCCAGGAGCATCTCCAGACCACCCCAGGACCACCCCTAGGACCACCCCAGACCCTCCCCAGGACCCCCAGGAGCACCTTCTGAACCTCTCGAGGGCCACCAGGACCACCCCCAGACACACCCCAGGACCCCAAGGGCCACCAGGACCTGCCCAGGCCCCCAGGTGCCCCTCCAGGTGCTCAGGTTCCCCTCAGACCCCCAGGTGCCCCCCCAGGTGCCCACCTGCCAGGTGTTTCATCCAGGAGACCCTCCCCAGGTGCCCCCCAGGTGCCCACCTGCCAGGTGTTTCATCCAGGAGACCCTCCCCAGGTGCCCCCCGGGTGCCCACCCGCCAGGCGCTTCATCCAGAAGACCCTCCCCTGGTGCCCAGGTGCCCCTCCTAGTGCCCAGGTGCCCTCCCTAGGCCCCCAGGTGCCCTCCAGGTGCCCCCTAGACCCCCAGGTGCCCCCTAGACCCCCAGGTGCCCCCCAGACCCCCAGGTGCCCACCTGCCAGGCGCTTCATCCAGGAGGCCCTCCCCAGGCCCCCAGCTGCCCTACCTAGGCCCCCAGACCCCCAGGGTGCCCCCCAGGTGCCCCTCCTGGTGCCCAGGCACCCAGGTGCCCCCCAGACCCCCGGGTGCCCACCTGCCAGGCGCTTCATCCAGGAGGCCCTCTCCTGGTGCCCAGGTGCCTTTCCTAGACCCCCAAGTGCCCTTCAGGTGCCCCCCAGGCCCTTCAGGTGCCCCCCAGGCCCCCAGGTGCCCCTCTAGGTGCCCAGATTCCCCCCAGACCCCCGGGTGCCCACCTGCCAGGTGCTTCACTCAGGAGGCCCTCCCCAGGCCCCCAGGTGCCCTCCCTAGGCCCCCAGACCCCCAGGGTGCCCCCCAGGTGCCCCTCCAGGTGCCCAGGTGCACCCCAGGCCCCCAGGTGCCCAGGTGCCCCCCAGGTCCCCCTCCAGGCACCCAGGTTCCCCCCAGACCCCTGGCTGCCCACCTGCCAGGCGCTTCATCCAGGAGGCCCTCCCCAGGCCCCCAGCTGCCCCTCCTGGTGCCCAGATTCCCCCCAGACTCCCAGGTGCCCCTCCAGGTGCCCAGGTGCCCCCCAGACCCCCGGCTGCCCACCTGCCAGGCGCTTCATCCAGGAGGCCTGGTCGATGCCCAGGTTGTTGACGACGATGCGGAGGATGTTGCCCAGCAGGGCGTTGAGGTGGTGCCCGGTGACGGCGGTGGCCCAGGGCCCCCGGGGGTCGCTGTCGGGGCCCCGCTCCCACCAGCGGGGCAGGTAGTGGCAGAGCATGGGCAGGGCCACCTCGATGACGTGCGGCATCTCCGTGTAGCGAGCCCCCGACTCCGCCAGCCCCCCGATGGTCCCCATCAGCCCCTCCAGCTCCGGGATGTCCGGGCACAGCTCCTCCACCCGGCCCGGCAGGCCCAGGACTGCGGGAGGGAGGGGAGAGGGGGAGAGGGGGAGAGAGGGAGGGAGGGGAGAGGGGGAGAGGGGGAGGGGAGGGAGAGGGAGAGAGAAGAGAGGGGATGGAGGGGGCAGAGGGGATGGAGGGAGAGAAGGGAGGAGGAGGGAGAGGGAGAGGGAGAGGGAGAGGGAGAAGGGGGGAGGGGGGGGGGGAGGGGGAGGGGGAGAGGGAGAGGGAGAGGGAGAGGGAGAGGGAGAGGGAGAGGGAGAGGGAGAGGGAGAGGGAGGAGGGGATGGAGGAGGGAGAGAGGGAGAGAGGGAGAGAGGGGATGGAGAGGGCAGAGGGGATGGAGGGAGAGAAGGGAGGGGGAGGGGGAGAGAGGGAGGGAGAGAGGGGGAGAGGGGAGGGAGGGGAGGGAGAGAGGGGAGGGGAGAGAGGGAGGGGAGGGAGAGAGGGAGGGAGAGAGGGGAGGGAGAGAGAGGGAGGGAGAGAGGGAGGGAGAGAGGGAGGGAGAGAGGGAGGGAGAGAGGGAGGGAGGAAGAGAGGGGAGGGAGGAGGGAGAGACGGAGAGGGGATGGAGGAGGGAGAGACGGAGAGAGGAAGAGAGGGGATGGAGAGGGCAGAGGGGATGGAGGGAGAGAAGGGAGGAGGGAGAGAGGAGATGGAGGGGGGAGAAGGGAGGGAGAGATGGGAGGAGGGAGGGAGAGGGAAGGAGAGGGCAAGAGGGGATAGAGGGGATGGAGGGAGAGAGGATAGGGAGGGGATGGGATGTGAGAGATGGGAGGAGGGAGGGAGATGGGAGGGAGAGGTGAGTAGGGGTAGAGGGGATGGAGGGAAAGAAGAGAGGGAGAGAGGGAGAGGGAGGAGGAAGAGGAGAAAGGGAAAGGAGAGAAGGGGGAGGGAGGGAGAGAGGGAAGGGAGAGAGGGAAAGAGAGAGGAAGGGAGGGAGAGAGGGAATGGAGGGGGTAGAGGGGAGGGAAAGAGAGAGGGGAGGGAGGGGACAGAAGGGAGGGAGGGAGAGAGGGTACAGAGAGCATGGAAGGGGCAGAGGGGAGAGAAGAGAGAACAGGGAGAGAAGGGAGAGCAGGGAGAGAGGGCATGGAGGGCACAGGGTGGGGAGTGGGCATGGGGTGAGGAGGAGACCCCCACGAGGAGACCCCAGAGGCTGCGTGGAGGTCCTTGGGGGGGCACGGGGTGGGGTGAGCACCTTTGGGAGGGGGAGGGCTGGGGGAGAGGGGGAGGGGGAGAGGGGGAGACTCACTGGCACGCTCCCGGGGGGACTTGGTGCTGTAGACCGAGCAGGGGTTGAAGTGGTTGAGCTGCGGCTCCAGGAAGGCCACAGGCATGGCCGCCGCCAGCCGCGCCAGGCACTCCCCCAGCGCCGGCCGCTGCCTGCAGGCACAGCCACGGCCACCAGGGGTCATCAGAGAGCCCCTCCGTGGGGCAGGGGGAAGGGGCAAGGGGAAGGGGGCGGAACCCCGGGGACCCAAAAACGCCTCCTGGAGAGCCCCAAAAGACCTCAGGGGGAGCCCAAAAGACCTCCTGGAGCCTCTTGATTCCTCATGGAGAGGTCAAAAGACCTCAGGGAGACCCCAAAAGACCTCCTGGAGACCCCAAAAGACCTCAGGGAGACCCCAAAAGACCTCCTGGAGACCCCAAAAGACCTCAGGGAGACCCCAAAAGACCTCAGGGAGAGCCCAAAAGACCTCCTGGAACCTCTTGGTTCCTCCTGGAGAACCCAAAAGACCTTAGGGAGAGCCCAAAAGACCTCCTGGAACCTCTTGGTTCCTCCTGGAGAACCCAAAAGACCTTAGGGAGAGCCCAAAAGACCTCCTGGAACCTCTTGGTTCCTCATGGAGACCTCAAAAGACCTCCTGGAGAGCCCCAAACACCTCCTAGAACCTCTTGGTTCCTCCTGGAGACCCCTAAAGACCTCCTGGAGACCCCAGGTGTCCTCCCCCCTTGTGTCCTCCCCCCCATGTTGTCCCCCCCGGCCACTAACCTCTCCACGTAGGGGTTGCGAGTGGTGCCTAGGGAGTAGATGCTGCAGAGGATTCGGTAGCAGGAGACCTGCACATCGTCCACTGGGGGGCGACAAGGGGACGGTTGGTGGCCCCAAGGTGGCCCCAAAGTAGCCCCAAGGAGTCCTCCAAGTATCCCCAAGGTGGCCCCAAAGTATCCCCAAAGTATCCCCAAGGTGGCCCCAAGGAGTCCCCAAAGTATCCCCAAAGTATCCCCAAGAAGTCCTCAAAGTATCCCCAAAGTATCCCCAAGAAGTCCTCAAAGTATCCCCAAAGAGTCAAAGTATCCCCAAGAAGTCCTCAAAGTATCCCCAAGGTGGCCCCAAAGAGTCACCAAAGTATCCCCAAGGAGTCCTCAAGGGTCCTCAAAGTGTCCCCAAAGGGTCCCCACCCTCTCCCTGCCCTCTCCTCATCCTCCTCCCACCTTATCCCCATCCTATCCCCACCCTCTCCCCACCCTCTCCACACCTTCTCCCCATCCTCCCCCACCTTCTCCCTGTCCTCCTCCCACCTTCTCCCCACCTTCTCCCCACCCTCTCCCCATTCTCTTCCCACCCTCTTCCAACCCTCTCCCCACTCTATCCCCACTCTCTCCCCACCCTATCCCCACCCTTCCCCCACCTTCTCCCCAACCTCTCCCCACCTTCTCCCCATTCTCTTCCCACCCTCTCCCCACCTTCTCCCCACTCTCTCCCCACCTTCTCCCCATCCTCCTCCTGCCCTCTCCCCACCTTCTCCCCACCCTCTTCCCACCCTCTCCCCCTCTCTCTCCCCACCCTCCCCCACCTTCTCCCCACTCTCTCCCCACCCTCCCCCACCTTCTCCCCACTCTCTCCCCATCTTCTCCCCACCCTCTCCCCACTTTATCCCCACCCTCTCCCCACCTTCTCCCCACTTAACTCCCCACCCTCTCCCCACTCTCTCCCCACCCTCCCCCACCTTCTCCCCATCTTCTCCCCACCCTCTTCCAACCCTCTCCCCATCTTCTCCCCACCCTCCCCCATTCTCCCCACTCTCTCCCCATCTTCTCCCCACTCTCTCCCCATCTTCTCCCCACCCTCTTCCAACCCTCTCCCCATCTTCTCCCCACCCTCCCCCACATTCTCCCCACTCTCTCCCCATCTTCTCCCCACCCCTCTCCCCACTTTATCCCCCTCTCCCCACCTTCTCCCCACTTAACCCCCACCCTCTCCCCCTCTCTCCCCACCCTCCCCCACCTTCTCCCCACTCTCTCCCTATCTTCTCTCCACCCCTCCCCCACCTTCTCCCCAACCTCTCCCCAACCTCTCCCCACTATCTCCCCACCTTCTCCCCATTCTCTTCCCACCTTCTCCCCATTCTCTTCCCACCTTCTCCCCCCATTCTCTTCCCTCCCCCTCTCCCCTCCACCCTCCCACCTTCCCCCACCCTCTCCCCCACCATCCCCACCCCCTCCCCACCCTCTCCCCTCCCGCTCACGGATGACGTCGTCGCCGAAGCCGTGCTGGGCCAGGTGCTCGAAGAGGGAGGTGAGGACGGGCAGCAGGGCCAGGGTGGTGTAGTTGATGTTCTGGGCCACACCTTTCACCTGGGTCCTGCTCTGGGTCACCTTCCCCAGCTTCAGGTTCTCCACCATCTTCTCGATGTCCTCCGAGGCGCTCTCGAAGAAGGACCTCAGCCCGGCCTTGACGATCTCTGGCCCGGACTTCATCACGGTCCTGAGGGGCACAGGGGGCAGGGGACATGGGGACAGGGCTACCAGGCAGGGGATAGGGCTACCAGGCATGGGACAGGGCCATCAGGTAGGGGACAGGGCCACCAGGTAGGGGACAGGGCCATCAGGTAGGGGACATGGGGACATGGACATCAGCCCAGCTTTGATGATCTCTGGCCCAGACTTCAATATGGTCCTGAGGGGCACAGGGAGTCAGGGGACATGGGGACAGGGCCAGCAGGCAGGGGATAGGGCTACCAGGCATGGGACAGGGCCAGCAGGTAGGGGACAGGGCCAGCAGGCATGGGGCAGGGCCACCAGGTAGGGGACAGGGCCACCAGGTAGGGGACATGGGGACAAGGACCTCAGCCTGGCCTTGACGATCTCTGGCCCGGACTTCATCACGGTCCTGAGTGGCACAGTGGGGCAGGGGACATGGGGACAGGGTTACCAGGCATGGGACAGGGCCACCAAGTAGGGGACAGGGCCACCAGGTAGGGGACATGGGGACAGGGCTACCAGGCAGGGGACAGGGCCAGCAGGTAGGGGACAGGGCTACCAGGCATGGGACAGGGCCAGTAGGTAGGGGACAGGGCTACCAGGCATGGGACAGGGCTACCAGGCAGGGGACAGGGCCAGCAGGCATAGGGCAGGGCCAGCAGGTAGGGGGCAAGGCTACCAGGCATGGGATATGGCCACCAGGCATGGGGTGGCGCCCCCAGGAATGGTGACCCCAGGGGTGGTGTCCCCAGGGGTGGTGACCCCAGGGCTGATGTCCCCAGGGGTGGTGTCCCCAGGGCCCCAGGGTCCCACCTGGCATCCAGGGAGCGAGCCAGGATGTGCAGGCAGTTGACCACCGCTGGGGCATCGGTGCCTGGAGGAGGGAAGAGAGAGGGAGGAGGGGGGAGGTGGGGGGGGAGGACAGGGCCACAGCAAGGGGAGGGTCAAATGCCACCAGGGCCACCAGGGCCACCCCTGTGGGCTGTCCCCTGTCCCCTTACCGAAGAGGGAGATGCGGTGGCGGACCAGGGCGGCCAGCTTGCAGAAGAGGCTGAGGGGGAGAGAGGGACAAGGAGAGGGTCAAGGAGGGGACAAGCAGGGGGTCAAGGAGGGGAACAAGGAGAGGGTCAAGAAGGGGAACAAGGAGAGGGTCAAGGAGGGGAACAAGGAGAGGGTCAAGGAGGGAGACAAGGAGAGGGTCAAGGAGAGGGACAAGGAGAGGGTCAAGGAGAGAGACAAGGAGAGGGTCAAGGAGAGAGACAAGGAGAGAGACAAGGAGAGGGTCAAGGAGAGGGTCAAGGAGAGAGACAAGGAGAGGGTCAAGGAGAGGGTCAAGGAGGGAGACAAGGAGAGGGACAAGGAGAGGGACAAGGAGGGAGACAAGGAGGGAGACAAGGAGAGGGTCAAGGAGGGGTCAAGGAGAGGGTCAAGGAAGGCGACAAGGAGGGGTCAAGGAGGGGGACAAGGAGGGGTCAAGGAGGGGGACAAGGAGGGGGACAAGGAGGGGGACAAGGAGAGGTGTGAGGAAGGAGCTCCAGGGATGGGGTTGGAGCTCCAGGAATGAAGGTGCAGGGATGGAGTAGGAGCTCCAGGGGTGAGGAAGGAGCTCCAGGGATGGAGCTCCAGGGCTGGGGTTGGAGCTCCAGGGGGATGGAGTAGGAGCTCCAGGGATGGAGTTGGAACTCCAGGGATGGAGTAGGAGCTCCAGGGGTGAGGAAGGGGCTCCAGGGATGGGGTTGGAGCTCCAGAGGTGGGGTAGGAGCTCAAGGGAGGGAGGGAGCTCCAGGGAGGGAGTAGGAGGTCCAGGGGTGGAGCTCCAGGGATGGAGTAGGAGCTCCAGGGAGAGAACTGGAGCTCCAGGGAGGGAGTAGGAGGTCCAGGGAGGGAACTGGAGCTCCAGGGATGGGGCTGGAGGGGCAAGGAGGTCCCAGGTGAGGGTCTGGAGGTCCCCCCAGGAGCAAGGAGGAGGTGCTGGGGGGGGTCCCTGACCTGGTGATCATCTCCTTCTCCTTGTTGGAAGCGTGGCCACCGCTGCCCAGCACCTTGGCCGGGGTGGAGAGGAAGTAGAGGCAGTGGTTGTGGAAGTATTGGTTGATGAGGGGCAGCAGGATCTGGGGAGGGGGCAGGAGGAAGCTCTGAGGAAGCTCTGAGGAACCCCTGGGGACCCTCTGAGGAACTCCCGAGGAGCTTCTGAGGAACCTCTGAGGAACCCCTGGGGACCCTCTGAGGAACTCCCGAGGAGCTTCTGAGGAACCTCTGAGGAACCTCTGAGGAGCTCCTGAGGAACCTCTGAGGAACCTCTGAGGAACTCCTGAGGAACCTCTGAGGAACCCCTGAGGAGCTCCTGAGGAACCTCTGAGGAACTCCTGAGGAGCTTCTGAGGAACCTCTGAGGAACCTCTGAGGAGCTCCTGAGGAACCTCTGAGGAACCTCTGAGGAACTCCTGGGGACCCTCTGAGGAACCTCTGAGGAGCTCCTGAGGAACCTCTGAGGAACCTCTGAGGAACTCCTGAGGAACCTCTGAGGAACCCCTGAGGAGCTCCTGAGGAACCTCTGAGGAGCTTCTGAGGAACCTCTGAGGAACTCCTGAGGAGCTCCTGAGGAACCTCTGAGGAGCTTCTGAGGAACCTCTGAGGAACTCCTGAGGAACCTCTGAGGAACCCCTGAGGAGCTCCTGAGGAACCTCTGAGGAACCTCTGAGGAACCTCTGAGGAACTCCTGAGGAGCTCCTGAGGAACCTCTGAGGAGCTTCTAAGGAACCTCTGAGGAACTCCTGAGGAACCTCTGAGGAACCCCTGAGGAGCTCCTGAGGAACCTCTGAGGAACTCCTGAGGAGCTTCTGAGGAACCTATGAGGAACCTCTGAGGAGCTCCTGAGGAACCTCTGAGGAACTCCTGAGGAAGCTCAGAGGAGCTCCTGAGGAACCTCTGAGGAACCCCTGAGGAGCTCCTGAGGAACCTCTGAGGAGCTTCTGAGGAACCTCTGAGGAACTCCTGAGGAACCTCTGAGGAACCCCTGAGGAGCTCCTGAGGAACCTCTGAGGAGCTCCTGAGGAACCTCTGAGGAACTCCTGAGGAGCTTCTGAGGAACCTATGAGGAACCTCTGAGGAGCTCCTGAGGAACCTCTGAGGAACTCCTGAGGAAGCTCAGAGGAGCTCCTGAGGAACCTCTGAGGAACCCCTGAGGAGCTCCTGAGGAACTTCTGAGGAACCCCTGAGGAACCTCTGAGGAACCTCTGAGGAGCTTCTGAGGAACCTCTGAGGAACCTCTGAGGACCTTGAGGGCTCTCCATCCCCTCCCCCCTCCCTCCCCCCCTCCTTGGGACCCCAACCAGCCCCTGCAGACCCACCTGCAGCCCATGGGGGACCCCTCCCAAGCCCCTGGAGGAGCCCCCTGGGGACCCCCCCGGGGAGTTGTCCTCTCCCCACTCCTGACCTTGGCAAAGAATTTGATCTCCTGCTCGTGGGGAGACTTCTCCACCCGGCCACTGCTCACCACAGCCTCTGCAGGGGGGCAGGGGGGGGTCAGGAGGGGGCCCAGGGGGCCCAGGGGGATCTCAAGGGGTTCAAGGGATCTCAAGGAGGATCTTGAGGGGTTCAAGGAGGTCTTGAGGTGGATCTCAAGGGGTTCAAGAGGGCCTCAGGGTGGATCTCAAGGGGTTCAAGGGGGTCTGAAGAGGTTCAAAGGGGTCTCTAGGTGGATCTCAAGGGGTTCAGGGGGTCTCAGGGTGGATCTCAAGGGGTTCAAGAGGGTCTCAAGAGGTTCAAAGGGGTCTCTAGGTGGATCTCAAAGGGTTCAGGGGGTCTCAGGGTGGATCTCAAGGGGTTCAAGGGGGTCTCAAGAGGTTCAAAGGGGTCTCTAGGTGGATCTCAAAGGGTTCAAGGGGGTCTAAAGGGGCCCAGGGGGTTTCAAGGTGGATCTCAAGGGGTCTCAAGGAAGATCTCAAGGGGTTCAGGGGGTCTCTAGGTGGATCTCAAGGGCTTCAAGGAGGATTTCAAGGGGGTTCAGGAGGTCTCAAGGTGGATCTCAAAGGGTTCAAGGGGGTCTGAGGGTGGATGGAGGATTTCAAGGTGGATCTCAGGGGGTTCAGGGCTCTCAGGGTGGATCTCAGGGGGTTCAAGGAGGATCTCAGGGGGCTCAGGGCTCTCAGGGTGGATCTCAGGAGGTTCAGGGCTCTCAGGGTGGATCTCAGGGGGTTCAAGGAGGATCTCAGGGGGTTCAGGGCTCTCAGGGTGGATCTCAGGGGGCTCAGGAGGGGGTCTGGGGGGGCAGGAGGCACCCAGGTGGGCGATGAACTCCTGGCTGATGTCCATCCACTTGAGCAGCTGCTGCAGGAAGCCGTAGGCGAAGCGCTTCTCGATGGAGGAGGTGTCCAGCTCCATGTCCTTCAGCCCCCTGCAGGCCCCCCCCGGGCTCAGCACCGGCCCCCAGCACCACCCCCAGACCCACAGCCAGCACCCAGAGCCTCCCCTGCAGCATGACCCCCTCCCAGGAGCCCCCAACCCAAACCCCTCCCAGATGCCTCCACCCCAACCCTCTCCAGGATGCCCCCAGCCCAAACCCCCTCCTAGAAGCCCCCAACCCAAACCCCTCCCAGATGCCTCCACCCCAACCCTCTCCAGGATGCCCAAACCCCTCCTAGAAGCCCCCAGCCCAAACCCCTCCAGGGTGCCCCCAACCCAAACCCCCTCCTAGAAGCCCCCAGCCCAAACCCCTCCAGGGTGCCCCCAACCCAAACCCCATCCTAGAAGCCCCCAGCCCAAACCCCTCCCAGGAGCCCTCAACCCAAACCCCTCCCAGATGCTTCCACCCCAACCCTCTCCAGGATGCTCCCAGCCCAACCCCCTTCCAGATGCCCCCAGCCCAAACCCTCCAGGGTGCCCCAACCCCCTCCAGGGTGCCCCCAACCCAAATCCCCTTCTAGAAGCCCCCAACCCCATCCAGGGTGCCCCCAGCCCAAACTCCCTCCTAGAATCCCCCAACCCAAACCCGTCCAGGGTGCCCCCAAATGTGCCAGGGTGCCTCTAACCCAACTCTCTCCAGGGTGCCCCCAACCCAACTCCCTCTAGGGTGCCCCCAACCCCCTCCCAGATGCTTCCACCCCAACTCCCTCCAGGGTGCCCCCAGCCGTGCCAGGGTGCCCCCCTCGTGCCCATCCCCCACCTGGTGACTGCATAGCCGTTGAGCTGCAGGAACTTGAGGAGCTCCTGAGCCTTCTCCCTGTCCCTGGCCTTCTCCTTGGCCGTCAGGGTGTCGTAGGGGACCAGCAGGGGGTGGGAGCCCCCCCCTGGGAGCCACCAACCAGCACCCAGGGGTGGGGGGAGAGGGAGAGGAGAGGAGTAGCCGAGGGGCAGCCGAGGGAGAGGAGGAGCAAAGGGAGAGGAGAAGGTGAGAGGAGAATCAAAGGGAGAGGAGGAGGAGAGGAGAATCCAAAGGAGGAGGAGAACCCAAGGGAGAGGAGAACCCAAAGGGTAAGGAGAACCCAAGAGAGAGAAGAACCAAAGGAGAGGAGAACCCAAAGGGAGAGGAGGAGAAGAGAAGAACCCAAGGGGGAGGAGAACCAAAGGAGGAGGAGAACCCAAAGAGGGAGGAGGAGGAGAGGAGAACCCAAAGAGGGAGGAGGAGGAGAGGAGAACCCAAAGAGGGAGGAAGAGGAGAGGAGAACCCAAAGAGGGAGGAAGAGGAGAGGAGAACCCAAAGAGGGAGGAGGAGGAGAGAAACCAAGGGAGAGGAGAACCCAAAGGGGAGGAGAACCAAAGGGAGAGGAGAACCCAAGGGGGAGGAGAGCCCAAGGGGGAGGAGAGCCCAAGGGAGAAGGAGAACCCAAAGGGGAGGAGAACCCAAGGGGGAGGAGAACCCAAGGGGGGGAGGAGAACCCAAAGGGAGAGGAGGAGGAGAGGAGAACCCAAAGGGAGAGGAGAACCAAAGGGAGAGAAGAAGGAGAGGAGAACCAAAGGGAGAGGAGGAGAAGAGGAGAACCCAAGGGAGAAGGAGAACCCAAGAGAGAGGAGAAGGAGAGGAGAACCCAAGGGGGAGGAGAACCCAAGAGAGAGGAGAAGGAGAGGAGAACCCAAGGGGGAGGAGAACCCAAAGGGAGAGGAGGAGGAGAGGAGAACCCAAAGAGGGAGGAGAAGAAGAGGAGAACCCAAGGGAGAAGGAGAACCCAAGGGAGAGGAGAAGGAGAGGAGAACCCAAGGGGGGAAGAGAACCCAAAGGGAGAGGAGAAGGAGAGGAGAATCCAAGGGGGAGGAGAAGGAGAGGAGAACCCAAGGGGAAGGAGGAGGAGAGGAGAACCCAAGGGGGAGGAGAACCCAAAGGGAGAGGAGAAGGAGAGGAGAACCCAAGGGGAGGAGAAGGAGAGGAGAACCCAAGGGGGGAGGAGAAGGAGAGGAGAACCCAAGGGGGAGGAGAAGGAGAGGAGAACCCAAGGGGGGAGGAGAAGGAGAGGAGAACCCAAGGGGGAGGAGAACCCAAAGGGAGAGGAGAAGGAGAGGAGAATCCAAGGGGGAGGAGAAGGAGAGGAGAACCCAAGGGGGAGGAGAACCAAAGGAGGAGGAGAACCCAACAGGGAGCACCCCTGAGGGAAGGGAGAAGCAGGAGGGCCACCCATGGGTGGTGTGGTGGCAGAGGAGCACCCAGAAAGGCCAACCCCGGGCCCAGGAGGTGGTGGTGGGCACTGGGGGGAGGGAAGGGGAGGGAAGGGAAGGGGAGGGATGGTGGTGGTCCCCTGGAGCTCCTCACCCTTGGCCTCCAGCTCCAGCTTCTTCTTGCGCCCCCAGGTGTTGTGGTAGTTCTCTGCCAGCTGCTCTGCCATGGCCTGGAGGGGGACCCCAGGAGGTGGTATCTCAAGGGGGGAGGGGGTTGGGGGGCTCCAGGGCCATGGGGGAGGGGGAGGGAGAGGGCCACAGGGCAGAAAGGCCTCACCTGAAGCTCCCTGGAGAGAGTCACCCCCGAGAGGTCCACGGGCTGGGGGTTGTAGCCCTGGCTCGGGTCGTAGGTGGCCTGGAGAGGACAGGAAGGAGGAGGAAGAGGAGGAGGAGGAGGCTCATGGAGGGGGGTGGGGGTGGAGGTGGCAAGCTCCTGGCATCCCCCCAGGACCCCCTGGGAGGTCCTACCTGGGCAGACTGGGAGATCTTGCGAGTCTTCTTCTTCTCCACCTTCTCCTCCTCCCCCTCCCGAGCCTTCTCCACCATCCACTCCCAGGCCAGCATGGCCTTCAGGGACTCCTTGATTGGCCACCTGTAGATCTCCTTGTCCTGGGCAGGGGGCGGCCAGGGGGGGCTCAGGAGGAGCTCAGGGAGCCTCAGGGAGCTCCAGGGGCTGAGCAGGAGCTCAGGGAGCCTCAGGGAGCTCCAGGGGCTGAGCAGGAGCTCAGGGAGCCTGAGGGAGCTCCAGGGGCTGAGCAGGAGCTCAGGGAGCCTGAGGGAGCTCCAGGGGCTGAGGAGGAGCTCAGGGAGCCTGAGGGAGCTCCAGGGGCTGAGGAGGAAGTCAGTGGGGTTCAGAAGGAGCTCAGGGAGGCTGGGGGAGCTCCAGGGGCTGAGGAGGAGTGCCAGGGGCTGAGGAGGAGCTCCAGGGGCTCAGGAGGAGCTCAGGGAGCCTGAGGGAGCTCCAGGGGCTGAGGAGGAGCTCAGGGAGCCTGAGGGAGCTCCAGGGGCTGAGGAGGAGCTCAGGGAGCCTGAAGGAGCTCCAGGGGCTGAGGAGGAGCTCAGGGAGCCTGAAGGAGCTCCAGGGGCTGAGGAGGAGCTCAGGGAGCCTGAAGGAGCTCCAGGGGCTGAGGAGGAGCTCAGTGGGGTTCAGAAGGAGCTCAGGGAGCCTGAGGGAGTTCCAGGGGATGAGAAGGAGCTCCAGGGGCTGAGCAGGAGCTCAGGGAAGCTGAGGGAGCTCCAGGGGCTGAGGAGGAGGTCAGTGGGGTTCAGGTAGAGCTCAGGGAGCCTCAGGAGGACCTGAAGGAGGTTGCAGACCAGGGCTGGGCTTGGGGTGGCTCCAGGCAGGGCTGGAAGTGCCCAGCTGGGGCTGGAGCTGGGGGGGGTCCCAGCTCGGTGCCCCCCACTGTACCTTCTCAGAGAAGGTCTTGTAGGGCCTCAGCATGGGATGGGTCTTGGCCTCTTCATCCACAGCCTCCCCGAAGGTCCAATTGTTCTGGATCTGCCCAGGGAGGCAGGGGGAGAGCAGCTCAGGGCCTGGGGGACCTCGGGGGGGAGGCTGGGGAGGACCTCAGGGTGGGGAAGATCTGAGTGGGGATGGGGTGGACCTCAGGGGGGGTTGGGGAGGATCTGAGTGGGGATGGGGAGGACCTCAGGGTGGGGTGGGGAAGATCTGAGTGGTGGGGAAGATCTGAGTGGGGCTGGGGTGGACCTCAGAGGGGGTTGGGGAGGATCTGAGTGGGGCTGGGGAGGACCTCAGGTGGGGTTGGGGAGGACTTCAGGGGGGTGAAGAGGACCTCAGGGTGGGGTGGGGAGGATCTGAGTGGGGATGGGGAGGACCTCAGGGGGGTGAAGAGGATCTGAGTGGGGCTGGGGAAGACCTCAGGGGGTGAAGAGGATCTGAGTGGGGCTGGGGAGGACCTCAGGGGGTGAAGAGGATCTGAGTGGGGCTGGGGAGGACCTCAGGGGGTGAAGGATCTGAGTGGGGCTGGGGAGGACCTCAGGGGGTGAAGAGGATCTGGGGCTGGGGAAGACCTCAGGGGGGTGAAGAGGATCTGAGTGGGGCTGGGGAGGATCTGAGTGGGGCTGGGGAGGACCTCAGGGGGGCTGGGGAGCATGAGTGGTGCCCAGGGGCTGGTGCCTGAAGGGTGATGCCCAGGGGCTGGTACTAGGGGCTGGTAGCCAGGGGCTGGTACCCAGGGGTTGATGCCTGAAGGGTGATGCCCAGGGGCTGATGCCCAGGGGCTGGTAGCCAGGGGCTGGTGCTTGAAGGGTGATGCCCAGGGGCTGATAGCCAGGAGCTGGTACCTAGGGGCTGGTAGCCAGGGGTTGATGCCTGAAGGGTGATGCCCAGGGGCTGGTAGCCAGGGGCTGATGCCTGAAGGGTGATGCCCAGGGGCTGGTAGCCAGGGGCTGGTAGCCAGGGGCTGATGCCTGAAGGGTGATGCCCAGGGGCTGGTGGTGATGCCCGGGGGGGTGGATGCCAGGCTGGTGATGCCCAGGGGAGGAGCCTGGTGCCACCCACCTTGTCAAATGCCCACTTCTCGGGGTGATGCCTGAAGGGTGATGCCCAGCTTCTCAGGGGATGATGCCTGAGGAGGGTGATGAGGAAGCTCAGGAAGGGCTGATGCCTGAGGGTGATGCCCAGGGAGGCCTTAGCCAGGGGCTGATGCCAGGAAGGTGATGCAGGAGGGAGAATGGGGAAAGGAGGAAGCTCATGCCTGAAGGGTGATGCCCAGGGGCTGGAGGGGTTGATGCCAGGGAGGATCCAGGGGAAGGCTGGTAGCTCAGGGGCCTGGGACCCAGGGGGAAAAGTGATGCTCAGGGGCTGAAGCCAGGAGGATCCAGGGGGGAAGGAGTGAAGCCGGGGGTGGATGCCAGGCTGGTGATAAGAGGAAGCTCACCTTGTCAAAGCCCAGGGAGGGAGGAGGAAGGATGAAGCCATCCAGCCCAAAGGGGAATGAAGGAAGAAGGATGAAGCTCAGGAGGAAGCCCAGGGGAAGGAGGAAGAAGGGGAAGCTCAGGAGGAGGAAATGCAGAGGGAAGAAGGAAAAGGATGAAGCTCAGGAGGGGAAGCCCAGGGGAGGAGGGAAGGATGAAGCTCAGGAGGGGAAGCCCAGGGGGAGGAGGAAGAAGGATGAAGCTCAGGAGGGGAAGCCCAGAGGGAAGAAGGAAGAAGGATGAAGCTCAGGAGGGGAAGCCCAGAGGGAAGAAGGAAGAAGGATGAAGCTCAGGAGGGGAAGCCCAGGGGGAAGGAGGAAGAAGCTCAGGATGAGTAAGCTCAGGAGGGGGAAAGAAGGAAGAGGGAAGCCCAGGGAGGACCCAGGGGGGAAAGAGGAGGAAAGAAGCAGCAGCTCCGGAGGGGGAATCCCAAGGCGGAGCCCTCCCGGGGGCGGGGGAGGGAGGCTCCGGGGGTGGCCGGGGAGGGGCAAAGCAGTCTGGGGGGCGGGCCTTTACTTGAGGGTCTCCACGGGCTTGGGGTCGAAGTTGCCCTCGGCGTCCACCGAGGCTTTCTTCTCGGTCTTGGAGGAGAAGCTGGCGTCGACGTAGTCGGGGGGCAGGGCGCCGGCGATGGCGCAGAGGCAGGGCATGGCCAGCCGGTACAGCTCCGCCTCGAAGCGCTGCGCCGAGGGGCAGCAGGGGGCTTGGCGCCGGCCCCTCCCCGGCCGCCAGCCCCCGGCGCCGCCAGGCGCAGCCCCGAGGGTGCGCTGCCTGCCCACGGCTTCAGCAGCTCCATTCCCCCCCCCCCCCCCGCTCCCCAGCTGCCTCCTCCATCAGCTCCTTTGCACTGCCACTGCCATCTCCACCTCCACCATCTCCATCTCCACCATCTCCACATCCTCCATCTGGAACCTCAACCATCTCCATCTCCTCCTCCATCTCCATCTCCTCCTCCTCCTCCATCTCCATCTCCTCCTCTTCCACCTCCTTCTCCTCCATCTCCATCTCCTCCTCTTCCACCTCCTTCTCCTCCATCTCCATCTCCTCCTCTTCCACCTCCTCCTCCTCCATCTCCATCTCCTCCTCTTCCACCTCCTTCTCCTCCATCTCCATCTCCTCCTCTTCCACCTCCATCTCCTCCTCCTCCATCTCCTCCTCCTCTTCCATCTCCTCCTCCTCTTCCATCTCCTCCTCCTCCATCTCCTCCTCCTCTTCCATCTCCATCTTCTCCATCTCCTCCTCCTTCTCCATCTCCTCCATCTCCATCTCCTCCATCTCCATCTCCTTCTCCATCTCCATCTCCTTCTCCTCCTCCATCTCCTCCATCTCCTTCTCCTCCATCTCCTTCTCCTCCATCTCCTCCATCTCCTTCTCCTCCTCCATCTCCTCCTCCTCCATCTCCTCCATCTCCTTCTCCTCCTCCATCTCCTCCTCCTCCATCTCCTTCTCCTCCTCCTCCTCCATCTCCTCCTCCTCCATCTCCTCCTCCATCTCCTCCATCTCCATCTCCTCCATCTCCACCATCTTCACCTCCTTCCCACCTTCTCCACCATCTCCTCCATCTCCATCACCACCTCCATCTCCACCTCCACCTCCTCCACCTCTATCTTCACCTCCTTCCCACCTTCTCCACCATCTCCACCTCCTCCATCTCCCCCACCCCTCCCACCCCCTTTCCCCCCCTTCCCCCCAGGTGCCCACCTTGTGGGCCAGGGACTCGAAGATGCCCCAGAAGAGCTTCCTGCTGAGGTGCAGCTCCTCCTCGGAGCTGACGCCGTGGTTGGGCCAGCCGCTGGGCAGGCAGTAGTACTTCCAGCAGCGCTCGTAGTGATTGGTCAGCAGCTGCGGGGGGGGGGGGCGGGGCAGGGGGCGGCCTTAGCCGAGGGCATGAGGGCAGGGCCGGCCCTGTGCCAGGGGCGCCCCCTGGTGGCCCTCCCCGGGGGAACTGACCTTGAGAGGCATCTTGGCGAACTCGTTGAGGATGGGGACGTCGAAGACCAGGCGGCGCAGGAGGTGCTGCAGCATGGAGGGGCGAATGTAGCTGGGGGAGGGGGTGTGTGATTAATTAACTGGTTAATTAGCTCCTTAATGAGCTCCTTAATTAGCTCCTTTGCTGATGAAGCCACTGGTGGATGAATGAACTCGATGAACCCAGCAATGAACCAATCAGGGCCTTAAGGGGGGAGCTAAGGGCTGCTGGGGGGAGGGTCTGGGGGCACGAGGAGAAGGTCTGGGGGGGTCTCAAGGGGGAATTAAAGGGCATTAAAGGGGTACCAAGGGGGATTAAAGAGGACCAAGGGGGCATTAAGAGGTATTAAAGGGGTCCCAAGGGGGGTATTAAGAGGTATTAAAGGGGTACCAAGAGGCATTAAGGAAGTAAAAAGGGAACATTAAGGAGCATTAAGTGGTACCAAGAAGTGGTATTAAAGGCGCACCAAGGGGCATTAAGGGGGTACCAAGGGGGCATTAGGGGGTATTAGGTGGTATTAAAGGGGAACCAAGGGACATTAGGGGGTATTAGATGATATTAAAGGGGTACCAAGGGGGGCATTAAGAGGTATTACAGGGGTACCAAGGGGCATTGGGTGTATTAAGGGGTACCAAGGGGCATTAAGAGGTATTAAAGGGATACCAAGGGACATTGGGGGTATTGAAGGGGTACCAAGGGACATCGGGGGTATTAAAGGGGTACCAAGGGACATTAAGAGGTATTAAAGGGACACCAAGGGGGCAGTAGGGGCATTAAGAGGTATTAAAGGGTTAACAAGGGAGCATTAAGGAGGTACCAAGGGGCATTAAGAGGTATTAAAGGGACACCAAGGGGCATTAAGAGATATTAAAGGGGTACCAAGGAGTATTAAGAGGTATTAAAGGGGTACCAAGAAGTATTAAGATATATTAAAGAGGTACCAAGGAGTATTAAGAGGTATTAAAGGGGTACCAAGGAGTATTAAGAGATATTAAAGGGGCACCAAGGAGTATTAAGAGGTATTAAAGGGGTACCAAAGAGTATTAAGAGGTATTAAAGGGGTACCAAAGAGTATTAAGAGGTATTAAAGAGGCACCAAGGAGTATTAAGAGGTATTAAAGGGGTACCAAGGGGGCATTAAGGGGGATTAAGGGGCACCAAGGCACACCCAGGGCCATTAAGGGGGCACTGGGGGAAGGCACTGAGGAGGGCACTCAGGAGGGCACCAGGGTGAGGGGGGCGGGGGAGCTGCCACCCACCGGCAGAGGGCCATGAGGCACTCCTCGATGACGTCCCTCTGGGCCTTGGTGAGGGACCTGCCCCTGGAGAGCCTGTAGATGGTGTGCAGCATGGAGTCCACCATGATGGCCCTGTGCTGGCTGCCGGCGAAGAGCGGAGCGCACTTGGTGATCAGCGGCAGCACCGCCTGGCACAGGTAGCGGTTCAGCGCCAGCGCCATCTCCGTGGTGCTGAAGGTGGCCTGGGGGGGCAGAGGGAGGAGGATGATGATGAGGAGGAGGAGGAGGAGGAGGAGAAGGAGAAAGGTAGAGGGCTAGAGCCCTCTCCGTGGTGCGGAAGGTGGCCTAGGGGAGGAGGAGAAAGGTGGGGCAGGAGGCCATGGAGAGGGGGGAGGAGGAGGATGGAGGAGGAGGAGTAGAAAAGAGAGGGCCAGAGCCCTCTCCGTGGTGCTGAAGGTGGCCTGGGGGAGGAGGAGGAGGAGGAGAATGGTTGGGCAGGAGGTCATGGAGAGGGGGGAGGAGGATGGAGGAAGAGGATGGAGGAGGATGGAGGAGGAGGAGGATGGAGGAGAATGGAGAAGGAGGAGGATGGAGGAGAATGGAGAAGGAGAAGGAGGATGGAAGAGGAGGAGGGAGGAGGAGGAGGAGGAGGAGGAGGAGGGAGGAGGAGGAGGAGGGAGGAGGAGGAGGAGGGAGGAGGAGGAGGAGGGAGGAGGAGGGAGGAGGAGGAGGAGGAGGAGAAAGGTTGAGGGCCAGAGCCCTCTCCGTGGTGCTGAAGGTGGCCTGGGGGGGGAGGAGGAAGAGAAAGGTTGGGCAAGAGGTCATGGAGAGGATGGAGGAGGAGGAGGATGGAGGAGGAGGAGAATGGAGGAGGAGGAGAATGGAGGAGGAAGGTTGGGCAGGAGGTTGTGGTGAGGGGTGAGTAGGAGGAAGAGGAAGAGGGGGAGGAGGAGCAGCTTCTGGTGGTCCTCATCCCCACCTGCAGGCTCTGGGCAGCTCCTGGTGCCCCCCATGCCCATCCCCATGGAACAGCTCCCGGTGCCCCCCATGCCCATCCCCAGGGAGCAGCTCCCGGTGCCCCCCATGCCCATCCCCAGGGAGCAGCTCCTGGTGCCCCCCATGCCCATCCCCAGGGAGCAGCTCCCGGTGCCCCCCATGCCCATCCCCAGGGAGCAGCTCCTGGTGCCCCCCATGCCCATCCCCAGGGAGCAGCTCCTGGTGCCCCCCATGCCCATCCCCAGGGAGCAGCTCCCGGTGCCCCCCATGCCCATCCCCATGGAGCAGCTCCCGTGCCCCCATGCCCATCCCCAGGAGCAGCTCCTGGTGCCCCCATGCCCATCCCCATGGAACAGCTCCTGGTGCCCCCATGCCCATCCCCAGGGAGCAGCTCCCGGTGCCCCCCATGCCCATCCCCAGGGAGCAGCTCCCGGTGCCCCCCATGCCCATCCCCAGGAGCAGCTCCCGGTGCCCCCATGCCCATCCCCAGGAGCAGCTCCTGGTGCCCCCATGCCCATCCCCAGGAGCAGCTCCCGGTGCCCCCCATGCCCATCCCCAGGGAGCAGCTCCTGGTGCCCCCCATGCCCATCCCCAGGGAGCAGCTCCCGGTGCCCCCCATGCCCATCCCCAGGGAGCAGCTCCCGGTGCCCCCCTGGCCCCCTTGCTCACCGTGTCCAGGGAGGCAGCAGCCCTCATGTCGGGCAGGAAGCCAACCTCCAGCACGTGGAGGAGGAACTCCTGGCTCTCCACCCCGTAGACCCGGTCCAGGAAGAGGACCATGGGGGCCTTGTGTTCGGGCACGAAGCTGGCAGCCATCCGCGGCTCCACCACGCTGCCATCTGCGGGCACAGGGCAGCCAGGGGGTTCCTCCCTGCCCACCACAGCCTGCCCTGCCCTCCTCCCCTGCCCTCCTCCAGCCCCAGCCTCTCCAGGACCTCCTCCCCTACCCTCCTCCAGCCCCAGCCCCTCCAGGACCTCCTCCTCCAGCTCCAGCCCCTCCAGGACCTCCTCCCCTGCTCTCCTCCATCCCCAACCCCTTCAGGACCTCCTCCTCCAGCCCCAACCCCTCCAGGACCTCCTCCTCAATCCCCAGCCCCTCCAGGACCTCCTCCTCCATCCCCAGCAGCTCCTCCAGGACCTTCTCCTCCATCCCCAACTCCTCCAGGACCTCCTCCCCTGCCCTCCTCTCCTGCCCTCCTCCAACCCCAGCAGCTCCTCCAGGACCTCCTGCTCCATCCCCAGCAGCTCCTCCAGGACCTTCTCCTCCATCCCCACCCCCTCCAGGACCTCCTCCCCTGCTCTCCTCCATCCCCAACCCCTCCAGGACCTCCTCCCCTGCTCAGGGTGGATGATGCCCACCAAGATGCCCACCAGGACCTCCAGGCCCCTCCAGCTTGGTGCCCTCCATGCCAACCCCAACCCCAGACCCATCCCAGCCCTTCCCAGGTGCCCACCAAGCCCTCCAGACCCCTCCAGCTTGGTGCTCCCCATGCCAACCCCAACCCCAGACCCAACCCAGCCCTTCCCAGGTGCCCTCCAGGCCCTTCAGGCTTGGTGCCCCCCATGCCACCACCACCTCCCCCCCACCCTCCCCCCTGCCAGCCTGCCCAGGTGCCCACCTTTGCCCAGGGTTGGGATCTGGAGGGGGAGGCTGATGATGCCAACCAGGTCCTCCAGGGGCACCAGGGAGCGGAGGATGGCTCTGATCCGCAGCGCTTCGCCTTTGCCCGCCTGGATCAGCTGGGGAGGGGACACCAGAGCTGGCACCTCGAGGTGGGGACCTGCTCCAGGAGCACCTCTGCCACCAGGGGGTGCCCACCCCAGCCCTGCTGCCCCTCCCCTGCTGGTGCCAGCCCAGCCCTTATCAGCATCTCCAAGGCAGGAGGGCACCAGAGGTGGCATCACCAGCTCCACCCCTAGTGGTGCCCTCTCTGCTGGTGCCAGCCCAGCCCTCATCAGCATCTCTAAAGGGAATGGGCACCAGAGGTGGCATCATCAGCTCCACTCCCAGTGGTGCCCCCCCTGCTGGTGCCAGCCCAGCCCTCATCAGCATCTCTAGAGGGAATGGGCACCAGAGGTGGCATCACCAGCTCCACCCCTAGTGGTGCCCTCCCTGCTGGTGCCAGCCCAGCCCTTATCAGCATCCTTAAGGCAGGAGGGCACCAGAGGTGGCACCACCACCACCTCCACCCCCAGTGGTGCCAACCCAGCCCTTATCAGCATCCCTAAGGCAGGAGGGCACCAGAGGTGGCACCACCACCACCTCCACCCCCAGTGGTGCCCTCCCCAGCCCCGCTGGGCTGCCCCTGGGGGTGCCAGGCTGGCACTCACGTGCATCTCGGGGGCACAGCGCCCCAACAGGTCGATGAGGGCGGCGTAGAAGGAGATGATGGCGTTGCCCAGGTGCACTCTGCCCTCCTCCGGGGGCTCCTCTGGGCCGAAGCTGCCGGGGGGGGCAGGGGAGAGGGGGGAGAGGGAGGAGGGGGAGAGGGAGGAGGGGGAGAGGGCGTCAGCGTGGGGGGCATCATGAGGGCACCATGGAGGTGCCATGAGGGCACCAAGGGGATACCATGGGGATACTATGGGGACACCAAGAGGACACCATGGGGACACCAAAGGGATACCAAGGGGATACCAAGGGGATACCAAGGGGACACCATGGGGACACTATGGGGACACTAAAGGAATACTATGGGGACACCATGAGGACACCAAGAGGACACCATGGGGATACCAAGGGGATACCATGGAGATACTATGGGGACACCAAGAGGACACCATGGGGATACCAAGGGGATGCTGTGAGGACACCATAGGGATACCAAGGGGATACTAAACAGATACTATGGGGACACCATGGGGATACCATGGGGACACCAAGAGGACACCATGGGGATGCCAAGGGGATACTATAGGGACATCATGGGGATACCAAGGGGATACTAAACAGATACTATGGGGACACCATAGGGACACCATAGGGGTACCAAGGGGATACCATGGGGACACCATGGAGATACTATGGAGGTACCATGGGGACACCATGGAGATACCAGGGGGACACTAAAGGGATACTATGGGGATACCATGAGGACACCAAGGGGATACCAAGGGGATACCAAGGGGACAACATGAGGATATCAAGGGGATACCATGAGGACACTATGGGAATACTATGAGGATACCATGAGGACACTAAAGGGATACCATGGGGATACTAAGGGGACACCAAGGTGATACTATGGGGCCACCATGGGGCCACCAAGGGGATACCAAGGAGTTATCAAGGGAACACCATGAGGACGCTATGGGGATACCATGGGGACACCAAGGGGACACCATGAGGACACTATGGGGATACCATGAGGACACCAAGGGGACACTATGGGGATACCATGGGGACACCAAGGGGACACCATGAGGATACCATGGGGACACCCAGGGGACACCATGAGGACACTATGCGGATACCATGGGGACACTATGGGGATACCATGGGGACCCCCCCCCCAGCCCCCCTACTCACAGGTCCCTGCGGCGGGGGTCCCTGCGCAGGGTGGGGCCGTCGCGGGCGGGGTCCTGGGCGATGCTGAGGGCCTCCTGGATGGCTGCCAGGAGCCCACTGCCCCCCTCCCCCCGCAGGGCCGGCCCGAAGCACTCCGGCCGCCGGATCAGCAGCCGCACCACCACGTTGGCGTTCTCCTCCACGCTCTCCCCTGGGCACAGCAACGGGGCCAGCTCAGCAGGGGGACCAGGAGGAGGGGGAGAGACCAGCAGGGAGGCCCAGGAGGGGGAGGAGAGACCGCCAGGGAGACCAGGAGGGGGAGGAGAGACCGCCAGGGAGACCAGGAGGAGGAGGAGGAGAGACCACTAGGGAGACCAGGAGGAGGAGAGACCACCAGGGAGACCAGGAGGGGGAGGAGAGACCGCCAGGGAGACCAGGAGGGGGAGGAGAGACCGCCAGGGAGACCAGGAGGGGGAGGAGAGACCGCCAGGGAGACCAGGAGGGGGAGGAGAGACTGCCAGGGAGACCAGGAGGGGGAGGAGAAAATAGCAGGGAGCCCAGGAGGGGGAGAAGAGACAGACAGGAAGACCAGGAGGGGAAGGAGAGATGGCCAGGAAGACCAGGAGGGGGAACGAAGACTAGGAGATGGTGTAGGAACCACCAGGGAGGGGAGTGGGGTGTCAAGGAGGGGACAGAGAGAGGATAGAGAAGGGACAGGGGTGGCTGGGAGGTGATAAGGAGGGGAGAGGGGTGTCAGGGAGGGGACAAGGAGGGGAGAGGGGTGTCAGGGAGGGGGAGAGGGATGGGAGAGAGGTTTCAGGGAGGGGACAAAGAGGGGAGAGGGCTGTCAGGGATGGGAGAGGGGTTTCAAGGAAGAGGAGAAGGAGAGGATATAGAGGGGACAGGGAGGGAACAGGGAGGGGAGAGGGGTGTCAGGGAAGGGACAAGGAGGGGAGAGGGATGTCAGGGAGGGGACAAGGAGGGGAGAGGGATGTCAGGGAGGGGACAAGGAGGGGAGAAGGTCCTCAGGGAGGGGAGAGGGTCCGGGGGGGGGGGCAGGCACCGTTGACGAAGACGGCGAAGCGCAGGAAGTCGAGGTAGCGCTCCCCCCCGCAGGGGTTCCAGCCCAGGTCTGGGTAGCCCTTGGCCAGCAGCATGGGGCAGCTCTGCAGGCCACAGCTGGCCAGGTAGGTGACCACCTGCCCCAGGGGGGAGGGAGGAAGGCACCCAGGTTGGGGACAGCCAGGTGACCCCCCCCCCGGGTGGAGGGGGTAGGGGAGAGGTGGCAGGGAAGCTGCCGAGGGGGGGTGGGGAGAGGGAGGCTGAGGGGAGGGGAGAGGAAAAGGACCTAGGGAGGACCTGGGGGGACCCAAAGGAGAGCTGAGGGGACCCAAAAGGACCTGGGGGGACCCAAAAGGAGACTTAGGGAGGCTCAAAGGGGACCTGGGGGGGACCCAAAAGGACTTGGGAGGATCCAGAGGAGAACTGAGGGGGCTCAAAGGAGACCTGAGAGGAACCAAAAGGGACCTGGGGGGACTCAAAAGGACCTGGGGGGCTCAAAGAAGACCTGAAAGGACCCAAAGGGGACCTGGGGGGACCCAAAGGAGACCTGGGGGGGGCAAAACCCACCCTGGGGGGAGGGGGGGTCTCACCTTCTCCAGGTCCTGCTCCTTCAAGGCCAAGGCCAATTCATTGTTGTCGATGACCGAAGCTGCAGCCACATCCAGGGGGGTGGAGCCTCTCATGCCTGGGGGGGGCAGGGGGTGTGACAGCCTGGGGACCTCCCAGGTGGCACTCTGGGGACCCCCCAGGTGGCACCTTGGGGACCTCCCCCCCCCAAGGGTGAGAGGTTGGAGAAGAGAGAGGGCAGAGAGGAGAGGACCCCCAGGAGCCTCTTGCTCAGGGGGTGGTTGGGTGGGGAAGGGGAAGGGGGGGGCAGGAGGGGGACAGGAAGGGGCACAGGGGTGGGCAGAGGTGGCACAAGGGTGGCAGAGGGTGGTCAGGAGATGCCACCCAAGCCAGGCCAACGCTGAGGTCCTCCAAGAGGAGCTGGGAGGGATCCGGCCGTGGGTGGTGGTCGAGGGTGGGCTGGGGGTGACCATAAGTGACCATAGGTGACCAGGGGTGGGCAGGGATGGCAGGGGGTGGGCAAGGGTGGCACAGAAGTGGGCAGAGGTGGACAAGGGTGGAAGGAGGTGGCAGGGGGTGGTCAGGAGGCGCCACCCAGCCCAGGCCAACGCTGAGGTCCTCCTAGCGGAGCTGGGAGGGATCCGGCCGCGGGCGGTGGCCGAGGGTGGGCTGGGGCTGACCATAGGTAACCAGGGGCGGGCAGGGGGGGCACAGGGGGTGCCAGGCAGGTGGCACTGACCCAGGCCAATGCTGCTGTTCTCCAGGAGGTAGCCCAGGTGGTCGAACATGGCGCGCTGGTTCTGCCTGCTGATGCGGCAGAAGTAGCAGAGGAAGCGGCAGCAGTTGGTCACCATCTTGGGGAAGCGAATCTCCTGGGGGGGACACACCGAGGGGGGACAGGGGACACACACATCAGCACCCAGGGGGCCCCAGGATGAGGGGGTCGCCAAGGGGGTGGGGACACGCAGCTGAGGTGGTCTTGAAGGGGCCTTGAAGGAGGGGGGAGGAGGCAGTGAGGAGCTCGCCCCCCTCCAGGGAGTGGGGGGCAGCCACCGAAGATGGGGACCTGGGGGGGGACACAAAGGGAGCTGAGGGGAGCTGGGGGGACCCCAATGGAGCTAAAGAGACCTGAGGGGACCCACATGGACCTGAGGGGAGCTGGGGGGACACAAAGGGAGCTGAGGGGACCCCAGTGGAGCTGAGGAGACCTGGGGGGGACGTCAAGGTTGCTGAGAGGACCTGAGGGGAGCTGAAGGGACCCCAATGGACCTAAAGGGACCCAAATGGAGCTGAGGGGACCTGGGGGGGACCCCAAGGGAGCTGAGGGGACCTGAGGGGACCCAAATGGACCTAAAGGGACCCAAATGGAGCTGAGGGGGACCCTAAGGGAGCTGAGAGGACCTGAGGGGAGCTGAAGGGACCCCAATAGACCTGAGGGGAACTGAGGGGACCCAAATGGACCTGAGGGGACCCAAATGGACCCTGAGGGGAACTGAGGGGACCTGAAGAGACCCAAATGGAGCTGAGGGGTGCTGAGAGGACCCCAGTGGACCTGAGGGGAACTGAGGGGACCTAAACAGACCTGAGGGGACCTAAGGAGATCTGAGGAGACCCAAATGGACCTGAGGAGATCTAAGAGGACCTGAGGTGACCCAAATGGAGCTGAGGGAACCCCAATGGACGTGAGGGGAACTGAAAGGACCCAAATGGATATGAGGAGACCTAAGGGGACCCAAATGGAGCTGAGGGGACCCAAATGGAGCTGAGAGGAGCTGAGAGGACCCAAATGGAGCTGAGAGGACCCAAATGGAGCTGAGGGAAGCTGAGGGGACCTGAGGGGACCCAAATGGAGCTGAGAAGACCCAAATGGAGCTGAGGGGACCTGAGGGGACCCAAATGGAGCTGAGAGGACCCAAATGGAGCTGAGAGGAGCTGAGAGGACCCAAATGGAGCTGAGGGGACCTGAGGGGACCCAAATGGAGCTGAGAGGACCCAAATGGAGCTGAGGGGAGCTGAGGGGACCCAAATGGAGCTGAGAGGACCCAAATGGAGCTGAGGGGAGCTGAGGGGACCCAAATGGAGCTGAGAGGAGCTGAGAGGACCCAAATGGAGCTGAGGGGACCTGAGGGGACCCAAATGGAGCTGAGAGGACCCAAATGGAACCGAGGGGACCCAAATGGAACCGAGGGGACCCAAATGGAGCTGAGAGTCCAGCTGAGAAGGTTCACCTTGGACTCTCCCCCTCCCAGGACGCTGACCATGACCTGCATGACCGTCTCGTGCATGCCCAAGGCCCTCATCAGGTTGGGATGCTGGTAGAAGACTTTGTTGTTCATGATGTTCCTGCAGGGGAGGGGACAGCAGGGCTGGAGGGGAGGGCAGCAGGGCACTGCCCAGTGCCCAGTACCCACTGCCCCATGCCCACTGCCCGCTGCCTGGCACCCAGAGCCCCCTCACCCGATGCTCTGGATCAGGAGGTTCTCCTCCTCGGGCCCCATCTGGACGATCAGCAGGGAGCAGATCTGGCCCAGACCTGCCCAGTGCCCGATGCCCACTGCCTGTGCCCAGTGCCTGCTGCCCAATGTCCACTGCCTGTCACCCACTGCCCCACGCCCACTGCCCATTGCCTGGCACCCAGTGCCTGGTGTCCAGTGCCCACTACCTGTTTCCTGGCACCCACTGCCCGCTGCCTGGCACCCAGTGCCCACTGCCTGTTTCCTGGCACCCACTGCCCGCTGCCCAGCACACACTGCCTGCTGCCCAATGCCCACCGCCTGTCACCCACTGCCCCATGCCCACTGCCTGGCACCCTCTGCCTGGCACCGGGTGCCCCCTCACCCGATGCTCTGGATGAGGAGGTTCTCCTCCTCGGGCCCCATCTGGACGATCAGCAGGGAGCAGATCTGCCCCAGACCTGCCCAGTGCCCGATGCCCACTGTCTGTGCCCAGTGCAAGCTGCCCAATGCCCACTGCCTGTCACCCACTGCCCCATGCCCACTGCCTAGCACTGGGTGCCCCCTCACCCGATGCTCTGGATCAGGAGGCTCTCCTCCTCGGGCCCCATCTGGACGATGAGCAGGGAGCAGATCTGCCCCAGACCTGCCCACTACCTGTGCCCACTACCTGTGCCCACTACCTGATGCCCACTACCTGGTACCCAGTGCCTGGTGTCCACTGCCCACTGCCTGGCACCAGGTGCCCCCTCACCCGATGCTCTGGATCAGGAGGCTCTCCTCCTCGGGCCCCATCTGGACGATGAGCAGGGAGCAGATCTGGCCCAGACCTGCCCAGTGCCCGATGCCTGCTGCCTGGCACCCACTGCCCACTGCCTGGCACCCACTGCCTGGCACCCAATGCCCCCTCACCCGATGCTCTGGATGAGGAGGTTCTCCTCCTCGGGCCCCATCTGGACGATGAGCAGGGAGCGGATCTGCCCCAGGCACTCCAGCAGCTGGCAGGTGTCGGGCAGCGAGGCAGCGCTGACGCTGTAGGCGCGGGGCAGGGCCCGCACCAGCTGGCCCAGGCTGTCGTACTGCCGGTGCAGGAGGCTGAACATGGCCCTCACCAGCTCGGGGCTCTGGATGAAGGCCTCCTGGGCCCAGTGCACCATGGTCTGCGAGATCAGCTCCTGCAGGCTGCCTGCGGGGGGGGGGGAGGGGAGGAAGCGATAGCGGGTGGCAGCTTGGGGCAAGGGAGACCTTGGGTGGCACCTAGGGGACACTTGGGTGGCAGATTGGGGATAGAGACAGCTTGGGTGGCACCTAGGGGACACTTGGGTGGCAGCTTGGGGCTAGGGATGGATTGGGTGGCACCTAGGGGATGGCTTGAGAAGCAGCTTGGTGGCACCTAGGGGATGGCTTAGGTGGCACCTTGGGGCTAGGGATGGCTTGGGTGGCACCTTGGACACACTTGGGTGGCAGATTGGGGCTAGGGACAGCTTGGGTTGCACCTAGGGGACGCTTGGGTGGCAGCCTGGGGACACTTGGGTGGCAGATTCAAGCTAGGGATGGCTTGGGTGGGACCTAGGGGATGCTTGGGTGGGACCTAGGGGACGCTTGGGTGGCACCTTGGGGACACTTGGATGGCAGCTTGGGGCTAGGGATGGCTTGGGTGGCACTAGGGGACACTTGGGTGGCAGATTGGGGCTAGGGAGAGCTTGGGTGGCATCTTGGGACACTTGGGTGGCAGATTGGGGCTAGGGATGGCTTGGGTGGCACCTAGGGGATGCTTGGGTGGCACCTAGGGGATGGCTTGGGTGGCAGCTTGGGGACACTTGGGTGGCAGATTGGGGCTAGGGAGAGCTTGGATGGCATCTTGAGGACACTTGGGTGGCATCTTGGGGACATTTGGGTGGCAGATTGGGGCCAGGGATGGCTTGGGTGGCACCTAGGGGATGCTTGGGTGGCATCTAGGGGGCAGCCCATGGCCATCACCCCCTTTGGCTGGGCACAAGCCAGTTGGCATCTGGAGGCCAGCCCTGGCCTGTGCCTTGGGGAGCCCCTGGCGGTGCCCCGCCCCCAGGCCCCGCCCCCAGGCCCTTACTGGGCACTGGAGGCTCCTCCGGGGGGGGCTCCTCCTTGGGGGGGCTCTGCCGTAGCCCAACCACCTTCTGCACCAGGCCCAGCAGCTTCTGCCTCAGGGAGGTCTCTTCGGCCTCCTCCTCCTCTTCCTCCTCCAGCTCAATGCCTGGCGGGGGGAGAAGACAACAGCAGGGAGGTCACTGAGGGCAGCCAGGGGGAGGGCAGCCAGGGGGGAGGGCAGCCAGGGGTTTTCCATGCCCTGGAGGTCCCTCTCTGAAGACCCTGACTGGAGGTCCCCAGACCCTGGCTGGAGGTCCCTGGCTGGAGCTCCTCAAGCCCTGGGGGTCCCTGGCTAGAGCTCCTCAAGCCCTGGGGGTCCCTGGTTGGAGCTCCTCAAGCCCTGGGAGTCCCTGGTTGGAGCTCCTCAAGCCCTGGGAGTCCCTGGTTGGAGCTCCTCAAGCCCTGGGGGTCCCTGGCCGGAGCTTCTCAAGCCCTGGGGGTCCCTGGCCGGAGCTTCTCAAGCCCTGGGGGTCCCTGGCCGGAGCTCCTCAAGCCCTGGGGGTCCCTGGTTGGAGCTCCTCAAGCCCTGGGGGTCGCTGGCTGGAGGACCCCAAGCCCTGGGAGTCCCTGGCTGGAGCTCTTCAAGCCCTGGGGGTCCCTGGCTGGAGCTCCTCAAGCCCTGGGGGTTGCTGGCTGGAGGACCCCAAGCCCTGGGGGTCGCTGGCTGGAGGACCCCAAGCCCTGGGAGTCCCTGGCTGGAGCTCCTCATGGAGCCAGGCTGAGGTTCTCCACGCCCTGAAGGTCTCTGCCTGGGGGTGGGGTTCCCATCTCCTGGGGGGGGTGCCCAGGGCTGGGCTGTGGCCCTCTCACCGCAGTGGGCCAGGAGGTCGTGGTGGAAGTCCAGCAGCTCGTCGCGGATGTCCTCGGGCACCGGACACTCCTCGCCCTCGGCTCCCCCGCGGTACTGCAGCAGCATATTGATCTGGGGGGGACACAGGGAGGGGACCTCCTGTGGCTGCCACCATGGGGGTGGCCTCCAGGGGCGTCCTCAACCTCCCCCTGAACGCCTGTGTCCCCACCAGGGATGTCCCTATGGGTGTCCACCATGGATATCCCTATGGGTGTCCACCATGAGTGTCCACCATGGGTGTCCCACTCCATGTCCCATTAGATGTCCCTATGGGTGTCCACCATGGGTGTCCACCATGGATGTCCCACTCCATGTCCCATTAGATGTCCCTATGGGTGTCCACCATGAGTGTCCACCATGGGTGTCCCACTCCATGTCCCATTAGATGTCCCTATGGGTGTCCACCATGAGTGTCCACCATGGGTGTCCCACTCCATGTCCCATTAGATGTCCCTATGGGTGTCCACCATGGGTGTCCACCATGGATGTCCCTATGGGTGTCCACCATGGGTGTCCCACTCCATGTCCCATTAGATGTCCCTATGGGTGTCCACCATGAGTGTCCACCATGAGTGTCCCTATGAATGTCCACCATGGATGTCCCACTCCATGTCCCATTAGATGTCCCTATGGGTGTCCACCATGAGTGTCCACCATGAGTGTCCCTATGAATGTCCACCATGGATGTCCCACTCCATGTCCCATTAGATGTCCCTATGGGTGTCCACCATGAGTGTCCACCATGGATGTCCCTATGGATGTCCACCATGAGTGTCCCTATGGATGTCCACCATGAGTGTCCACCATGGATGTCCCACTCCATGTCCCATTAGATGTCCCTATGGGTGTCCACCATGGGTGTCCACCATGGATGTCCCACTCCATGTCCCATTAGATGTCCCTATGGGTGTCCACCATGAGTGTCCACCATGGATGTCCCACTCCATGTCCCATTAGATATCCCTATGGATGTCCACCATGGATGTCCCTATGGGTGTCCACCATGGGTGTCCACCATGGATGTCCCTATGGGTGTCCACCATGGGTGTCCCACTCCATGTCCCATTAGATGTCCCTATGGGTGTCCACCATGAGTGTCCACCATGAGTGTCCCTATGAATGTCCACCATGGATGTCCCATTCCATGTCCCATTCCATGTCCCAATGGATGTCCACCATGAGTGTCCACCATGGATGTCCCTATGGATGTCCACCACGGATGTCCCTCCAGACGTGTGCCACCCCCACCCCCTCCCTCTGCCTTGCCTGCTCCTGGGGGGGGGAGCGGAACTCGCGGGTCCTGCGGGCGGTCTCGGCGGCAGACATGGTCAGGGCCCTCATCAGGCGCCCGTAGCGCCCCCTCTGGTCGCGCTGCAGCCGCTCCACGTGGCGCTCCGAGAAGGCCACCAGCGCCTCCACCCGGTGCTGCAGCTCCCGCCCGCAGAAGTACTGCAGCAGGTGGCACATCTGGGGGGGCAGGGGGCAGGGTGAGGAGGGGAGGGGAGGAGAGAGGGAGGGGAGAGGGTGGGGGACGCAAGGAGGGGATATGGAGTTGGGGGCATAGAGTTGGGGTCCTGAAGGAGGGGATATGGAGATGAGGACATTGGGATGGGGTCCTCAAGGAGGGAATAGGGAGATGGGGACATGGAGTTGGGGTCCTCAAGGAGGAGATATGGGGATGGAGACCTCAAGGAGGGGATAGGGGGATGGGGTCATGGAGTTGGGGTCCTCAAGAAGGGATGTGGAGTTGGGGTCCTCAAGGAGGAGATATGGAGTTGGGGTCCTCAAGGAGGGGATATGGAGATGGGGACATGGGGATAGGGTCCTCAAGGAGGGGATATGGAGTTGGGGACGTAGAGTTGGGGTCCTCAAGGAAAGGATATGGGGATGGGGACATGGGAATAGGATCCTCAAGGAGGGGATATGGAGATGGGGTCCCCAGGGGGCTGACCCTGGCCCACCCCGGAGATGGTTCCTTTGTCACCTGGAGCTTGACCGACTCCGGCAGCTTCATCTGCAGCAAGCCTTCCTCCAAGCCTTCCTCTTCCTCTTCCTTCTCCTTCTCCTCCTTCTCCTGCTCCCCCTCCTCATCCATCTCCCCAGCCTCGATGGCCTTCTTCCTCCTCTCTTCCTCCTCTTCCTCCTCCTCCTCTTTCTCCTCCCTCTCTTTCTCCTCCTCCTCCTCCTCCTTCTCCTCCTCTTCTGAGCTGCCTCCCGGCGTCTCCTTCCTGCCATCCCCGAACACCCTGGGCTCGATCATCTTCAGCACCCTCCGCACGTCCTCGTCCCCCAGGGCCCCCACGGCCAGCAGCGCCGACACCAGCTTCAGCACCGGCACCAGCTGGAACTCCACGCTGCCCCCGACGGGGTCCCGGGCGTGGGGGCCGCCCCCGGTCACCGCCTCCGTCAGCATCCTGATGGCCATGGCCCCCAGCACGTCCAGCGGGATGCTGGGGCTGAGCGGGGGCGCCGCCGCCCCCTTCCCCCCACCGCCGCCGCCGCTGCCCTCGGGGGCCAGGATGAAGCAGGGCTCCGAGAAGCGGGGGCGGGGCCGCAGGCAGGCGCTGGGACCCACCCCGGGGGGGCCCGGGGTGCGGGAGCCTTCCGGGAAGAGCCGGATGGCTTTGGTGGCCTCGGTCATGGGGACGATGAACTCGGCGCTCATGGAGGCCAGGGAGCGCTGGGCGGCGTCCAGGTGCATGGCCAGCAGCAGCTCGTAGTAGCCGGCCCGCAGGGGGCCCGGCAGCTCCGGGCTCTGGATGGCGAAGAGGAGCTGCGCCTGGTCCACGTGGCTGCAGAGGGCGTGCGCCACCCGGTGGTTGCCCAGCGCGCAGACGGCGCAGTACAGCCGCAGCGTGTGGCTCTGGAAGCGCAGCAGCTCCTCCTGCTCCCCCAGCTCCAGGATGTCGATGCACCTGCCGCGGGGGAAAGGGAGGGAGAGAGGGGGAGAGGGAAAGGAGGAGAGAGAGGGAGGGAGGGAGTCGGTAAGTTGTGGGCGTGGCAAATGGGGGGATGGGGCTGGGCAAGAAAGGGGCGTGGGGGTGGGTGGTGGCAGCTTGTGGGGATGGGGGAGAGGAGGGAAGGGGGAGGGAAGGGGAGAGAGGAAGGGGAGGGGGGAGGGGAAGGGAGAGGGAAGGGGAGAGGGAAGGGGAGAGGGAAGGGGAGAGGGGAGAGGGAAGGGGAGAGGGAAGGGAGAGGGAAGGGAGAGGGAAGGGAGGGAAGGGGAGAGGGAGAGGGAGTCAGGGACATGGGGATAGGGTCCTCAAGGAGAGGACACAAGGATGGGGTCCTCAAGGAGGGTATGTGGAGTTAGGGACATGAGGATAGGGTCCTCAAGAAGGGATGTGAAGTTGGGGTCCTCAAGGAGGGGATAAGGAGATGGGAACATGGAGTTGGGGTCCTCAAGGAGGGGACACAATGATGGGGTCCTGAAGGGAAGGAGGAGGGAAGGAGGAGGGAAGGAGGAGGGAAGGAGGAGGGAAGGAGGAGGGAAGGAGGAGGGAAGGAGGAGGGAAGGAGGAGGGAAGGAGGAGGAGGAGGAAGGAAGGAGGAGGGAAGGAGGAGGAGGAGGAGGGAAGGAGGAGGGAAGGAGGAGGAAGGAGGAGGAAGGAGGAGGGAAGGAGGAGGGAAGGAGGAGGGAAGGAGGAGGGAAGGAGGAGGGAAGGAGGAGGGAAGGAGGAGGGAAGGAGGAGGGAAGGAGGAGGGAAGGAGGAGGGAAGGAGGAGGGAGAGGCCCTGGACCTGTTCTCCTCGGGGATGTGCAGAGCCATCATCAGCAGGGGCTGGTTGCACTCCACAGCCCAGCCCTGGCGCTCCCCCAGCCGGGCGGTGTCCACCGGCAGGAACTCGTTGGGCATCCGGCTCCAGGTGACAGGGGTCAGGTACTGGATCAGCAGCCTGGGGGGGCACTGGGGCTCGGGGTTCCTCCTCTCGCTGCTGAACATGGCAGCCGAGATGGGCAGGATGTTCTGCGGGGCACAGCACCGGCTCAGCACCCCTGGCCCGCCACAGGGACCCCAGGCCCGCCACAGGGACCCCCAGGTCCTCCTGGAGACACTCAGCACCCCCAGACCCTCCACAGGGCCCCCAGACCCTCCACAGGGCCCCCAGACCCTCCTGCAGACCCTCAGCACCTCCAGACCCTCCTGGAGACCTTCAGCACCCCCAGATTCTCCACAGGGACCCCCAGACCCTCCTGCAGACCCTCAGCACCTCCAGGCCCTCCACAGGGCCCCCAGACCCTCCTGGAGACCTTCAGCACCCCCAGACCCTCCACAGGGACCCCCAGACCCTCAGCACCTCCAGGCCCTCCACAGGGCCCCCAGACACTCCTGGAGACCTTCAGCACCCCCAGACCCTCCACAGGGACCCCCAGACCCTCCTGCAGACCCTCAGCACCTCCAGGCCCTCCACAGGGCCCCCAGACCCTCCTGGAGACCTTCAGCACCCCCAGACCCTCCACAGGGACCCCCAGACCCTCAGCACCTCCAGGCCCTCCACAGGGCCCCCAGACACTCCTGGAGACCTTCAGCACCCCCAGACCCTCCACAGGGACCCCCAGACCCTCCTGCAGACCCTCAGCACCCCCCAGGCTTCCAGGTTCTCCTTGGTTCCTCTCGCAGACACCAAGGCTCCAGGTTCTCGGTTCCCCCTTTGGACCTCCAGAACCTTCTGGAGACCTCCAGAACCTCTTGAACCAGGACCTCCAGAGCCTTCTAGAGACCCTCAGCACCCCCAGACCCTCCTGGAGATCCTCAGTGCCCCCAAGGCTTCCAGGTTCTCCTCGATTCCTCTCGCAGACACCAAGGCTCCAGGTTCTTGGTTCCCCCTTCGGACCTCCTGAGCCTCCTGGAGACCCTCAGCACCCCCAGACCCTCCTGGAGATCCTCAGTACCCCCAGACCCTCCTGGAGACCCTCAGCGCCCCCAAGGCTTCCAGGTTCTCCTTGGTTCCTCTCGCAGACACCAAGGCTCCAGACTCTTGGTTCCCCCTTCAGACCCCCAGACCCTCCTGGAGACCCTCCAAACCCCTCTTGGGTCCACCTTGGAGCCTCCTCCCGAGCTCCCCTGGCCCCCAGGCCTCACCTTCAGCTTGCCCAGTTCGAACTGGATGACATTCTGGCTGGTGGGGAGGACGAAGACGGCCGGGAAGAGCTTGGTGTTGGGTTCCACCTAGCAGGCCCCAAGAAGAGGAAGCCCTCTGAGGCGGTGGCCTGGGAGCCCCCAAGGCCTGGGGACCCAGGAGGAGGCCCTCAGGGGGCTGCCCCATGAGGGGGGGGAAGGAGGTGGTGGGAGGTGGCCCCCAACCCACCTGGAAGAAGGTGTTGATCTCCTTGCCGTTGGCGGTGAAGGTCATCAGGCCGGTGGCCAGGTCCACCAGGCAGCCAATGACCAGGTCAGTGTGGCTGACCCGAGCCTGCTGCGTGGTGCTGGAGAAGTCCCCACCCCAAACCATGTAGCAGTTGCTCCTCTTGATACTGGAGGACATTGTGGAGGGCAGAGAGGTGAGGAGGGTCAACATCTTCAAAGCCACCCCAAAGGACCTCCAGATCCTCACAGCCTTCTCCATCAGCAGCCAAAGGACCTCCAGATCCTCACAGCCTTCTCCACCACCACCCAAAGGACCTCTCACAGTTTGAGCTCCCAGCTCCATCCTGAGCTCCCATCCTGAGCTCCCAGCTCCCATCCTCAGCTCCCACCCTGAGCTCCCAGCTCCCATCCTGAGCTCTCAGCTCCCAGCTCCTATCCTGAGCTCCAGGCTCCCATCCTCAGCTCCCACCCTGAGCTCCCAGCTCCCATCCTGAGCTCTCAGCTCCCAGCTCCCACCCTGAGCTCCCAGCTCCCACCCTGAGCTCCCACCCTCAGCTCCCAGCTCCCACTCCCATCCTGAGCTCCCAGCTCCCACCCTGAGCTCCCACTCTGAGCACCCAGCTCCCACCCTGAGCACCCAGCTCCCAGCTCTCAGCTCCCACTCTGAGTTCCCAGCTCCCATCCTGAGCTCCCAGCTCCCACCCTCAGCTCCCACCCTGAGCACCCAGCTCCCAGCTCTCAGTTCCCACCCTGAGCACCCAGCTCCCACCCTGAGCACCCAGCTCCCAGCTCCCACTCTGAGCTCCCAGTTTGACCTCCCAGCTCCCCAACCCTGCCCTCCCAGCTCCCACTCTCAGCTCCCACCCTGAGCTCCCAGTTTAAGCTCCCAGCCCCCACCCCTGCCCTCCCAGCCGGGTGCCCAGGGGGAGACCTGTGGTGGACGTTGCCTCTGTCGTCTCCCATGGTGACTGTGAGGCTCCTGACCTTGCTGAGCTCGAAGCTGGCCTGGTGCTGGTGGAAGTCAGGGGTGACCCAACCCACCCAGGCGCTGCTGGGCTCCTGCCCCGCGAAGATCCGCACCGAGAAGTAGTACTGGGGGCAGACTGAGGGTCACTGGGGGGCGCTGTAGGCACTGGGAGGGACTGGGAGGAACTGATGGGGAACTGGGAGGGAGCTGGGAGGGACTGGGAGGCATTGGAAGGGAACTGGGGGGCACTGATGGGCACTGGGAGGGAATAGGATGGCACCAGAAGGGCACTGGACTGGCACTGGGAGGGAATAGGATGGCACCAGGAGGCACTGGGATGGGACTGGGAGGGCATTGGGTGGGCAGCAGGGGGCAGCAGAGAGCACTCACGGTGGTGGTGTTCATGATGACCTCGGGGTCGTCCCTCTCATCGGGCACCACCTCCTCCTCCAGCCTGGGCACCGAGGGCACCGCGGGGCTGGGGGCGAAGGGAGGCCTCCTGCCCTTGAACAGGAACCTGGGGGAGAGCCCAGAGCTCAGCCCAGAGCCCAGAGCCGAGCCCAGAGCCAGGAGCCGAGCCCAGAGCCCAGAGCCGAGCCCAGAGCCCAGAGCCGAGCCCAGAGCCAGGAGCCGAGCCCAGAGCCCAGAGCCGAGCCCAGAGCCCAGAGCCGAGCCCAGAGCCCAGAGCCGAGCCCAGAGCCAGGAGCCGAGCCCAGAGCAGAGCCCAAAGCCTGGAGCCGAGCCCAGAGCTGAATTCAGAGCCAAGCTCAGAGCCAGCCAGAAGCTGAGCCCAGAGCCAGGAGCTGAGCCCAGAGCCAGCCAGGAGCTGAGCCCAGAGGCAGGAGCTGAGCCCAGAGGCAGGAGCTGAGCCCAGAGGCAGGAGCTGAGCCCAGAGGCAGGAGCTGAGCCCAGAGCCGAGCCCAGAGCCAGCCAGGAGCTGAGCCCAGAGCCAGCCAGGAGCTGAGCCCAGAGCCAGCCAGGAGCTGAGCCCAGAGGCAGGAGCTGAGCCCAGAGGCAGGAGCTGAGCCCAGAGGCAGGAGCTGAGCCCAGAGGCAGCCAGAAGCTGAGCCCAGAGCTGAGCCCAGAGCCAGGAGCTGAGCCCAGAGGCAGCCAGAAGCTGAGCCCAGAGGCAGCCAGAAGCTGAGCCCAGAGGCAGCCAGAAGCTGAGCCCAGAGCCAGGAGCTGAGTCCAGAGTTGAGCCCAGAGCCAGGAGCCGAGCCCAGAGCCAAGCTCAGAGGCAGGCAGGAGCCGAGCCCAGAGGCAGGAGCTGAGCCCAGAGCCGAGCCCAGAGCTATCCAGGAGCCCCCCAAAACTCGACGACTCCCCTTCAGCACACCCACTCAACGACCCCCTCGCCCCCAGGACCCCCACTCACCCCCTTCAGACCCCCTCGGAGCACCCCAAGGCTCGGGGACCCCCTCAGCACCCCCACTCGACGACCCCCTCGCCCCCCATTCAGGACCCCCCACTCACCCCCTCCTGCCCTTGCCCTTCTCGCCGGGGGTCTCCTTCTCATTCTCCTGCCGGGGCTGCTCGCGGGGGGCCGGGGGGGGTCCCTTGTCGGCCGCCCCCCCCTCCCCGTCGGGCTCCGGGGGGCGGGGCCCGGCCGAGCGCCGCAGCCGCTCGAACTCGGAGCCCTCCAGGGCTCCCTCCTCCGGGGGGTCCCCGGGGTAAGGGGGGGAGGCGGCGGGGGGCAAGGGGGTGGCCCCCGGGGTGCAGCGGAAGGTGGGGTGGAACTGCACCGGGAGGCTGAGGCGGAGGAAGAGGAGCTCGGGGGGGGAGGAGGAAGGGGAGGCCGGGGGGCGGTGAGCCAGGCGCAGGCAGGGAGGGGAATCCACCGTCCCGTCCATCCGGGTCACCTGCGGGGGGCGACACAGACCAGACCCCCTCAGGACCCCCGGCAGACCCTCGAGGGGGGAGGAGACCCCTGGAGACCCTCGAGGGGGGAAGGAGACCCTCAGGGGCAGAGGAGACCCTCGGGGGAGGGGGGAAGAGAGCCCTGGAGACCCTCAGGGAGGGAAGGAGACCATCGAGGGGGTGGAGGAGACCCCTGGAGACCCCCAGGAGACCCTCGAGGGGGAGGAGACCTTCGGGGGTGAGGAGACTCCTGGAGACCCTCGGTGGGGGGATGAGAACCTCGAGGGGAGAAGGAGACCCTCAAGGCGGGGAAGGAGACCCCTGGAGACCCTCAAGGGGGGAAGCAGACCCTCAAGGGGGGAAAGCAGACCCCTGGAGACCCTCAAGGGTGGGGGAAGAGACCCTTGGAGCCCCCTCAAGGAGCCGAGGAAGCCCTCGGGGAGCTTGAGGAAGCCCTCGGGGGGGCACTGACCTCCAGCTGGGGGTGGTCTGGGGGCACTGGGACGAACTGGGGCAGGCTCTTGCTGAACCAGAGGGTGATTGGCCTCTTCATGTTGACAGCAAAGGGCTCGAAGCCCTCCTGCAGGCCGCAGATGCTGAAGAACCGCAGGCTGCCGACGTCCTGCCCGAAGTTGAGCCTGGCCTCCTGCTCCAGCCCCAGGCTGCACACCGGCACGAAGCCTGCAGGGGGCGCAGCGGGCAGCCGGGAGTGGAGGGCTGCGCCTCCCCTCCTCCCCCGCCCCCAGGAGCCTCCTGGGGTCCTGCAGTCGGTCCTCAGCTCCTCCTAACCCTCCTCAGCTCCTCCTAGCCCTCCTCAGCTCCTCCTAACCCTCCTCAGCTCCTCCTAACCCTCCTCAGCTCCTCCTAACCCTCCTCAGCTCCTCCAAGCCCTCCTCAGCTCCTCCTAACCCTCCTCAGCTCCTCCTAACCCTCCTCAGCTCCTCCTAACCCTCCTCAGCTCCTCCTAGCCCTCCTCAGCTCCTCCGCTCCTCCAAGCCCTCCTCAGCTCCTCCTAACCCTCCTCAGCTCCTCCTAACCCCTCCTCAGCTCCTCCAAGCCCTCCTCAGCTCCTCCTAACCCTCCTCAGCTCCTCCAAGCCCTCCTCAGCTCCTCCTAACCCTCCTCAGCTCCTCCAAGCCCTCCTCAGCTCCTCCTAACCCCTCCTCAGCTCCTCCTAACCCCTCCTCAGCTCCTCCAACCCCTCCTCAGCTCCTCCTAACCCCTCCTCAGCTCCTCCTAGCCCTCCTCAGCTCCTCCTAACCCTCCTCAGCTCCTCCTAACCCTCCTCAGCTCCTCCAACCCCTCCTGAGCTTCTCCTAACTCTCTTCAGCTCCTTCAACCCCTCCTGAGCTCTTCCAACCCCTCCTCACCTCCCTCCAACCCCTTCCTGCCTTCCTCCCACCCCCCCACCCTGCTCAGCTCCTCCAACCCCTCCTCAGCTCCAAGCCCTCCCTACCCTCCTCAGCTCCAAGCCCTCCCTACCCTCCTCAGCTCCCTCCAAACCTTCCCTACCTCCCTCCCACCCCTCCCTTCCTCCATCCCATCTCTCCCTACCTCCCTCCCTATCTTCCTCAGCTCCTCCAACCCCTCCTCACCTCCCTCCCACCCCTCCTAAGCTCCTCCAACCCTTCTCTGCTCCTCCAAACCCTCCTCAGCTCCTCCCACCCCTCTCTACCTCCCTCCCTACCATCTTCAGCTCCTCCCACCCCCTACCTTCCTCCCACCCCCCAACCTTCCTCCAGCTCCTTCTCAGATCCTTAAACCCCTCCCTCCCTCCCCTCCTCACCTTCTTCCCACCCCCTCCTCATCTTCTCCCACCCCCTCCTCCCTCCTCCCACCCCCTCCTCACCTCCTCCCACTCCTCCCTACCTTCCTCCCACCCTCCCTCATCTCCTCCAACCTCTCCCTACCTCCCTCCCTTTCCTCCCCCCCTCCTCATCTCCTCCCACCCCCTCCTCACCTTCCTCCCACCCCCCCTCACCTCCCTCCCCTCCTCCCTACCTTCCTCCCACCCTTCCCTCATCTCCTCCAACCTCTCCCTACCTCCCTCCCTTTCCTCCCTCCCCCCTCAGCTCCTCCCACCCCTCCCTACCTCCCTCCCACCCCACTTCAGCTCTCTCCTTGCTCCCTGGTGTCCCCCCCCCCGCCCCAGGGAGCCTCCCCAGGTTCCCTGCTCACCTTCCCCGACCTCAAAGTCCTTGAAGGCCACCTCGGAGCCAGCGTCGCTGATGAGGACCTCCCCGTTGAGGGTGAAGGTGATGTGGCTCTCCTGGAGGTCGATCATGCAGCCAACCACATCCCCTGCCTGCCAGCTCCTGCCGAAGGGCTCGCTGCCCACGTGCCAGCGCTGGGCCTGCCGGACAGCGCCCCCACCGGTGGGGTCAGGGAGGGGCAGCAAGGAGGGGGTGGGGGGTGGAGACCGAGGAGGAGTTGGGGGAATGGAGACCAAGAGGGAGCAAGGAAGAGCTAGGGAGATGGAGATGAAGAGGGAGCAAGGAGGAGCAAGGAGGAGCTGGAGACCGAGAGGGAGCAAGGAGGAGCTGGAGACCGAGAGGGAGCAAGGAGGAGCTGGGGGGATGGAGATGAAGAGGGAGCAGGGAGGAGCTGGGGGATGGAAATGAAGAGGAGCAGGGAGGAGCTGGGGGATGGAGACCGAGAGGGAGCAAGGAGGAGCTGGGGGGAGGGAGACCAAGGGGGAGTTGGGGGAGGGAGACCAAGGGGAGCAAGGAGGAGCTGAGGGGAAAGAGATGGAGGAGGAGTTGGGGGATGGAGACTAAGACGGACCTGGGGAGATGGAGACCAAGAGGGAGCAAGGAGGAGCTGGGGAGATGGAGACAAAGAGGGAGCAAAGAGGAGCTGGGGAGATGGAGATGGAGGAGGAGTTGGGGGGGATGGAGACTAAGAGGGAGCCAGGGGATGGAGACCAAGATGGGACCAAGGAGGAGAGCAGAGGAGGAGCTGGGGAGAGGAGACCAGAGGAGCAAGGAGGAGCTGGGGAGATGGAGACAGAGAGGGAGCAAGGAGGAGCTGGGGAGATGGAGACAGAGAGGGAGCAAGGAGGAGCTGGGGGGATGGAGACAGAGAGGGAGCAAGGAGGAGCTGGGGGGATGGAGACCGGGGAGGAGCAAGACGGAACAAGGAGGAGGTGGGGAGATGGAGACTAAGAGGGAGCAAGAAGGAGCTAGCTGGGGAGATGGAGATGAAGAGGGAGCAAGAGGGAGCAAAGAGGAGCTGGGGGGATGGAGATGGAGGAGGAGTTGGGGGGATAGAAACTAAGAGGGAGCCAGGGAGATGGAGACCAAGAGGGAGCAAGGAGGAGCTGGGGGGATGGAGACTAAGAGAGAGCCAGGGAGATAGAGATGAAGAGGGAACAAGGAGGAGCTGGGGGGATGGAGACGGAGAGGGACCCAGGGGGATGGAGACGGAGAGGGAACCAAGAGGGAGCAAGGAGCTGGGGGGATGAGGGGTGGTGACCGCGAGGGCCTGCCCCCTGTCCACTGCCCCCCCCTTGCCTGCTCCCTGCTTCCTGCTGCCCCCCTGCCCCTTACCTGCTGCCCCCTGCCCCCTCTCCGCTGCCCCCTGCCCGCTGCCCCCTTCCCACTTCCCCCTGCCCTCTCCCTGCTGCCGGCTCACCCGGTGCCCGTTGAAGACGAAGGCCAAGTCGTCGGCGCCCAGCTCGGTGTCGGGGCGGAGGTGGGGCCGGGCCCAGCCCACCCTCATCTCGCCGGTGGTCACCGCCTCGAACTCGAAGTACCACTTGCCGCTGCGCACGGCGTAGCCTCGCTCGGCGCGGAACAGCCGGGAGCGGTCCCCGCGGGGCCGCGGCGCCCCCTGCAGGGCTGCCGGAGGGAGAGGCGGCTCGGAGCCCGCGCCGGAAAGAGGCTCGGAGGGGGGAAGGGGAAAAGGGTTGGGGAGGAAGGGGAAAAGGGTTGGAAAGGAAGGGTTGGAGGAAGGGGAAAAGGGTTGGAAAAGGGTTGGAAAAGGGTTGGAGGAAAAGGGTTGGAGGAAGGGGAAAAGGGTTGGAGGGGAAGGGGAAAAGGGTTGGAGGGGAAGGGGAAAAGGGTTGGAGGGGAAGGGGAAAAGGGTTGGAGGGGAAGGGGAAAAGGGTTGGAGGGGAAGGGGAAAAGGGTTGGAGGGGAAGGGGAAAAGGGTTGGAGGGGAAGGGGAAAAGGGTTGGAGGGGAAGGGGAAAAGGGTTGGAGGGGACCAGAGAGGTGCTTGGAGAAAAGGGAAAGGAGCTTGGAAGGATGGGAAAGGAGGTTGGGGGGAAGGGGAAAAGGGTTGGGGGGAAGGGGAAAAGGGTTGGGGGGAAGGGGAAAAGGGTTGGGGGGAAGGGAAAGGAGCTTGGAGGGACAGGAAACCGACTGGAGGGACCAGAGAGATGCTTGTGGAGAAGGGAAACAGATTGGAGGAAAGGGGAAAAGGCTTGGAGGGAAAGACCTCAGGAGATCCTTCTGGACTCCAGAAGGTCTTTATGGACCTCAGAAGGCTTTTATAGACCCCAGGAGATCCTTCTGGACCTCAGAAGGTTTTTATGGACCCCAGGAGATCCTTCTGGACCTCAGAAGGTTTTATGGACCCCAGGAGATCCTTATGGACCCCAGAAAGTCCTTATGGACCTCAGGAGATCCTTCTGGACCCCAAGAGATCCTTCTGGACCCCAAGAGATCCTTCTGGACCTTAGAAGGATTTTATGGACCCCGGGAGGTCCTTATGGACCTGAGGAGATCCTTATGGACCCCAGAAGATCTTTATGGACCTCAGGAGAGCCTTATGGACCCCAGGAGATCCTTATGGACCTCAGAAGGCTTTTATGGACCCCAGGAGGTCCTTCTGGAGCTCAGCGCCCCCCACCCCCCCCCCACCCCCCCCAGCCCAGGGCCCCCCACTCACAGCTCTCCTGGTCTGGGGGCTCAATGTTGTAGCCATAGCCCAGGAGGGTCCTGACGGCCTGGCAGAGGCTCTCCCGGTTGGTCCTCTTGGTTCGCTCGTCCAGGAGGTTGTAGGGCACCAGCCTTGGGTTCCTCTTGTTCTTGATGTCCTGGGGGCACCAGAGGGGGGGGCACCACCACCGTGGGCATGGGGGCACCACCACCCTGGGCATCACCAACCTGGGCTTGAGGCCATCACCCTGGGGTTGAGGGCACCACCACCATGGGCTTGGGGGCACCACCACCCTGGGCAGGGGGGCACCACCACCCTGGGCTTGGGGGCACCACCACCTTGGGCTTGGGGGCACCACCACCCTGGGCATCACCACCCTGGGCAGGGGGGCACCACCACCCTGGGCTTGGGAGCACCACCACCTTGGGCTTGGGGGCACCACCATGGGGGTGGTCTGGTAGCATCTCAGGATGGTTTCCTCCACTCAGCTTGAGTGGGAACCCAAAGGAACCTCTTTGGGGACCTTCCTGAGGACCCTCTTTGGAGACCCTCCTTGGGCAACCTCCTTTAGGGAAGCTCTTTGAGGACCCTCTTTGAGGGACCCTCCTTGGGTGACCCTCCTTGGACAACCTCTTGAGGACCCTCTTTGGGGACACTCTTGAGGACCCTCCTTGGATGACCTCCTTGAGGACCCTCCTTGGGCAGCCTCTTGAGCACCCTCTTTGGGGACACTCTTTGAGGACCCTCCTTGGGGACCTCCTGAGGACCCTCCTTGAGGACTCTCCTTGGGTGACCTCCCTCTTTGGGGACCCTATTCTTTTTGAGACCCTCTTTGAGGACCCTCCTTGGACAGCCTCCTTTAGGGAACCTCTTTGGGCAACCTCTTGGGGAACTTCGTTGGGGACCCTCTTTGGAGACCCTCCTTGGGCAACCTCCTTGGATGACCTCCTTGGGGACCCTCTTTGGAGACCCTCCTTGGGGACCCTCTTTGGAGACCTTCCTTGGGCAACCTCCTTGGATGACCTCCTTGGGGACCCTCTTTGGAGACCCTCCTTGGGGACCCTCTTTGGAGACCTTCCGTGGGCAACCTCCTTGGATGACCTCCTTGGGGACCCTCCTTGGGCAACCTCTTGAGGACCCTCTTTGGGGACCCTCCTTGGGGAACTTCTTTGGGGACTCTCCCTGTGGACTCTCTTTGGGGACCCTCCTTGGACAACCTCCTTGGGCACCCTCTTTGAGTGACAGTCCTTGGGTGACCCTCTTGAGGACCCTTTTTGAGCACCCTCTTTGGGGACCCTTCTTGGATAACCTCCTTGGAGACCCTCCTGAGTACCCTCCTTGGATAACCTCCTTGGGGACCCTCTTGAGGACCCTTTTTGAGGACCCTTCTTGGACAACCTCCTTGGGGACCCTCTTTGGAGACCCTCTTGAGGACCCTCCTTGGATGACCTCCTTGGGGACCCTCTTGAGGACCCTTTTTGAGGACCCTCTTTGGGGACCCTTCTTGGACAACCTCCTTGGAGACCCTCCTGAAGACCCTCCTTGAGGACCCTCCTTGAGCGACCCCAAGCAGAAGCAACCTGAGGTGGCTGCGGCTGCGGGTGGTGGGGTGGGGGTCCCTTGGGTGGGCTGGGGCAGGGGGCTGAGGGCATCTCATGGGGGTGGGGGTGAGGGGGTGGTCCCAGGCCCCCACCTGCAGGGTGCTGTAGGTCCAGCCCTGCTGCACCCTGTCCCTGGCCCAGACGTTGTGGCCGTTCTCGGCCAGGCGGTCGACCAGGGTCAGCTGGGCTGGGGTCAGCTTGACGTGGGCCAGGTCCAGGGGGGCTGGCTTGTAGCCGTTGGACATGGTGTAGCTGGGGGAGGGAAGGGGGAGAGGGGGTCAGGAGAACCCCCCCAGAGGCACACCACCACCCCCAGAGCCTCCCCAGAGCCTTCAGAGCCTCTCCGGAGCCTCCCGGAGCTCCACAGCTGCATGGAACCTCCATAGGACCCCAGAGCCTCCTGGAGCTCCCTCAGAGCTTCCTGAGCCTCTCCAGATCCTTCTCAGCCCTCCCCAGAGCCTCCTGGAGCTCCCTCAGAGCTTCCTGAGCCTCCCTAGATCCTTCTCAGCCCCCCCCAGAGCCTCCTGGAGCTCCCTCAGAGCTTCCTGAGCCTCTCCAGATCCTTCTCAGCCCTCCCCAGAGCCTCCTGGAGCTCCCTTAGAGCCTCCTGAACCCCTCCCCAGAGCCTCCTGGAGCTCCCTCAGAGCCTTCTGAACCCCCCCAGAGCCTTCTGAGCCTCTCAAGAGCCTCCTGGAGCTCCCTCAGAGCCTTCTGGAGCCTCTCCACAGCTTTCTCAGCCTCCCCAGAGCCTCCTGAAGCTCCCTCAGAGCCTTCTGGAGCCTCCCCAGAGCCTCCTGGAGCTCCCTTAGAGCCTCCTGAACCTCCCAGATCTTTCTGAGCCTCCCCAAAGCCTCCTGGAGCTCCCTCAGAGCCTTCTGAACCCCCCCAAAGCCTCCTGAGCCTCTCAAGAGCCTCCTGGAGCTCACTTAGAGCCTTCTGGAGCCTCCCCAGAGCCTCCTGGAGCTCTCTCAGAGCCTTCTGGAGCCTCCCCAGAGCCTCCTGGAGCTCCCTCAGAGCCTTCTGAACCCCCCCAGAGCCTCCTGGAGCTCCACAGCTCCATGGAACCTCTGCTGCAGCCTCCTGATCCTCCCCTAGAGCCTTCTGAGCCTCCTGGTGCTCCCTTAGAGCCTCCTGGATCCCTCCCAGCTCCTCCCAATCCCCTCCCAGCCCCACCCAGCCCCTCCCAGCCCCACCCAGCCCCTCCCAATCCCCTCCCAATCCCCTTCCAGTCCCTCCCAATCCCTCCCAAGCCCCTCCCAGCCCCTCCCAAGCCCCTCCCAGTTCACCTCTTGGGCAGTTTGGTCTTCCTCAGGTTCTCCTCTGCTTTCTCATCTCCCATCCCCACGTGGCAGCCCAGGGCCAGCAGAGTCCTTTGGGGGAGGGGGAGGAGTGGGACCCCAAAATTGCAACAACCCCCCCCAAATTCACCCCCAAAAAGCATCCAGACCCCCCCACCCAGACCCTCCCGGCCCCCTATTTCCCAGACTCCCCCCAGCCCCTCCCAAGCCCTTCCTGAACCCCCAACCCCTCCCCCGCCCCCTCCAGCCCCCCCAACCCCCACCCCCTATCTCCCAGACCCCCAGCCCCTTCCCACCCTCCCCAGCCCCTCCCTGACCCCTCCAGCCCTCCCAAACCCCCAGCCCCCTATCTCCCAGACTCCCCCAGACCCTCCCAAGCCCTTCCTGAACCCCCAACCCCTCCCACCCCCCTCCCCAGCCCCTCCAGCCCCCAGCTCCCTATCTCCCAGACTCCCCCTGCCTCTTCCCACCCTCCCCAGCCACCCCAGCTCCCTATCTCCCAGACCCCTCAGACCCTCCCCAGCCCCTCTAGCCCCCATCTCCCAGAGCCCCCAGCCCCTTCCCACCCTCCCCAGCCCCCAGCTCCCTATCTCCCTGACCCCTCTAACCCCCAAACCCCTCAGCCCCTCCAGCCCCCAGCCCCTATCTCCCAGACCCCCAGCCCCAGCCCCTCCCTGACCTCCCCAGCCCTCCCAACCCCCAGCCCCTATCTCCCAGACCCCTCCTCACCCCTCCAGCCCCTCCCCACCCCCTAAACCTTCCCAAGCCCTTCCTGAACCCCCAACCCCTCCCCCCCCTCCAGCCCCCAAACCCCCAGCCCCCATCTCCCAGCCCCTCCCCGCCCTCCCCAGCCCCTCCCTGACCCCTCCAGCCCTCCCAAACCCCCAGCCCCCATCTCCCAGCCCCTCCCCGCCCTCCCCAGCCCCTCCCTGACCCCCCAGCCCTCCCAAACCCCCAGCCCCCTCTCCCAGACTCCCCCAGACCCTCCCAAGCCCTTCCTGACCCCCTAACCCCTCCCACCCCCTCCCCAGCCCCTCCAGCCCCCAGCTCCCTATCTCCCAGACCCCCAGCCCCTCCAAAGCTCCCCCAAACCCCCAGCCCCTCCAGCCTCCCCAAACCCCCAGCCCCCTCTCTCCCAGACCCCCAGCCCCAGCCCCTCCCTGACCTCCCCAGCCCCCAAACACCTCAGCCCCCATCTCCCAGCCCCTCCCCGCCCTCCCTAGCCCCTCCCCACCCCTGCCCCGCCCCCAGCCCCCTCACTTGAGGGTCTCTGCGGACATCTGGAGGTTGTAGCTGCGCTCAGGCTCCGGCAGGTCGCCGAAGCTCAGCAGGCAGGGGTGGAGCTTCCGGACGTCGTCCCGGACCTGGGGGAGGGGGCACAAAAGGGGAGGGGTCGGGGAGGGGGTGGGGGGTCGAGGGAACCCCCCCGAGGTTGAGGAGAGGACCCCCCCCACGTGAGGGAACCCCCAAAAGTAAGGGAGGGGACCCCCAAAAGGAGGATTGGGGAGGCTCAAAAGGGGGAGGGGGAAGCAGGGGGGAGCCCAAAGGGAGGGGAGAGGGGAATTTAAAAAGGGGAGAGGGGACCCCAAAAGGGGGACCCCAAAGGTGGGAGGGGGGACCCCAAAAGGAGGGGAGGGGGAAACTAGGGGGACCCTAAAGGGGAAGGGGAGCTGGGGGGACCCCAAAGGTGGAAGAGGAGAACCCCAAAGGTAGGGGAAGGGAACTGGGGGGGACCCCAAAGGGAGGGGAGGAGGAGCTGAAGGGAGTCCCAAAGTAAGACTGGGGACCCCCAAAAGTGGGAAGGGACAACTAGGGAGGACCCCAAAGGTAGGGGAAAGGGGACCCCTAAGGTGGGAGGGGGGAACTGGGGGGGACCCCAAAAGCAGGTTTGGGAACCCCAAAGATGGGAAAAGGGAACTGGGGAGACCCTAAAGGAAGAAGATAAGAGCTGGGGGGACCCCAAAAGTGGGAGAGGGGAGCTGGGGGACCCCCAAAGGTGGGAGGGGAGACCCCAAAAGTGGGAGGGGGAAACTGGGGAGACCCTAAAGGAAGAAGAGGGGAGCTGGGGGACCCCAAAAGAAGAAGAGGGGAGCTGGGGGACCCCCAAAGGTGGGAGGGGAGACCCCAAAAGTGGGAGGGAAGGAACTGGGGGGACCCCAAAGGTGGGAGGGGGGAACTGGGAGGACCCCAAAAGGGGGAGGGAGGAGCTAGGGGAACCCCAAAGGTGGGAGAGGGGGAACTGGGGGGACCCTAAAGGGGGGAGGGGGGAACTGGGGGGACCCCAAATGAAGAAGAGAGGAGCTGGGGGAACCCCAAAGGTGGGAGGGGAGACCCCAAAGGTGGGAGGGGGGAACTGGGAGGACCCTAAAGGGGGGAGAAGGGAGCTGGGAGGACCCCAAAGGGAGGAGAGGAGAGCTGGGGAGGGCCCAAAAGTGGGAGGAGGGATCCGGGGGGGGGCCCCAAAGGTGGGAGGGGGGGGCCCCACAGGTGGGAGGGGGGGGCCCCACAGGTGGGAGGGGGCCCCACAGGTGGGAGGGGGCGGCTGGGGAGCCCCCAGACTCACGGGGCCGTAGGTCCAGCCCTGCTCGATGCGGGTCAGGGCCCAGAGCTCGTGGATGTTCTCCGCCAGCTTCTCCCTGATCCGCTCCAGGTGGGGGGGCAGCACGATCTGGGGGGGGGAGAGGGGACCCCCAAAGCCTTCAACACCTCCCTCCCCCCCCCCAACAACACCCCCCTCCCGCCCCCAGGATCCCCCCCTAAACCCAGACCCTAAACCACAGCCCCTGCCTGGAAGCCCCCAGGCCCCCAATCCCTCCAAGCCCCCCCCCCATATTCCCCCCAGACCCCCTTATAATCCCCCCCAGCCCCCCACTTTCCCCCGGCCCCCTTATAATCCTCCCCAGCACCCCCAATTTGCCCCCCCAGCTCCCCCAGCCCCCTATATTCTCCCTAGCCCCCTCCCCCAATTTCCCCCAGCCCCCTATATTCCCCCAGAGTCCACCCTTAGCCCCTCCCAATTTGCCCTCCCGACCCCTCAGGCCCCCAGCCCCCCATATTCCCCCTAGACCCCCAATTTGCCCCCAACCCCTCAGCCCCCCATATCCCCTCCTGTCCTTCCCCAGCCCCCAATTTATCCTCTATGACCCCCAGCCCCTCCCATTTGCCCTCCCTCCCCCATATCCTCCCCTGTCTCCCCCAGCCCCCAATTTGCTCCCCCAACCTCTCAGCCCCCATAGCCTCCCCTGTCCCCCAGCCCCAATTTGCCTTCCCTGCCCCCATATCCTCCCTTGTCCCCCAGTCCCCTCTCCCCCCCTAGCCCCCTAGCCCCTCCCCCAGCCCCCCTCTCTAGCCCCCAGTCCCCCTCTCTCTAGCCCCTCCTAGCCCCCAGCCCTCCTCTCTCTAGCCCCCTCCTAGCCCCCCAGCCCCCTCTCTCTAGCCCCCTCCTAGCTCCCCCAGCCCCTCCAAGACCCTCTCCCTCTAGCCCCACCCTCCCTCTAGCCCCACCCTCCCTCTAGCCCCACCCCCTCCCCAGCTCCCTCCCCCTCCCCCTTCCCCCCCCCCGCCCCACCTGCATGGTGTCCACGGGGCAGGGGGTGAGGGCCGTGTGGGGCAGGGCCTGGGTGGGGCCCAGGAGGTTGTGGGGCGTGGCCTCGGCCCCGCCCCCGCCGCGGTAGGCCTTGATGGGCTCCAGGCGCAGCCTCTCCCGCGGCAGCAGAGCCTCGGAGCAGGGGGAGTAGCCCGGGGGGGGCACGAACTGGAACTCCCCGTGGCGCCCCCCCAGCAGGAAGCGGAACCTGGGGGGGAGGGGGAGAGGGGAGAGGGGAGAGACCCCCGCTCAGGGCCGGCAGGGGGCTGCAAGGCCTCCTCGGACCCCCCCGACCCCACCCCCCCACCCCCAGAGGCACCCAGGGGTAGAGATGCTTGGAGCCTTCCTCCCCTCCCCTCCCCCCGCCTTCCCCTTGCAGCCCCCAGCTCCCTCTCCCTCTCCCCCTCCTCATTACCATCTCCCCATCTCCCTCTCCCCATTTCCAGGCTCTCCCCTTGCAGCCCCCTTCCCCCACTTCCCCCTCTCCCCTTCCTCCCCTTCCCCCCCTCTCCCCTTCCTCCCCTTCCCCCTCCTCCCCCTCCTCTCCCCTTCCTCCCCTTCCCCCCTCCTCTCCCCTTCCCTCCCCTTCCCCCTCCTCTCCCCTTCCTCCCCTTCCCCCTCCTCTCCCCTTCCTCCCCTTCCCCCTTCTCCCCTCTTCCCCCTTCTCCCCTTCTCTCCCCTTCCCCCCCTCCCCTTCCTCCCTTTCTTCCCCTTCCCCCTCCTCCCTCTCCCCCTCTCCTCCCCTTCCCCCTCCCTCTCTTCTCCCTTTCCCCCTCTCCTCCCCCTCCCTTCCCTTTCCCCCTCCCCCGGCCCCCGCCCCACCTGACGCCGGCGGAGAAGCTGACGACCGGGGAGAAGAGGACGTCGAGGTTGAAGGCCTCGAAGACTCCCTGCACAGGGCCTCCGTTGAGGCGGAAGGAGGCGCTGGGGACCCCCAGGTCGAGGCAGCAGCTGACCACATCCCCCCCCGACAGCGCCCTCCGCTGGGGGCTCGACACGGCCCGGGCCACGCCCCCTGCCGCGGCACAGCCCTGCCTCAGGCGCCGGCGCCGCGGGGGGGGGCACTTTGGGGGGAGTTGGGGGGCAGGTGGGGGCACTTTGGGAGGGGTGGAGGCAGTTGGGGGCCACATTGGGAGGGGTGGAGGGCAGTTGAGGGGCACTTTGGGAGGGGTGGAGGGCAGTTGAGGGGCACTTGGGGGGCACTTTGGGGTCACTTTGGGAACACTTTGGGGCCCCTTGGGGTGAGGAGGGGACACTTTGGGGTCACTTGGGGTCAGGAGGGGACACCCTGGGGCCTGGTGGGGGTCACTTGGAGCCCCTTGGGGTCACTTTGGGGACACTTGGAGCTCCTTGGGATCACTTTGGGGTCACTTGGGGTCAGGAGGGGACACCCTGGGGCCTGGGGGGGGTCACTTGGGGACACTTGGAGCTCCTTGGGGTCACTTTGGGGACTCTTGGAGCCACTTGGGGCCAGCTGGGTGGGTGATGGGGGGGGGGTGGAGGCTCGGGGGTCCCCGGACGCCCCCTGCTGTCACCTGCCCATAGGTGCAGGCCGTCGAAGCCGAAGGAGGCCAAGTCGTCGCCGACGCCGTTCCCCCCCCAGCCCTCCCCGCCCCCCGGGGCGGGGCCGTAGGCGCCGGCCGCCGCCCAGCCCACCCGCAGGTGGGTGGGGCAGGGCGTGGCGAAGGGCCTGGTCCAATCGATGGCCACCTCGAAGTACCAGCGGCTGTACTGGGTGGAGCCCGGGTGGGTGCCCACGAAGATGTTGGGCCGGATGCTGGGGGAGGGGGAAGGAGACCCTCAGGGAGCAGCTCCAGGGCCCTCCAGGAGCAGCTCAAGAGGTCCTAGGAGGAGCTCAAGAAGCTCAGGAGCAGCTCCAGGGCCTCCAGGAGCGATCAAGAGGCTCAGGAGCAGCTCAAGAGGTCCTAGGAGCAGCTCAAGAGGCTCAGGAGCAGCTCAAGAGGTCCTAGGAGCAGCTCCAGGGCCTCCAGGAGCAGCTCAAGAGGTCCTAGGAGCAGCTCAAGAAGCTCAGGAGCAGCTCCAGGGCCTCCAGGAGCGATCAAGAGGCTCAGGAGCAGCTCAAGAGGTCCTAGGAACCCCTCAAGGTCATCTCAAGAACCTCAGGAGCACCTCAAGGTCATCTCAAGAACCTCCTCAGGAGCACCTCAGGAGCACCTCAAGGACCTCCTCAGGAGCACCTCAGGAGCACCTCAAGGACATCTCAAGAACCTCCTCAGGAGCACCTCAAGGACATCTCAAAGGCTTCCAGGACCACCTCAAGAACCTCAGGAGCACCTCAAGGACATCTCAAGAACCTCAAGGACATCTCAAGGGCTTCCAGGAGCACCTCAAGAACCTCAGGAGCACCTTAAGGACATCTCTAAGGATTCCAAGAGCACCTCAAGGACTTCAGGAGCTCCTCAGGAGCACCTCAAGGTCATCTCAAGAACCTCCTCAGGAGCACCTCAAGAACATCTCAAAGGCTTCCAGGACCACCTCAAGAACCTCAGGAGCACCTCAAGGACATCTCAAAGGCTTCCAGGACCACCTCAAGAACCTCAGGACCACCTCAAGGACATCTCAAGGTCCTCCAGACCCACCTGGTGACGTAGTTGACCAGGCCAGTCTGGAGCAGGAGGTCCCTCCTGGGCAGGAGGTTCTCGGTGATCAGGTTCTGGTTGGACCTGACGGCCACAGCGTTGCAGACACAGAGCGAGCAGAGGACATCCAGCACCTGCCAGGGGGAGGAGGAGGAGGAGGAGAACCTCAGGACCACCTTAGGAGCACCTCATGAACCTCAGGAGCATCTCAAGAACATCTCAAGGGCTTTCAGAAGCACCTCAAGAACTTCAGGAGCTCCTCAGAAGCACCTCAAGGACATCTCAAGGGCTACCAGGAGCACCTCAAGAACCTCAGGAGCACCTCAAGGACATCTCAAGGGCTACCAGGAGCACCTCAAGAACCTGAGGAGCATCTGCAGAACATCTCAAAGGCTTCCAGGAGCACCTCAAGAACCTCAGGAGCCCCTCAATGACATCTCAAGGGCTTCCAGGAGCACCTCAAGGGCTTCCAGGAGCACCTCAAGAACATCTCAAGGGCTTCCAGAAGCACCTCAAGGACCTCAGGAGCACCTCAAGGACATCTCAAGGGCTTCCAGGAGCACCTCAAGAACCTCAGGAGCACCTCAAGGACATCTCAAGGGCTTCCAGGAGCACCTCAAGGACCTCAGGAGCACCTCAAGGACATCTCAAGGGCTACCAGGAGCACCTCAAGAACCTCAGGAGCACCTCAAGGACATCTCAAGGGCTACCAGGAGCCAGGGGCTGGAGAGAAGGTCCCCAGGGAGGGTGGTGGGATGAAGAAGACCTCCCCCCCAGGGGCTGGGGCACCTTGTGGTTGCGGCCATGCTTGTCCAGCAGGGAGATGATGGACTTGATGTGGTTCTCCTGGATGATGTTCAGCACCTCGGGGCTCTCGATCAGCACACAGTAGAGGACCTCCAGGATGCCTGCAGGAGAGGGCAGGGCCCGGGGGCAGCTCCCTCAGGGACGTGGAGAAGGTCCCTCAGGGCCACCTTGAGGTCCTTAGAACCACCTTGAGGTCCCTCAAGCCAATGTTGAGGTTCCTCAGGACCATGGAGAAGTCCTTAGAGCAATGGAGAGGTCCTCAGGGCCACACTGAGCTCCCTCAGGGCCATGGAGAGGTCCTCAGGACTACATTGAGGCTCCTCAGCACCATGGAGAAGATCCTCAGGGCCACACTGAGCTCCCTCAGCACCATGGAGAGGTCCTCAGGACTACATTGAGGCTCCTCAGCACCATGGAGAGGTCCTCAGGGCCATGGAGAAGGTCCTCAGGGCCACACTGAGGTCCCTCAGGGCCATGGAGAAGGTCCTCACGGCCACACTGAGGTCCCTCAGGGCCATGGAGAAGGTCCTCACGGCCACACTGAGGTCCCTCAGCGCCATGGAGAAGGTCCTCAGGGCCATGGAGGCCATGGAGAAGGTCCTCAGGGCCACACTGAGGTCCCTCAGATACATGTTGAGGTCCCTCAGGGCCCACAGAGCGGTTCTTAGAGCGAGGGAGAGGTCCTCAGGGCCACCTTGAGGTCCCTCAGGACTACATTGAGGTTCCTCAGCTCTATGGAGATGTCCTCAGGGCCACGGAGAGGTCCCTCAGGACTACACTGAGGTTCCTCAGCCCTATGGAGAGGTCCTCAGGGCCACACTGAGCTCCCTCAAGCCAATGCTGAGGTTCCTGAGGGCCATTGAGGGGTCCCTCAGGGGCACATTGAGGTCCCTCAGCACCATGGAGAGGTCCCTCAGGGCCACGGAGAGGTCCCTCAGGACTACATTGAGGTTCCTCAGCCCTATGGAGAGGTCCTCAGGGCCACACTGAGGTCCTCAGAGCTACACTGAGGCTCCTCAGCACCATGGAGAGGTCCTCAGAGCCCCACTGAGGTCCCTCAGGACCACACTGAGGTCCCCCCAGGCCCACACCGAGGTCCCCCCAGGCCCCACACCGAGGCGTCCCCCCCCCAGCCCCACAGACCTGAGGAGGCCTCCAGCCTGTCCAGCTTGGAGACCAACCAGTCCAGGTTGGTGGAGAAGAGAGCACAGTTGGCTCTGTTGCCGCGGATCAGGGAGGCTGTGGGGCAGAGGGCACAGCACTTAGGGGGCAGTGCCCCCCCCAGCTGCCCCATGGCTGCTCCCAACCCAACCCTTTGGTCTCCAACCCAACTCCTTGGCCTCCAACCCATAGCTGCCCCACAGCTGCCTCCAACCCAACCCTTTGGTCTCCAACCCATAGCTGCCCCACAGCTGCCTCCAACCCAACCCTTTGGTCTCCAACCCATAGCTGCCCCATAACTGCTCCCAACTCAACCCTTTGGCCTCCAACCCACAGCTGCCCCACAGCTGCCTCCAACCCAACCCTTTGGCCTCCAATCCAACCCTTTGGCCTCCAACCCATCCATAGCTGCCCCACAGCTGCCTCCAACTCAACCCTTTGGCCTCCAACCCAACCCTTTGGCCTCCAACCCATAGCTGCCCCACAGCTGCCTCCAACCCAACCCTTTGGCCTCCAACCCAACCCTTTGGCCTCCAACCCATAGCTGCCCCATGGCTATCTCTAACCCAAACCTTTGGCCTCCAACCCACTGATGCCCCATGGCTGCCCCACAGCTGCTTCCAACCCAACCCTTTGGCCTTCAACCCTCCCCATGGCCTCCAACCCAACCCCTTGGCCCCCAACCCCATGGCCTCCAACCCTCCCCATGGCCTCCAACCCAACCCCTTGGCCCCCAACCCAACCCCACAGCTCCCTACTCCATTTCACAACCACAAACCCCTCCTCATGGCCCCCCAGCTGCCCCCCAGCCCCACCTGCCGCCCCCCAGCCTCACCCAGCAGCTCATAGAGGAGGTTGACGATGGTCTTCCAGGAGGCCGCAGCCTCCTCCCCGGCGCTCTCGGCGAAGTGAGCAGCGGTGCTGTAGCGATTCAGGCGGTCGATGCAGTTCAGCACCAGCGTCACCATGCCCTGGAGGGACACCCCCAGACCCACAAGTGGCCCCACAGAGCCCCCCCTCTGCCCCACGGAGCCACAGCCAGCCCCAGGGAGCCGCCACGGAACCTCCCGAGGCCAACCGATGGCTCCGGAGAGGCAACTCAGACCCAGAACCAGCCCCACAGAGCCAACTCTGCCCCATAGATCCAGGAACAGCCCCACAGAGTCACAGCCAGCCCCACAGAACCACCTCTGCCCCACAGAGGCAGAGTCAGCCCCACAGAGCCACCACAGATCCTCCTCAGCCCAACCAATGGCTCTGGAGAGGCAACTTGGACCCAGAACCAGCCCCACAGAGCCACCTCTGCCCCATAGATCCAGGACCAGGCCCACAGAGCCTCCTCTGCCCCACAGAGCCACCACAGATCCTCCTCAGCCCAACCAATGGTTCTGGAGAGCCAACCCAGACTCAGAACCAGCCCCATAGAGCCAGCCCCATAGATCCACCTCTGCCCCATACATCCAGAACCAGCCCCATAGATCCACCCCTGACCCACAGAGCCAGATCCAGCCCCACTTTTCCCCCTTCCAGACCTGGTTGATAATGTGTTTAAATGGGAGTTTTGGGGGAGGGGGAAGGTTTTGGGGTGCTTTTAGGGGGTCTTAGAAGAGGGGGAGGGGTCTCAAATTGACAGGAGGGGTCTGAGGGGGTCCCAAAAATGTGGGGAGGGTCTCAAATTGAGACTGGGGTGGGGAGGGGGGTGGTCCCAGCCTCTTCTTTTAAGACCATTCTAACCGCTTTGGAGGGCGCCAGAAAGGGAGGGTTTGGAGGTGGGGGGTGGGGGGTAGGTTTTGGGGTGCTTTTAGGGGGTCTCAGAATAGGGGGAGGGGTCTTAAATTGACACGAGGGGGGCGGTGGGGGGTCCCAACCTCCTGCTGGAAGAGGTTTTGCCTGGCTCGGAGCGCCCGGAGCCAGCCCTGGCGCTGGTCGTGCTGCAGGGACGCTGGCGGCGGCTGGCAGTAGTCGATGAGGTCCTGGAGGCTCAGGATAACGGCGGCCAGCGGTAGGGGCGGAGCCTGGTTAGGCCCCGCCCCCTGTCCCGCCCCCTGTCCGGCGCGGCCCCGCCCACTGAGCGAGTCCAAGCAGCTGCGGGAGGAGAGGAGGGAGGAGAGGGTCGGATACAAAGGCAGCGATCTCGGTTTGAACCGGTTTAAAAGGGGGTTCCAATGAGACCCCAGACCCAAATCGAAGCCCTTTGAGACGCCTACAGACCCTATGGGAGCCCCCAGACCCAGTTGGGAGCCCCCAGACCCAGTTTAAACACCACCCCCCCATCCTCCCCCCCTACTCCCAATCAAGTCCGGTTTGGAACAGTCCAAACCCCCTTTGGAAGCCTTCAGCCCCAATTCGAAGCCCCCAGACCCAATTGCATCCCCACGACACCCACCCCCCCACCCCCCCGATCCAATTTAAACCTTCACAACCTGTTTGAAGCCCCCAGCCCCATTTCAGACCTTCCCCCAGCCCCAGCTTGGAACCTTCCAGCCCCAATTCGAAGCCCCCAGACCCAATTTCAAGCCCCCAGCCCCAATTTAATCCCCCCTTCCCCGATCCAATTCAAACCCCCAGAACCAGTCTGACGCCCCCAGACCCATTTCAGATCTCTCCCCAGCCCCAGTTCGCAACCTTCCAGCCCCAGTTTGAAGCCCCCAGCCCCAATTTGCAACCTTCCAGCCCCGATTTGGAACCTCCCAGCCCTAATTCGAAGCCCCCAGCCCCAATTTGCAACCTTCCAGCCCTAATTCGAAGCCCCCCAGCCCCAATTCGAAGCCCCCAGCCCCAATTTGCAACCTCCCAGCCCCAATTCGGAGCCCCCAGCCCCACGTTTCACCTCCCCCAGCCCCCTTTTCCCCCACCGGCTGCACTCTAACTGCCTCCCGGCCCCAGCCAGCTCCGGTTTGCCGACCCCCCCCCCCCAAGCTCCGTGGCGAAGCCCCCCGCCCCAATCGGGGGCCGCCCTCACCGGATGAAGTGTCCGTAGAGCCCAGCGGTGCTGTAGACCATGCGAGCCGCCTGCGCCTCCTGCCGCTGCGAGCGGCTCAGGGACAGAGCATCGTCCATGTGCCCCTCCTGGTGCAGCATGGCCTGGGGGGGGGGCGCACAGGGGCCGCTGGGGGGGGCTGGGAACCTCCCAGTAGCAACCACTGACCCCCCGCGCCCCCCCTCCCCCCCAAGAGCCCACCAGTGATCCCCCACCCCCCGCTCCACAAAACCTCCAAAGGTGCTTCAGAACCCTCCTGAAATGCCCTGGAGACCCTCAGAGGCCACCTGGAGACTCCTGAAGACCCTAAGTGACTTCCAACCACCCCCCAGACCCCTCCCAACCTCCCCAGACCCCTTCTAATGCCCCTAAACGACCTCCAACCACCCCCAGACCCCTCCCAACCTCCCCCAGACCCCTTCTAATGCCACTAAAGAACTTCCAACCACCCCCAGACCCCTTCCAACCACCCCCAGACCCCTTCTAATGCCCCTAAACGACCTCCAACCACCCCCAGACCCCTCCCAACCTCCCCAGACCCCTTCTAATGCCCCTAAACGACCTCCAATCACCCCAGACCCCTTCCAACCCCCCCAGACCCCTTCTAATGCCCCTAAAACCTCCAACACCCCTCAGACCCCTCCCAACCTCCCCAGACCCCTTCTAATGCCCCTAAATTAAACCACCCCAGACCACCCTAATGACCCTAAACCCTCCCAACCACCCCCAGACCACCTCTAATGCCCCTAAATGACTTCCAACCACCCCCAGACCCCTTCTAATGCCCCTAAACGACCTCCAATCACCCCCAGACCCCTCCAAACCTCCCCAGACCCCTTCTAATGCCCCTAAACCACTTCCAACCACCCCCAGACCACCTCTAATGACCCTAAATGACTTCTAGCCACCCCAGACCCCTTCTAATGCCCCTAAACCACTTCCAACCTGCCCCAGACCCCCTCGAATGCCCCTAAACGACTTCTGACCACCTGCAGACCACTTCTAATGCCCCTAAACGACCTTCAATCACCCCCAGACCCCTTCCAACCTCCCCCAGACCCCTTCTAATGCCCCTAAACGATCTCCAATCACCCCCAGACCCCTTCCAACCTCCCCCAGACTGCTTCTAATGACCCTAAAGGACTTCCAACCACCCCCAGACCACCTCGAATGCCCCTAAACGACTTCTGACCACCTGCAGACCACTTCTAACCACCCCCAGGTGACTTCTAATCACCCTAAACGACTTCTAGCCACTCCCAGACCCCTTCCAACCTCCCGCAGAGCCCTTCCAGACACCCCTAGACCCCTTTCAATGCCCCTAAACGACTTCTAGCCACCTCCAAACCCCTTCCAACCCCCTCCAGACCCCTTCCAAGCTCCCCCAGACTGCTTCTAATGCCACTAAAGGACGTCCAACCACCCCCAGACCCCTTTCAATGCCCCTAAACGACTTCTGACCACCTGCAGACCACTCCCAACCACCCCCAGGCGACTTCTAACTACCCCCAGGTGATGTTCATGCCCCTAAATGACTTCCAACCTCCCCCAAACTTCTTCTATCCTCTCCCAGACCACTTCTAATGCCCCTAAACGACTTCCAACCTCTCCCAGACCCCTTCCAACCTCCCCCAGACCCCTTCTAATGCCCCTAAATGACTTCCAACCACCCCCAGACCCCTCCCAGCCTCCCCCAGACCACTTCTAATGCCCCTAAACGATTTCCAACCTCCCCCAGTCCCCTTCCATCCTCCCCCTGACCCCTTCCAGCCTCCCCCAGACTACCTCTAATGCCCCTAAACGACTTCCAACCGCCCCCAGGCCACCTCTAATGCCCCCCAGACCCCTTCCAACCTACCTCAGGCCACCTCTAATGCCTCCCAGACCCCTTCCAGCCTCCCCCAGGCCACCTCTAATGCCCCCCAGACCCCTTCCAGCCTCCCCCAGGCCACCTCTAATGCCCCTAAACGACTTCCAACCTCTTCCAGACCACTTCTAATGACCCCCAGACCCCTTCCAACCTCCCTCAGACTGCTTCCAATGGCCCTAAACGACTTCTAGCCACCTCCAAACCCCTTCCAGCCTCCCCCAGATGACCTCTAATGCTCCTAAACGACTTCCAACCTCCCCCAGACCCCTTCTAATGGCCCTAAATGACTTCCAGACACCCCCAGACCCCTTGCAATGACCCTAAACGACTTCTAGCCACTCCCAAACCCCTTCCAACCTCCCCCAGATGACTTCCAACTTCCCCCAGAGCACTTCTAATGCCCCTAAACGACTTCCAGCCACCTCCAGACCCCTTCCAACCTCCCCCAGGCCACCTCTAATGCCCCTAAACGACTTCCAACCTCCTCCAGACCACTTCTAATGCCCCTAAACGACTTCCAGCCACCTCCAGACCCCTTCCAACCTCCCCCAGGCCACCTCTAATGCCCCTAAACGACTTCCAGCCACCTCCAGACCCCTTCCAAGCTCCCCCAGACCACCTCTAATTCCCCTAAACGACTTCTGACCTCCCACAGACCACTTCCAACCACCCCCAGGTGACTTCTAATGACCCCCAGGTGACTTCTAATCACCCTAAACGACTTCCAACCTCCCCCAGACCCCCTCCAGCCTCCCTCAGGCCACCTCTAATGCCTCTAAACGACTTCCAACCTCCCCCAGGCCACCTCTAATGCCCCCTAGACCCCTTCCAACCTCCCCCAGGCCACCTCTAGTGCCCCTAAACGACTTCCAGCCACCTCCAGACCCCTTCCAAGCTCCTCCAGACCACTTCTAATGCCCCCCAGACCCCTTCTAGCCTCCCCCAGGCCACCTCTAGTGCCCCTAAACGACTTCCAACCTCCCCCAGGCCACCTCTAATGCCCCCTAGACCCCTTCCAACCTCCTCCAGACCACCTCTAATGCCCTAAACGACTTCCAGCCACCTCCAGACCCCTTCCAAGCTCCCCCAGACCACCTCTAATTCCCCTAAACGACTTCTGACCTCCCACAGACCACTTCCAACCACCCCCAGGTGACTTGTAATGACCCCCAGGTGACTTCTAATCACCCTAAACGACTTCCAACCTCCCCCAGGCCCCCTCCAGCCTCCCTCAGGCCACTTCTAATGCCCCTAAACGACTTCCAACCTCCCCCAGGCCACCTCTAATGCCCCCTAGACCCCTTCCAACCTCCCCAGGCCACCTCTAGTGCCCCTAAACGACTTCCAGCCACCTCCAGACCCCTTCCAAGCTCCTCCAGACCACTTCTAATGCCCCCAGACCCCTTCTAGCCTCCCCCAGGCCACCTCTAGTGCCCCTAAACGACTTCCAACCTCCCCCAGGCCACCTCTAATGCCCCCTAGACCCCTTCCAACCTCCTCCAGACCACCTCTAATGCCCCTAAACGACTTCCAGCCACCTCCAGACCCCTTCCAAGCTCCCCCAGACCACCTCTAATTCCCCTAAACGACTTCTGACCTCCCACAGACCACTTCCAACCACCCCCAGGTGACTTGTAATGACCCCCAGGTGACTTCTAATCACCCTAAACGACTTCCAACCTCCCCCAGGCCCCCTCCAGCCTCCCTCAGGCCACTTCTAATGCCCCTAAACGACTTCCAACCTCCCCCAGGCCCCCTCCAGCCTCCCTCAGGCCACTTCCAATGCCCCTAAACGACTTCCCAGGCTCCCCCCTCGGGGCTCCTGACCTTCCTCTTGAGCAGGCCGAGGCGCATGGCCTTGGTGTCGGCGGCGGCGTAGGTGACCCAGAGGCCGCTGGCTGAGTGCTGCAGGAAGCAGAGGGATTCCCCATACTTGATCTCGGGGGTCCCCATCCCCTCCACGTCCCTCTTGGCCACCACCTCCAGCTTCTCCTGCGGGGGGGGGGGAAGACAGGCAGGGGGCGCTCAGGGGCAGCGCTGGGGACCAGGATAGGGGACAAAGGTCCTGGGGGGGACCAGGGGGAGGACCAGGATCAGGACCATGCTGAGACCAGGACCAGAGCCAGGTCCACCATGGGACCAGGACAAGGGTGGGACCAGGATTGTGAGGGGGATCAGGACCAGGACCACAATGGGACCAGGACCACGATGGAACCAGGATCACAATGGAACCAGGACCATGATGGGACCAGGACCATGATGGAACCAGGACCATGATGGAACCAGGACCAGAACCACGACCATGATGGGACCAGGATCATGACCATGACAGAACCAGGACCAGGATGGGACCAGGACCATGACCATGACAGAACCAGGACCAGGATGGGACCAGGACCATGACCATGACAGAACCAGGACCAGGATGGGACCAGGACCATGACCATGACGGAACCAGGACCAGGATGGGACCAGGATGGAACCAAGATCAAAACCACGATGGGACCAGGACCATGACTGGGATGAAACCAGGATCAAGACCACAATAGGACAAGGACCAGGATGGAACCAGGACCAAGACCACAATGGGACCAGGACCAGGATGAAACCAGGACCAAGACCACAATGGGACCGGGACCAGGACCACGATGGGACCAGGACCACAATGGAACCAGGACCAGGTCCATGACCATGATGGGACCAGGTCCATGACCATGATGGGACCAGGACCACAATGGACCCAGGACCATGACCACGATGGGACCAGGACCATAACCAGGACCATGATGGGACCAGAACCATGACCACGATGGACCCAGGACCACGATGGACTCAGGACCATGATGGAACCAAGACTACAATGAAACCAGGACCAGGACCTCGATGGGACCAGGACTACAACAGGGCCACAATTGGACCAGGACCATGATGGGACCAGAACCATGATGGGACCAGGACCATGAAGGAACCAGGACCACAACAGAACCAGGACCAGGACCAGGACCAGGCCCCACAATGGGACCAGGACTACAATAAGACCATGGTGGAACCAGGACTACAATGGGACCAGGACCATGATGGGACCAGGACCACAACTGGACAAGGAATATGATGAAACCAGGCCCAGGACCACAATGGGACCAGGACCAGGACCATGATGGGACCAGGACCACAACTGGACCAGGACCATGACGAAACCAGGCCCAAGAGCACAATAGAACCAGGACCAGGTCCACAATGGGATCAGGACCAGGACCGTGATGGGACCAGGACCACACCCAAAACCACGCCCACACCCATGTCCAAGCCCATGCCCATGCTCACACCCACACCCAAAACCACGCCCATGCCCAAGCCCACGCCCATGCTCTCACCCACACCCAAAACCACGCCCATGCCCAAGCCCACGCCCATGCTCACACCCACACCCAAAACCACGCCCACGCCCAAGCCCACGCCCATGCTCTCACCCACACCCAAAACCACGCCCATGCCCAAGCCCACGCCCATGCCCACGCCCACACCCAAAACCACGCCCACACCCAAGACCATGCCCATACCCAAGAGGATGCCTATGCCCTTGCCCACGCCCAACACCACGCCCACACCCAACACCATGCCCTTGCCCACACCCATACCCACACCCCAGACCACACCCACACCCACGCCCTTGCCCACGCCCGGATCCCACCCATGCCTCAAGCCAACGCCTGGGGCGCGCTGTGCCCACCTTGGTGGCCCGGAAGCAGAAGGCCGCAGCCTTGGTGTGGGCCTGGGCCGCCTCCACCACGGCCAGGCCGGAGTCGTCAGTGAGCGCCAGGTAGCGGCCGGTGGTGACGTGGCGCAGCCGGAAGGGTTGCCCCCACTTGAGGTGGCTTCCGCTCCAGCTGCCGGGCAGGGCCACAGCCGTCACCGGGGGTGGGGGGACACAACCGGGGGTGGGGAGGGGGCTAGAGGGGTAGGGAGGACCTGGGGTGGGGGGAGGAGGGGGTTGGAGGGTGGGGGGACCTAGGGTGGAGAGGGGGTTGGAGGGGTAGGGAAGACCTGGGGTCAAGAGGGGAAGGGGTTGGAGGGGTAGGGGGACCTGGGGTGGATAGTGGGAGGGGTTGGAGGGGTAGGGAGGACCTGGGGTGGGGGGGGGAGGGGGTGGAGGAGTAGGGGAGACTTGGGCTGAATAGGGAAGGGGGTGGAGGGGTGGGGGACCTGGGGTGGGGAGGGGGGGGTTGGAGGGTAGGGAGGACCTGGGGTGGGGGAGGGGGTCATGGGGATACCAGACGGGGGTCATGGAGATACCAGGAGGAGTAGGGATACCAGGGAGGGGGTTCATGGGGATACCATGGAGGGGTCATAGGGATACCAGAAGGGCATCATGGGGACACCAGGGAGGGGTTCATGGGGGGACACCAGGGAGGGGGTCATGGGGGGACACCAGGGAGGGGGTCATGGGGGGGACACCAGGGAGGGGTTCATGGGGGGATACCAGAGTGGGGGGTCATGGGGACACCAGTGAGGGGGCCATGGGGATACCAGGGAAGGCTCATGGGATAACCAGGGAGGAGGTCATGGGGGGACACCAGGGAGGGGTCATGGGGGGACACCAGGGAGGGAGTCATGGGGGGACACAAGGACCTGGAGGCCGCTGGGGCCCTCAGGAGGGGGCATTGTGCCCCCTGGGTGCCCCTCCCACCCCCGGGTGCCCCCCACCCCCGGGGGTCTCACCTGATGCGCAGGGGCTCCAGGCGCCACAGGGAGCGGGCGTGGCCGCACACGGCCCCGCCCTCGTAGTTGACCACACTGCAGGGGGAGAAGCCGCTCAGAGACCCCGCCCACCGCCCCCCAGGAGACCCCCTCCTCAAACTGGCCCCCAGCCCCACGGGGGAGCTTCGATGGGAGGGGGTAGGGAGGGTCCTTGGGGGTGTCCTCGAGAGGGTTCTGGGGGAGTGGCTTTGGGTGGTCCTTGGGGGTCTGGTGGGGTGGGGGCTTGGGAGGGTCTTGGGGGGCTTGGGAGGTCCCTTGAAAGGGGTCTTGGGGGACTCTTGAGGGGACCTTAGGGGGACTCCTGGGGGCTCTTGAGGGGTTTTGGGGGCTCTTGAGGTGGTCTGGGGAGGGTCTTGGGGGAATCTTGAGGGGGTCTGGGGGGTCTGGGGGTCTGAGGGGGTCTGGGGGTCTGGGGGATCTTGTGGGCGACTCTTGAGGGGGTCTTGGGGGAGATCTTGAAGGGGTCTTGGGGAGGACTCTTGAAGGGACCTTAGGGGGGGACTCCTGGGGGGCTCTTGAGGGGTCTTGGGGGAATCTTGAGGGGTTTTGGGGGCTCTTGAGGTGGTCTGGGGAGGTCTTGGAGGGGACTCTTGAGGGGATCTTGGGTGGGCTCTTGAGAGGGTCTGGGGGTCTTGGGGGAGATCTTGAAGGGGTCTTGGGGGACTCTTGGGGGCTCTTGGGGGCTCTTGAGGGGGTCTTGAGGGAACTCTTGAAGGGGTCTCAGGGGGCTCTTGAGGGACTCGTGGGGAGGCTCTTGAGGGGGTCTTGAGGGAACTCTTGAAGGGGTCTTGGGGGGACTCTTGAGAGGGTCTGGGAAGGGTCTTGGGGGACTCTTGGGGGGTCTGGGGAGGTTCTTGAGGCATCTTGGGGGGGAGGGGTCTCGGTGTTGGGGTACTCTTGGGAGGTGCCTCGAAAGGGGTATCGGGGAGGGGGGAGGTGGAGGGGGTTGGGGGGGTTGGGGGGTGTGTGGGGGTGTTGGGGGTCGTTGGGAGGGGTCTGGGGGGTGGTCCCAGCACCTCCTGTCCTCTCCCTGCTCCGCGGAGGAGGCTGCCAGGCACTCGTCCATGTGGCCGTGGAACAGCCGCGTCACGTGACCCCCCCGCACGTACCCTGGGGGGGGAGGTGTGACGTCATCGAGGGGCTTCCCCCCCTTCCAAGACCAGGACCTCCCTCCCATGACCCCTCCCAATGCCCCTCTCAAGGCACCCCCCCGAGACCCCCTCCCAGAGCCCTCAGGTTCGCCCCCCCAGGACCAAGACCCCACCCTCAAGGGACTCCCAAAGACCCTCCCAAGGCTCCCCCCAAGACCAAGGAACCCCCAAGACCAAAGCCCCCCGAAGACTCCCCCCAAAGACCCCCCCCAAGACCAAAGCCCCCTCAAGACTCCTCCTGAGACCCCACCAGGACACCCTCAAGACCCCCCCAAGATCAAATCCCCCCAAGACCCCCCAAAGAGCAAGATCCCACCCTCAAGACCCCCTCAAAGGACCCCAAGAGCAAGACCCCACCCTCAAGACCCCCTCAAAGGACCCCCAAGAGCAAGATCCCACCCTCAAGACCCCCTCAAAGGACCCCCAAGAGCAAGACCCCACCCTCAAGACCCCCAAGACCAAAGCCCCCAAGGCCCACCCCCAAGACCAAGACCGGACCCCAAGACCCCCAAGACCAAGGGACCCCAAGACCAAGACCCTACCCTCAAGACCCCTCAAGGGCCCCCAAGACCAAATCCCCCAAGACCATCCCAAGACCCCCAAGACCCAAGCCCCCAAAGATCACCCCAAGACCAAAGCCCCCAAGACCTCATCCTCAAGGGCCCCCAAGACCAAAGCCTCCCCAAGGCCCCCTCAAGACCAAGAACCCCCAAGACCAAGGCCCCCAAGACCCCACCCTCAAGACCCCTCAAGGGATCCCCAAGACCCCCTCAAGACCAAAGCCCCCAAGACTCCTCCAAGACCAAAGCCCCCAAGACCCCACCCTCAAGACCCCCTCAAGGGCCCCCAAGACCCTCCCAAGACCAAGGGCCCCCCAAGACCAAAATTCCCCCAAGACCCCACCCTCAAGACCCCCTCAAGGGACCCCAAGACCAAAGCCCCCAATACTCCCCCAAGACCAAGGGACCTGCAAGACCAAGACCGGACCCCAAGACCCCCAAGACCAAAGCCCCCAATACTCACTCCCAAGACCCCCAAGACCAAGGGCCCCCAAGACCAAATCCCCCAAGACCGTCCCAAGACCCCCAAGACCCAAGCCCCCAAAGATCACCCCAAGACCAAAGCCCCCAAGACCCCATCCTCAAGGGCCCCCAAGACCAAAGCCTCCCAAGACCCCCAAGATCAAGGGCCCCCAAGACCCCGCCCTCAAGACCCCCTCAAGACCAAAGCCCCCAAGACCAAGACCCCACCCTCAAGACCCCCTCAAAGGACCCCAAGACCAAAGCCCCCAGTACTCACCCCAAGACCCCCAAGATCAAGGGCCCCCAAGACCAAGACCCCACCCTCAAGACCCCTCAAGGCCCCCAAGACCAAGACCCCACCCTCAAGACCCCCTCAAAAAGACCCCCAAGACCAAAGCCCCCCAGTACTCACCCCCAAGACCCCCTCAAGACCAAAGCACCCCCAAGACCAAGACCCCACCCTCAAGACCCCCTCAAGGCCCCCAAGACCAAATCCCCCAAGACCCCCAAGAGCAAGATCCCACCCTCAAGACCCCCTCAAAGGACCCCCAAGACCAAAGCCCCCAATACTCCCCTCAAGACCCTCCCAAGACCAAAGCCCCCAAGACCAAGACCTCACCCTCAAGACCCCCTCAAAGGACCCCAGTACTCACCCCAAGACCCTCCCAAGACCAAAGACCCCCCAACGACCCCCCCAGGCCTCCTCCCCTGGAGATCCCCGAGGGGCTGGGGGGAGGGGGTGGGGGTGGGGTCTCACCTTCCTCCCCCGAGCAGATGGGGTTCATGTTCCAGAGGGTCTGCATGAAGGAGGCATCGGCCTGGAGCTCCCCGCTGGCCGTGGAGAGGTGCTGGGGGAGGGGGCGCAGGGAAGGGGGTCAGAGGGGGGGGGGTGTCACGCCAGGGGGTTTGTGGGGGAGGGATCGGAGGGCACAGAGATGAGAGGGTCGGAGGCGGAGGGGTCAAAGGGATCAGAGAGGGAGGGAAGGGGGGGAGAGGTTCAAGTGGGGGGCAGGGGGCTCAGAGGGGGCAGGGGGCTCAGAGAGGGGAGGGTCGGGGGTCGGGGGCAGGGGCAGGGGCTCAGAGAGGGTCGGGGGTTAGGGGTTGAAGTGGGGGGGGCAGGGGGCTCAGAGGGGGAGGGTCGGGGGTTGGGGTTGGGGGGCAGGGGCAGGGGCTCAGAGGGGAGAGTCGGGGGGGAGGGGTTGAACTGGGGGGGCAAGGGGCTCGGGTGGGGGTCGGGGGGCGTCGGGGGGGCATGGGGGTGTCTGGAGGGAGGGTCTGGAGGGCAGCCCCATCCCCTCCCCTGCCCCCCGCGGGCAGCCCCTCACCAGGTAGCGCTCGGAGGAGACGCTGACCAGGATGAGGTCATCGCCCACCCGAACCTTCTCCCCCTCGGAGCGCTGCTTGGAGGCGGGGTGCATGGTCCACCAGCAGGCCTCACCTGGGGGGGGACACCCCCAAAATCACTCTGCAGACCCCCCCCCCGCGAGGAGAAGGGGACCCCCAAAACCCCCTCGGGAAGAGCTTTCCCCCTCCCTTCCAACCCTCACCCCCAGCCGACCCCAAGCGGAGCTGGAGAGCTTGGAGAGATCCCCCAGAGGGAGCTTCCCCCCACCTCTAGGAGGTCTCCAGGGGTCTGAGGGACCCCCAAGAGTCGAGGGGGTCCCCAAGAGTCGAGGGGGACCCCAAAGAGTCAAGGGGGACCCCAAAGAGTCAAGGGGACCCCAAAACCTCCCCCAGGAGGACCTTTCCCCCTCCCACCCCCAGCCGACCCCAAGCGGAGATGGGGAGCTTGGAGGGATCCCCAGAGGGAGCTTCCCCCCACCCCTAGGAGGTCTCCAAGGGTCTGAGGGACCCCCAAGAGCCTAGAGGGGGTCCCCAAGAGTCGAGGACCCCAAAGAATCAATGGGCACCCCAAAGAGTCAAGGGGGACCCCAAAACCTCCCCCAGGATGAGCTTTCCTCCTCTCACCCCCAGCCGACCCCAAGCAGACCTGGAACGCTTGGAGTGATCCCCAAAGGGAGCTTCCCCCCACCCCCAGGGGGTCTCTAGGGGGTCTGAGGGACCCCCAAGAGCCTAGAGGGGGTCCCCAAGAGTCGAGGGGGACCCCAAAGAATCAATGGGGACCCCAAAGAGTCAAGGGAGACCCCAAAACCTCCCCCAGGAGGACCTTTCCCCCTCCCACCCTCAGCCGACCTCAAGCGGAGCTGGAGAGCTTGGAGTGATCCCCGAAGGGAGCTTCCCCCCACCCCCAGGGGGTCTCTAGGGGGTCTGAGGGACCCCCAAGCCCCTCGAGGGGGTCCCAAAGAGTCAAGAGGGACCCCAAAGAATCAAGGGGGTCCCCAAAGAGTCAAGGGGGACCCCAAAACCTCCCCCAGGAGGAGCTTTCCCCCTCCCACCCCCAGCCGACCCCAAACAGACCTGGAACGCTTGGAGTGATCCCCAGAGGGAGGTTGCCCTCACCCCCAGGTGGTCTCCAGGGGGTCTGAGGGACCCCCAAGCCCCTCGGGGGGGTCCCCAAGAGTCGAGGGGGTCCCCAAAACGCCTCCCAGCCTCCCCCCTCAGCTCACCAGTGGCATCCTTCTGCAGCCCCACGTCGAAGGCCAGCTTGTCGCTCAGGGAGCGGGAGGTGGTCAGGCAGCTCAGGTACTGGGGAGGGGGCGAGGGGACGGGAGGGAGGGGGAGGGGACACACCCCAAAGTGAGGGCGGGGGGTGGGGGGACCCCAAAATGAAGGGAGGATCCCACCCCAAAATGAGAGCTCCCCCCTCCCCCTCAACCTCCCACCCCCCAACCTTTCCCAGTTGCAGCCCCAGGGCGTCCTGGAGCCTCAGTTCCCTCCCAGTCCCCTCCCAGCTCCTCCCAGCCCCTCCCAATCCCCTCCCAGTCCCCTCCCAGCCCCTCCCAATCCCCTCCCAGTCCCTCCCAGTCCCCTCCCAGCCCCTCCCAATCCCCTCCCAGCCCCTCCCAATCCCCTCCCAGTCCCTCCCAGTCCCCTCCCAGCTCCTCCCAGCCGCTCCCAATCCCCTCCCAGTCCCCTCTCAATCCCCTCCCAGCCCTTCCCAGTCCCCTCCCAACCCCTTCCCAACCCTCCCAATCCCCTCCCAACCCCCTCCCAATCCCCTCCTAGTCCTTCCAATCCCCTCCCAGCCCCTTCAAATCCCTCGCAGTCCCTCTCTCAGTCCCCTCCCAGTCCCTCTCCCAATCCCCTCCCAATCCCCTCCCAATCCCTCCCAGTCCCTCTCTCAGTCCCTCTCTCAGTCCCTCTCTCAGTCCCTCTCCCAGTCCCCTCCCAGTCCCCTCCCAGTCCCCTCCCAATCCCTCCCAGCCCCTCCCAAGCCCCTCCCAGCCCCTCCCCAGCCCCTCCCAGCCCCTCCCCAGCCCCTCCCAGTCCCAACCATTCCGCTGTGGGAGTGCCTCAGGAGGATTGCATGGCCGTACAGCAGGGTCCGGTGCCCCCCACCTTGAGAGGACTTTGGGGGGGGGGGGAGGGGGGGCACAAAACACTCAGGGGAGGAGGTCATAAGAATTGGGGGAGCACCCCCCCCGACTATTGACCCCCCCCATTATTGTGCCCCCCACCCCACACACCTTGGGACCCCCCTTTTGGGGACCCCCTGCCCAATTGGGAGCCCCCCCCCTTTTTTGCCCTCCCCCCCCTTTTTGACCTCCATTCCACTCCCCTCCAGTTTTGGGGTCCCCTTAAAGTCCTCCCCCACTCTCTTGGCCCCCTCCCAATTTTCTGCCCCCCACCCCACTTTTGGACCCCCACTTTTAAGGGGTCCCCAAACGCCCCCTTCACCCCTATTTGGCCCCCTTCCTAACCCCTTTAGGGGTCCCCCCCTTTGGTGCCACTTCCCCCCCCCCATTTTTGCTCCCTCCCTTCCCCTTCCACACAGGATCCATGCTGAGATTTTTGAGGGGGGGTCTCAGGCTCAAAGGATTTGAGGAGGGGTCTCAGGCTCAGAGGATTTGAGGAGGGGGCTCAGGCTCAGAGGATTTTGGGGGGGTCTCAGGCTCAGAGGATTTGGGGAGGGGTCTCAGGCTCAAAGGATTTTAGGGGTCTCAGGCTGGGTATTTGGGGAGGGGTCTCAGGCTCAGAGGATTTGGGGAGGGGTCTCAGGCTCAGAGGATTTGAGGGGGTCTCAGAGGATTTTAGGGGTCTCAGGAGGATTTGGGGAGGGGTCTCAGGCTCATTTTGGGGGAGGCAATTTGGGGGAGGGGGGCAGCAATTTGGGGTGGGGGCACTGCACTCCCACCTACCCACTTATCCAGGTCGACCCCTGGAATTTGGGGGAGGGTAAAACAGTAGTGGGGAGGGGTCAACAAAGGGACATTTCCGGGGACCCCCCCTCAATACCCTCCTCCCCCGGACCCCTCCCACCCCCATCTGGGTCCCTTTGGGGACGCTTAGGGGGCGTTAGCATCCCCGAACTCAGAGCCCCCAGACTGACAGGGAGGGGTTTGGGACCCCCTCCCCGCACACGCAGAGGTGCCCAACCCCTCACGCCCCCGGCCTTGAGACCCCCACCCTGCCCCGGGCCCCCTGCCCTCCCCGGCTCACCTCGCCGCCGGTCTCGGCGCTGTTGGCCAACATCTCCTGCAGGGCTCGGACCGAGAGCGACTGCTCCAGCACGAAGCAGCACACGGCCAGGTCCGGCGGCACCGCCTGCCGGGGGGGGGGGGAACACACACACGCTGCCGGGCACTGGGGGGCGCTGGGGGGCACTGGGGGACTCGTAGGAGAGGGACTGAGAGGCACCGGGAGAGGCTGGGAGGGACTGGGAAGCACTGGGGGGGGACTGGGAGAGACTGGGAGGACTGGGGGGCACTGGGGGTCTTGTAGGAGAGGGACTGAGAGTCGCTGGGGGATACTGGGGGGCACAGGGGAGCTCATAGGTTAGGGACTGAGAGGCACTGGGAGGGACTGGGCAAGACTGGGGGGTACTGGGAGGCAGAGGGACTGGGGGCTGGGGGTTCGTAGGAGAGGGACTGAGAGGCACTGGGAGGGACTGGGGGGCACTGGGAGGGACTGGGGGGCACTGGGACCCCCGAGTGCTGCAGCACGAAGCAGCACACGGCCAGGTCCGGTGGCACCGCCTGCGGGGGGGGGACGGGACGACACGCTGCCGGGCACTGGGGGGCGCTGGGGGGCACTGGGGGACTCGTAGGAGAGGGACTGAGAGGCACCGGGAGAGGCTGGGAGGGACTGGGAGGGACTGGGAGGGCTCATAGGAGAGGGATGGGGGGGCACTGGGAGGGACTGGGGGGCACTGGGGGACTCATAGGATAGGCTCCTTCCTTCTCTCCCTTTCTCCTTCCTTCCTTCTCTCCTTCCTTTCCTTCCCCCCTTCTTTCCCTCCTTCCTTCCTTCCCTCCCTCCCTCCCCTGGACCCCACTCCCAGTCCCTCCCAGTGCCTTACTGGCAGTCTGCAGGGGGCAGTGACCATTCCTGCAGCCTCCTTCCTTCCTTCCCTCCATCCTTTCTTCCTTCCTTCCTTCCTTCCCTCCTTTCCTTCCTTCCTCCTTTTCCTTCCTTTCCTTCCTCCCTTCCCTCCATCCTTTCCCTTCCTTTCCTTCCTTTCTCCCTTCCTCCTTTCCTTCCTTCCCTCCTTCCTCCTTCCTCCCTTCCCTCCTTCCTCCTTCCTCCCTTCCCTCCTTCCTCCCTTCCCTCCTTCCTCCCTTCCCTCCTTCCCTCCTTCCTCCCTTCCCTCCTCCCTTCCCTCCTTCCTCCCTTTCCTCCTTCCTCCTTCCCTCCTTCCTTCCTCTCCTTCCTCCTCCCTTCCTCCTTCCTTCCCTCCTTCCTCCCTTCCCTCCTTCCTCCCTTCCTCCCTCCCTCCTCCCTTCCCTCCCTCCTCCCTTCCCTCCCTCCTCCCTTCCCTCCTTCCTCCCTTCCCTCCTTCCTCCCTCCCTTCCTTCCCTCCTTCCTTCCTTCTCTGCCTCCTTCCTTCCTTCCTTCCTTCCTCCTTCCTCCCTTCCTCCCTTCCTCCTTCCCTCTTCTCTCCTTCCTCCCCTTTCTCCTTCCCTCTTCCCTCCCTCTTTCCTTCCCTCCCTCCCCCGGACTCCCCTCCCAGCCCCTCCCCGGGGGTACCTGGGCATTGCTGGTGGGCTCCAGGGAGCAGAGTCGGTTGCCGAAGCCCTCTGCGGCCAGGCAGAGCTTGAGCTGCTCCTTCAGGTGGCTGCTGGTGCACTGCAGGACCACCTCATCCTCCTGCGGGCACCAGAGGGCACCCCGTGGGCACCGGCACCGCCCACCGGCACCGGCAGGCGCTGGGGGGCACTGGGAGGCACTGGGAGAGACATGGGGGAGGGACTGGGAAGCACTGGGAGGGAGTGGGGGGCACTGGGGGATTGAGAGAGCCATAGGATAGAGACTGGGGGCACTGGAGGGCACTGGGGAGACTGGGAGGGACTGGGAGGCACTGGGGGACTGGGAGAGCCATGGGGAGGGACTGGGAGGCACTGGGGGACTGGGGGGGGAGAGCCATGGGGCAGGGACTGGGAGGCACTGGGGGACTGGGAGAGCCATGGGGCAGGGACTGGGAGGCACTGGGGGATTGAGAGAACCATAGGATAGAGACTGGGGGCACTGGGAGAGACATAAGGTAAGGACTGGGGGCACTGGGATGGACTGGGGGCACTGGGATGGTGGGGGGCACTGGGATGGACTGGGGGCACTGGGATGGACTGGGGGCACTGGGAAGCACTGGGGGCACTGGGGGGCACTGGGATGGACTGGGGGCACTGGGAAGGACTGGGGGCACTGGGAAGGACTGGGAAGGACTGGGGGGCACTGGGGGGCACTGGGGGCACTGGGGGGCACTGGGGGCACTGGGATGGGGGGCACTGGGATGGACTAGGGGGCACTGGGGGCACTGGGATGGACTGGGGGCACTGGGGGCACTGGGATGGACTGGGGGCACTGGGGGCACTGGGATGGACTGGGGGCACTGGGGGCACTGGGAAGGACTGGGGGGCACTGGGGGCACTGGGATGGACTGGGGGCACTGGGGGCACTGGGGGGGGAAGCACTGGGGGCACTGGGAAGGACTGGGGGCACTGGGATGGACTGGGGGCACTGGGAAGGACTGGGGGCACTGGGATGGACTGGGGGCACTGGGAAGGACTGGGGGCACTGGGAGCTACACCCCCTCACGGCCCCCATGCCCCCTCACTTTCCCCCCTCTCCCCCAGCTGCTGCCATCACTCCCAGTTCCCCTTGCTGGTCATACTGGGAGGGGTGGGGGGGTTGGGGGTGTCAGGTTCCTCCTTCCCCTCCCCCTTCTCCCCCTCCCCCAAACCCAATCCTGGGGGGCTCCCAGTGCTCCCAGTTGGACCCCAGGGCCCCTCCCAGTGCCCTCCCTCCCTCCCCCAAACTCCCTCCAAACTGGGCCAAGAAACTGGGACGCCCCTCCCCCCCCCCCCGGGAGCCCCTGCCCCTCCTCCCAGTATCAGGTTCCCTCCACCCCCACCCCCAGTTGCTTTTCTGGGAGCAACTGGGACAGGTGGGGAGGGAGGGGGGGGGAGGGAGGCACTGGGACCCTTCCCCACCCCCAGTTCATTCCAGTGCCCTCCCAGTACCCCCAGTGCCCCCAGTCTCCCCCGGCTCTCCTCCCAGTGCCCCCAGTACCCCCAGTGCCCTCCCAGTGCCCCCTGGTCTCCCCTACCAGTGCCTCCAGTAACCCCCTCCCAGTATCCCCAGTGCCCTCCCAGTCTCCCCTGGCTCTCCTCCCAGTGCCCTCCCAGTACCTCCCCAGTGCCCTCCCAGTGCTCCCCCAGTACCCCCAGTGCCCTCCCAGTGCCCCCTGGTCTCCCCTACCAGTGCCTCCAGTAACCCCCTCCCAGTATCCCCAGTGCCCTCCCAGTCTCCCCCTGGCTCTCCTCCCAGTACCCTCCCAGTGCCCCCAGTGCCCTCCCAGTCTCCCCCTGGCTCTCCTCCCAGTACCCCCAGTACCTCCCCAGTGCCCTCCCAGTGCTCCCCCAGTATCCCCCTGGCTCTCCTCCTAGTGCCCCCAGTATCCCCCCAGTACCCCCTAGTCTCCCCCTGGCTCTCCTCCCAGTACCCTCCCAGTGCTTCCAGTACCCTTCCCCCAGTATCCCCTCAGTCTCCCCAGTCTCCCAGTACCCCCAGTACCCCCTGGCTCTCCTCCCAGTGCCCCCAGTACCCCCTGGCTCCTCCCAGTGCCCCCAGTGCTCTCCTCCCAGTACCCCCCCCTGGCTCTCCTCCCAGTGCCCCCAGTATCCCCCAGTGTATCCCCCAGTGTGTCCCCCAGTACCCCCAGTACCCCCAGTACCTCTCAGGCTCTCCTCCCAGTAACCCCAGTACTTTCCCAGTGCCCCCAGTACCCTCCCAGTATCCCCTGGCTCTCCTCCCAGCACCCCCAGTGCCCCCAGTAACCCCCTGGCTCTCCTCTCAGTCTCCCCAGTATCCTCCCAGTCTCCCCAGTACCATCCCAGTAACCCCCAGTACCCCCTCAGTCTCCTCCCAGTAACCCCCTGGCTACCCTCCCAGTGCCTCCAGTCCCTCCCCAGTATCCCCCCCAGTCTCCAGTACCCTCCCAGTACCCCCCAGCCTCCCAGTGCCCTCCCAGCCTCCCCAGTATCCCCGGCTCTCCTCCCAGTCTCCCCAGCACCCCCTACCCCCTAGTGCCCTCCCAGTCCAGTATCCCCTGGCTCTCCTCCCAGTCTCCTCAGTGCCCTCCCAGTCTCCCCTCCCAGTGCCTCCAGTGCCCTCCCAGTCTCCCCAGTGCCCCCAGTCTCCCCAGTCTCTCCCTCCCAGTGCTCCCAGTACTCTCCCATTCCCCCAGTGCCCCCAGTGCTCCCAGTGCTCTCCCAGTCTCCCCAGTGCCCCCAGTCTCCCCAGTCTCCCAGTCTCCCCAGTGCCCCCCCAGTCTCCCCTCCCAGTGCCCCCAGTCTCCCCTCCCAGTGCCCCCCCAGTGCCCCACTCACGGTCCTCAGGAACTGGACGTCGTCCTCTCCGTCCCCCTCGGCCATGCTGCTGCTGCGAGCTGGGTGGCCACTGGCCCCTCCCTGCTGGCCACTGCGACCCCCTCCTCCCCTGCCCCCTCCCCCACCACCACCAGCAGCTGCTGCTGCCTGCTGCCCACTACCGGGGGCCGCTGGGGGGCTACTGGGAGCCCCCTGCCCAGCACTGGGGGCCACTGGGAGCCCCCTGCCCAACACTGGGGGCCACTGGGAGACCCCTGCCCAGCACTGGGGGCTACTGGGAGACCCTGCCCAGCACTGGTGGCCACTGGGAGACCCCTGCCCAGCACTGGTGGCCACTGGGAGACCCCTGCCCAGCACCGGTGGCTACTGGGAGCCCCCCCCCCTGCGCCCCCTCCCCCCCCAGCAGGCGCTGGGGCACTGGAGGCTCCCTGCCGGCTGCCTCCCAGCCCAAGGGCTCTTGGCCCCGCCCCCCCCCCCCTTTTTGGGTGACGTCAGAGAAGCCAACCAATGGCAGCCAGGGGCCGGTGCCTCAGTTTCCCCCTCCCAGTTCAAACCAGTTCAGCCCAATTAGGGACAGGTGGAGGGGGAGAGCCCTACCCTCACCCCCCGACCCCGACCTGGAGTCACCCCCCGCTGGCCACGCCCCTTCTGGACACACCCCTCAGGCCACGCCCCCCCCCCCGTGGGGCCCTGTAAGGGCTGGAGGGAGGGGAAGGCAGAGCGGGGGGGGGCTCAGTGGGGACTGGGAGGCACTGGGGGGCACTGGGAGTGAACTGGGAGTGAACTGGGAGGCACTGGGGGTGAACTGGGAGGCACTGGGGGGCACTGGGAGTGAACTGGGAGGCACTGGGGGGCACTGGGAGGCACTGGGAGTGAACTGGGAGTGAACTGGGAGGCACTGGGGGGGAACTCAGGGGGGACTGGGAGGCACTGGGAGGCACTGGGAGTGAACTGGGAGGAACTGGGAGGCACTGGGGGTGAACTGGGAGGCACTGGGGGAACTGGGAGGCACTGGGGGGAACTGGGGGTGAACTGGGGTGAACTGGGAGGAACTGGGGGAGGCACTGGGAGGCACTGGGGGTGAACTGGGAGGCACTGGGAACTGGGAGGCACTGGGAGGCACTGGGAGTGAACTGGGAGGCACTGGGAGGCACTGGGAGGCACTGGGGGTGAACTGGGAGGCACTGGGGGTGAACTGGGAGGCACTGGGAGGCACTGGGGGTGAACTGGGAGGCACTGGGGGCACTGGGAGGCACTGGGGGTGAACTGGGAGGCACTGGGAGTGAACTGGGAGGCACTGGGGGCACTGGGGGAACTGGGAGTGAACTGGGAGGGGGGCACTGGGGGTGAACTGGGAGGAACTGGGAGGCACTGGGGGCACTGGGAGGCACTGGGGGCACTGGGGTGAACTGGGAGGCACTGGGAGGAACTGGGGGCACTGGGGGCACTGGGAGGAACTGGGAGGCACTGGGGGGGTGAACTGGGAGGCACTCCAAGCCAGCCCCAAAGCTGCCAGGGAATGGTTCCGGAGTGCCAGGAAGGTCCCAAAGGGGCCACAGAGGAGGGACACCAAAGAGACACTAAAGAGGAAGGGGACCAAAAGTGCCCTGAACGCCTCAAAGCGACTCAGCCCCCAGCCCCAAAGCCCCCAAAAGAACCACTCCAGAGCCCCAAGAGCTGCCAGGGAATGGTTAAAGTGGGCCAGGAAGGTCCCAAAGGGGCCACAGAGGAAGGACAAAAGGGACACCAAAGAGACACTAAAGAGGGAAGGGGACCCCAAAAGTGCCCTGAACCCCTCAGAACGACTCAGCCCCCCCAAATAGAACTGAACCCCCCCAAAAGAGCCACAGGCCCCCCCAAAAGAACCACTCCAGAGCCCCAAGAGCTGCCAGGGAATGGTTACAGTGCCAGGAAGGTCCCAAAGGGGACACAGAGGAGGGACTAAAGGGGGCAGGGGGACCCCAAAAGTGCCCTGAACGCCTCAAAGCGACTCAGCCCCCAAATCCAGCCCCAGCCCCCAAGTCCAGCCCCAGCCCCCAGATCGAGCCGCAGCCCCCCCAAAAGAACCACTCCAGAGCCCCAAGAGCTGCCAGGGAATGGTCAAAGCTGGGCAAGGAAGCCCCAAAGGGGCCACAGAGGAGGGACTAAAGGGACACCAAAGGGACACTAAAGGGGGCAGGGGGACCCCAAAAGTGCCCTGAACGCCTCAAAGCGACTCAGCCCCCCCCAGATCGAGCCGCAGCCCCCCCAAAAGAACCACTCCAGAGCCCCAAGAGCTGCCAGGGAATGGTCAAAGCTGGGCAAGGAAGCCCCAAAGGGGCCACAGAGGAGGGACTAAAGGGGGCAGGGGGACCCCAAAAGTGCCCTGAACGCCTCAAAACGACTCAGCCCCCCCAAGTCCAGCCCCAGCCCCCCTGATCGAGCCGCAGCCCCCCCAAAAGAACCACTCCAGAGCCCCAAGAGCTGCCAGGGAATGGTTAAAGCCGGGCAGGGAAGCTCCAAATCGGCTCCCGGCAGGGGACCGGCAGGGAGCAAAGGAGAAGGGAAAGGAGGGGGAGGGGATAGGGGGTGGGGGGGGGGGGGTTTGGGGGCCGCTCGTTCTTCCTGGGGGTGGGGGCGGGGGTGGGGTCTCAGACGATCATCTCCAGCTGCCTGGCGTACTCGATGACCTGCTTGGCCAGCTCGGTGGAAGGGATCGTGGCTTCCTCTGCCTTCTGCTGCCGCCGCCCGAAGCTGTAGGAGTTGTTGGCCCCCAGCACCCAGCCACGCTGCGAGAGACACCACTCAGGGGGGGGGCTACAGGACCCCCACCCAGTTTTGGGGGGGGTTTGGAGGCCGTTGGGGCCCCCCTCGGGTGGGTTTGGGGGGAGCCACAAGCGGCGCCGGGAGGTTCCCCCCCCCCCAGCCCGGGGTTAGCTCCTGGGGCGCTCGCTGCACCCAAGCCTGAGGGGCTCTGGGGACACTGCAGGGAGCCTGGGGGACCCTCCCCGAGGTTTTGGGGACCCCCTGAGGTCTTTTGGGGTCCCTCGAGGTCCTTTGAAGCCCTTCAAGGCCTTTGGGGGTCCCTCAAGGTGTTTTGGGGTCCCTCAAGTTGCTCTGGGAGCTGCCCCAAAGCTTCCTCCTGGGTCGCTCTCTGCACCCAACCCCGAGGGGGCTCTGGGGACCTCCTGGACCCTCCCCGAGGTTTTGGGGACCCCCTGAGGCCTTTTGGGGTCCCTCGAGGTCCTTTGAAGCCCTTCAAGGCCTTTGGGGGTCCCTCAAGGTGTTTTGGGGTCCCTCAAGGTGCTCTGGCAGCTGCCCCTGAGCTTCCTCCTGAGTTGCTCTCTTCACCCAACCCGGAGGGGGCCCGAGGGGGCTCTGGGGACCTGCCGCGGGCTTGGGGACCCTCCCCGAGGTTTTGGGGACCCCCTTCAGGTCTTTTGGGGTCCCTCGAGGTCCTTTGAAGCCCTTCAAGGTGTTTTGAGGTCCCTCAAGGTGTTTTGGGGTCCCTCAAGGTGCTCTGGCAGCTGCCCCTGAGCTTCCTCCTGGGCTGCTCTCTGCACCCAACCTGGAGGGTCCCCGAGGGGGCTCTGGGGACCCTGCTGGACCCTCCCCAGGTTTTGGGGACCCCACTGAGGTCTTTTGGGATCCCTCGAGGTCCTCTGAAGCCCTTCAAGGTGTTGTGGGGTCCCTGAAGGTGCTCTGGGAGCTGCCCCTGAGCTTCCTCCTGGGTCGCTCTCTGCGCCCAACCCCGAGGGGGCTCTGGGGACCCTGCTGGAGCCTCCCCCAGGTTTTGGGGACCCCCTGGAGGGGTTGGGGCCCACCCCCCCGGGTACCTTCTTGGCATAGTCAGTCATCTTCTTGGCTGAGGAGAAGAAGAGGATCCGAGTGGCCTCGGGGAAGAGGATCCTCTCGTAGGCTGTCTCGATGCAGCCGGCGATCTCGTCCCTGCGGGCACAGGGCGGGGGAGGGCTGGGGAGGCCCTGGGGGCTTTGAGGAGCTCCTGGGGGGGCTTGGGGAGGTGCTGAGGGAGCTGGGGAGGTCCTGGAGGGGATTTGAGATATCCTGGGGGCTTCAGGAGGTCCTGGTGGGGAGTGGGGAGGTCCTGGGGGAGTGGGGACACTGGGGGCTTTGGGAGGTCCTGGGAGGCCCTTTGGGAGGTCCTGGGAGGCCCTGGGGGATTGGGGAGGTCCTGGGGGGCTTGGGGAGGCCCTGGGGGTGTTGGGGACATCTGGAGGGGGCTTGGGGACGTCCTGGGGGGGATTTGAGATATCCTGGAGGGGCTTGGGGAGGTGCTGGGGGGGCTTGGGGACACACTGGGGGAGAGGGATTGGGGTCCCCAGGGTGGTTCTGGTGGCCTCTGAGGCCTCTTTGGGGCCACCTGGGACCACTTTGACCTCCTCAGGCTGCCTCTGGTGGCCTCTGAGGCCTCTTTGGGGCCACCTGGGACCACTTTGACCTCCTCAGGCTGCCTCTGAGGCCTCTTTGGGGCCACCTGGGACCACTTTGACCTCCTCAGGCTGCCTCTGGTGGCCTCTGAGGCCTCTTTGGGGCCACCTGGGTGACCTCCTCAGGCTGCCCTGGTGGCCTCTGACCTGGGACCACTTTGACCTCCTCAGGCTGCCTCTGGTGGCCTCTGAGGCCTCTTTGGGGCCACCTGGGACCACTTTGACCTCCTCAGGCTGCCTCTGAGGCCTCTTTGGGGCCACCTGGGACCACTTTGACCTCCTCAGGCTGCCTCTGGTGGCCTCTGAGGCCTCTTCGGGGCTACCTGGGACCACTTTGACCTCCTCAGGCTGCCTCTGGTGGCCTCTGAGGCCTCTTTGGGGCTACCTGGGACCACTTTGAGCTCCTCAGGCTGCTCCTGGTGGTCTCTGAGGCCTCTTTGGTGACCTTTGAGTCTATGCTGAGCTGCTCAGCACCTTTCTGGGGCCACTTGGACCTCCTCAGGCTGCCTCTGAGTCCAGGTTCGAGCTCCTTTGCCCTCCTCAGCTTCCCTTCGCCGGCACCCGAGGCCCCCCCGGGGGCCACCTGGGGACCACTTCGAAGCCCTGAAGCTGCTCCTGGGGAGGCCACCTGGGCCCTGAGGCTGCTCCTGGTTGGGAGGAAGAGGAGGAGGAGGAGGAGGAGGAGGGAGGCCAACCCTCACCTGATGGTGTCCAGCAGGATGTCGATGAAGAAGGTGTAGCTCTCGGCCGGGATGTTGCCCTTGGCCAGGAACACTTTGTTGTAGCTCCCTTCCATCAGGTACTGGAGAGACAGGGATGGCACCAAGGGCAAGGGCAAAGAGGAGAGACCCCCCACCCTGAAACCCCCCCTCAGAGCCCCCCAGGGGGGTCCTGTACCTGCTCCAGGGACACAGGGTGCTTGATGTAGACATTGCTCTGGATCTCCTTGGCCGGCAGCCGCTCCAGCTCGGTGTGGAACTCGGCCACCCGGTTCTGGGACAGCAGGAAGAGGAGGTTCAGGCCCAGCAGCTGGTGCTTGTAGGCAGACTCTGGCAGCTCATCCCTGCAGCACAGCACCAGGGAGGGAAGAGGGAGGGGGGAGGAAAAGGATGGGGGTAAGGGGGAAGAGAGAAAGGGGAATGGTAGGGATTGGAGGCTGGCGGAGAGGGCTGGGGGCGGCTGGAGAGGGGCTGGGGGCACCTGGGGGGCATCTTGAAGAGGGCTGGGGGCACCTTAGGTAGCTCAGGGACATCTTGAGGGGGTCTGGGGGCACCTGGGGCAGCTCAGGGACACCCTAGGGGCATTTGGAGGGGGTCTGGGGGCACCTGGGGCAGCTCAGGGACACCCTAGGGGCATTTGGAGGGGGTCTGGGGGCACCTGGGGCAGCTCAGGGACATCTTGAGGGGGTCTGGGGGCACCTGGAGGAGGTCTGGGGTCACCTTGGGCAGCTTAGGGACATCCTAGGGGCATTTGGAGGGGGTCTGAGGGCACCTTGGGGGGCTTGGAGGTGACTGAAGAGGACTTGGGGACACCTTGGGGGCATCTTGAGGGCTTGGAGGTGACTGAAGAGGACCTGGGGACACCTTGGGGGCATCTTGAGGGGGCCTGGGGGCACCTTGGGCAGCTCAGGGTCACCCGGGGGTCACCTCGGGGCCATTCCCAGGTGGTTTGGGGACATCTTGAGGGGGGTTGGGGCCCCCAGCCCCTGCTTCTTGGGGCCCCCAGCCTCTGCTCTTTGGGGCCCTCATCCTCTGCTTTTTGGGGCCCTCATCCTCTGCTTCTTGGAGCCCCCAGCCCCTGCTTTTTGAGGCCCCCAGGCCCTGCTCTTTAGGGTCCTCATCCTCTGCTTTCTGGGGTCCTCATCCTCTGCTTCTTGGTGCCCCCAGGCCCTGTCTTTAGGGTCCCCATCCTCTGCTTTTTGGGGTCCTCATCCTCTGCTTCTTGAGGCCCCCAGGCCCTGCTCTTTAGGGTCCTCATCCTCTGCTTTCTGGGGTCCTCATCCTCTGCTTTTTGGGGCCCCCAGCCTCTGCTTTTTGGTGTCCTCAGGGCTCTGCTTTTGGTGCCCTCATCCTCTGCTTCTTGGAGCCCCCAGCCTCTGCTTCTTGGTGCCCCCAGCCTCTGCTTCTTGGTGCCCCCAGCCTCTGCTTCTTGGTGCCCTCAGCCTCTGCTTCTTGGTGCCCCCAGCCTCTGCTTCTTGGTGCCCTCAGCCTCTGCTTCTTGGTGCCCCCAGCCTCTGCCTCTGCTTCTTGGGGCCCTCATCCTCTGCTTCTTGGTGCCCTCAGCCCCTGCTTCTTGGTGCCCTCAGCCTCTGCTTCTTGGGGCCCCCAGCCTCTGCTTCTTGGGGCCCCCAGCCCCCTGCCCTTGGGGCTCCCCCTCCTCACTTGTAGTCGAAGTAGTAGCACTTGAGCTGGGCCATGTAGCGCTCGAAGGAGGGGATGTCCTTCTTCAGGATGCTCCACTGGGCCCCGATCTCCAGGATGTCCCCTGGAGGGGAGGGGGAGAGGGAGAAGGTTTGGGGTTCACTGGGAGGGGAGAGGGCTCCCAGCTCCAGCAGAGCCCTGGGGAGGGTCTCCCCTTGGCTCTGGGTCCTTCCCCCCCTTCCTCTCCCCCCAGAGCGCTCACGGGCGAGGATCAGCTGCTGCTTGGTCAGCTTGGCGCCGCCGGTGGGCAGGAAGTTGAGCTCCAGCAAAGCCAGCTGGGGAGGGAGGGAGGGAGGGAGGGGAGAGGGTTAAGGACTGAGGGGGGAGGGGGAGGAGAGGGAGGACACCGCCCCCCACACCCCCTTAATTAAAGCCCTGCTGGCTTAATGAGAGGCTGAGCTCATGAGGTTAATGAGGGGCAGGAGGGTTGCTGAGTCGCAGCTGCTGCCACACCTCTCCCTCCTCCTCCTCTTCCTCCTCCACTTCCTTCTCACCTCCCCAGACCTCTCCCTCTCTCCCTTTCCTCCCCCCCAGACCTCTCCCTCCTCCCCTCCCCATTTCCTTCTCCTCTTCCCAGACCTCTCCCTCTCCTTTTCCTTCCCTCCAGACCTCTCCCTCTCCCTTTCCTCCCCACTTCCTTCCCCTCTTCACAGACCTCTTCCTTCTCCCCCTCACAGGCCTCTCCCTCCTCCCCTCCCCACTTCCTTCTCCTCTTCACAGACCTCTCCCTCTCCCTTTCCTCCTCCCTAGACCTCTCCCTCTCCCTTTCCTTCCCCACAGACCTCTCTCTCCTCCCCTCCCCACTTCCTTCTCCCCTTCCCAGACCTCTCCCTCTCCTTTTCCTCCCCCTCAGACCTCTCTCTTCCCAGACCTCTTCCTCCTTCCCCCCCAGACCTCTCCCCTTCCTCCCCCCCCGGCTTCTCCCTTCTTCTTCTCCTCCACCTCTCCCTTCTACCCAGACTTCTCCCTTCTCCCTCCCCCCAAAACCTCTCCTTTCTCCCCCTTCACCTCTCCCTTCTCCCCCTCCCCAGACCTCCTCCTTCTCCCCTCCCAAACCTCTCCTTCCTCTTCCTGGCTCCCCCTCTGAACCTTCTCCCTGCTTTCCTGCTCCCCCTCCTCCTGCTCCCCTTTGTCCTGGTCCCCCACCCCCACTCCCCCTCCTCCTGCTCCCTACCTCCCAGTCCTCCTCCCACTCCCCCTCTCCTGCTCCCCCACCTCCCGCTCCCCCTCCTCCAGGTCCCCCTCCTCCCCTCCCCCTCCTCCCAGTCCCCCTCTCCCCTCCCCCTCTTCCCCTCCTCCCGGTCCCCCTCTCTCCCTCCTCCTCTTCCCCTCCTCCCCCTCCCCCTCCTCCTCTTCCCCTCCTCCCCCTCCCCCTCCTCCCGGTCCCCCACCCCGGTCCCCCTCTTCCCCTCCTCCTGGTCCCCCTCTCCCGCTCTCCCTCCTCCCCCGCTCCCCTCGCCCCGCTCTCTCTGCCCTCCTCCCCCTCCTCCTCCCGCTCCCCCTCTCCCGTTTCCCCCACCCCCGGTCCCCCTCCTCTCCCTCCCCTCCTCCCGGTCGCCTTCCCCCCTTCCCCATTTCCCCTCCCCCGGGGTCGCCCTTTCGCCACCACCTTCAGCCTGCCCAGGGCCTCTCCGCACTTGCTGAGGTTGGGGCTCTTGCGGCTCCACTCCCCCTTCAGCTGCTCGTACATGCCGGCGGCCGCCCGCAGCCCGCCGCTGCCCTCCGCTCCGTTCACCACCGGGCCGCCCGCCGCCGCCATCGCCGCCGCCGCCGCCCCGCAGCCGCGCCGCGCTTCCGGCCGGGCACACGGCAGCGCGACAGCAGCGCGACAGCAGCGCGACAGCAGCGCGACGCGGAATACGGCAGCGTGACTCAGACGCGCGGCGGAGTAAGGGGGGGCGGGGAGAGCCGCGACGCGGAATACGGCAGCGTGACTCAGACGCGCGGCGGAGTAAGGGGGGGCGGGGAGAGCCGCGACGCGGAATACGGCAGCGTGACTCAACGCCCCGCCCCGCCCCGCGGGACCAGGGCAGCGCGGCCGGGGCAGCCGCGCCGCGGAATACGGCAGCGCGGCGCGGAGGCGTTTGCGGCCGCGCTGGCTGCGCGCAGGGTTGGTGAAGGTCTTCTCCATGGATGGAGGAGGAGGAGGAGGAGCAGGAGAAGGAGGAGGAGGAGAAGTCTCACCTCTTGTGCCCGGAAAGATCATGGAGCAGATCCTCCTGGAGGCACTGCTGGCTCAGAAGAAGGGTGAAGAGGTGATGGGGAGCAGTCAGCAGGGCTTCCCCAAGGGCGTAATCCTGCCTGAGCAACCTGGTTGCCTTCTATGAGCAGGTGACAGCATCAATAGCTGAGGGGTGAGCAGCTGATGTGGTTTGCCTGGAGCTGAGCGCAGCCTTCGACACTGTGCCGCACCACATCCTGGGCTCCAGGCTGGTGACACATGGGTGTGAGGGGTGAGCACTGGATGGATAAGGAACTGGCTTGATGGCTGCACCCAAAGAGTGGCTGTCAATGGCTCCAGGTCCCAGGGGAGGCCAGGGACAAGCAGAGTCCCTCAGGGATCAGTCCTGGGACCAGGCTTGTTCAGCATCTCTGTGGGTGCCATGGACAGAGGCATTGAGGGCAGCCTCAGCAGGTTTGCTGATGGCACCGAGCTGTGTGGTGCAGCAGACAGCTGGAGGGAAGGGATCCATCCAGAGGGAGCTGGGCAGGCTGGAGGGAAGGGATCCAGCCAGGGGGACCTGGGCAGGCTGGAGGGAAGGGATCCATCCAGAGGGACCTGGGCAGGCTGGAGGGAAGGGATCCAGAGCAGGAGGATGAGGAAGGGTTCGGCGCGGAGGAAGCTGCTGGCGAGCAGAGAGCGCTGGGACGGAGACCCCGGAGCCCTGCGGCCACCACGTGGGGACCCCAGCGGCGCAAGGGCTGGGGCGCGGGCAGGAAGCCCCGCCCACAGCCGCGAGCGGCAGCCAATCGGAGCCGCCCGAGCCGGCTCCCGGCACGCCCCGCGCGGCCCAGCGGGGCCTAGCGGCTCCCCTCTAGCTCGCTCCCCGCCCCTCGCCAAGCCCTGGAGACCGCCCAGACCCTTCCCCGGGCCCCCTCAGCCCCCTCCCGGCCCCGCGGGGCAGCAGCAATGGCGGCGGCCGGCAGCGGCAGCGGGAAGGGGAAGGGGGGGGAGCGGGAAAAGGAGCAGCTGCCGCCTCGCTGCCGCCGCTTCCGATTGGCTGCGGCCGCGCTCCCGGCGCTTCTGATTGGCTGAGGCCGCGCTCCTAGCGCTTCCCATTGGCTGCGGCCGCCCGCTCGGGGGTGGGACTTCCGCTCCGGGCTGCGACCTGCTTCTGCTCCCCCTCTACACGTGGCCGCAGCGGCAGCCGGAGGGGTCCGGGCCGGGGTCTGCGTCTGCCCTCCCGCAGCGCTCTCTGCCCGGGGCCGGCGGTTCCCTGTGCGCTCAGCTCTTCCTCCTCCCTCCCTCCTCCTCTTCCTGCTCTGCTTCCGCCTTGTCCCGGGGTCCAGGTGGGGTGAGGGAGTCGCTGGGGCTGAGTTGGGGGTCGTGGGGGTGGGGGGTCAGGGAATGCTCTGCTGAAGGGGGGAGGGTCGCTTGGGGTTGGGGAAGGCTTTGTGGGGCAGGGATCGGTGGAGTGGGGGAGGAGGAGGAGGAGCCTCTGCGGGGGTCTAGGGGATTCGGTGGGGTTTGGTTGGGGGGTCCGTGGGGCGGGGTGGGGGGGAGCTCTGCAAGCTTGGCTCTGGGGTCCGTGCGGTTTTGGGGGGCAGGGGGTCGCTGTGATTGTGGGGACCTCTGTGTGGGTTGCTGGGGAGGGGGCGGGGGGGAGGTCTGGGGTGGTCGGGGGTGGGGGGGCTGTGGGGTAAGGCAGCCCCACAGCGCTGCTGGAAGGTGCAGGAGCTCCCTGCTGCCGTCCTGGCTGGGCTGCAGAGGCCCGAGGCAGGCAGCTGGGCCGAGTCCCTTCCCCCTTCCCCTGCGTCCCCGGAGAGCAGGAACTTCCCTTCCTGCTGCAGGCAGGGGCCGGGGAGAGGCTGCCTGGGGGGCAGCTGCCTGCAGCTGTGTGCTGGGCAGGGAGCTGAGCCTGCACTTGTTGAGGCCTCCCACCTTCAGCAGCCCTTCCTCCCTGCCTGCTGGGCCTGGGGGGCTGCCCCCCACCTCCCCCCAGCAAGGTTCAGCTCTGCTGCCTGCTCCTGGGCAGCGCTGAGCCATCCCCCTTGGGGTTTCACTCCTCTCCCCTGAAGCCTTTTGCTTCTCTCTGGCAGGGGCTGGGATCCTTCCCTCTCCACCAGCCCTGCCCCTCGGGGCTGGGGAAGAGCAGAGGCTGCAGGGGGGCTGCAGAGGGGCTGCAAGGGGTCTGCAGAGGGGCTGCAAGGGGTCTGAAGTGGTCTGCAGGGCTCTGCAGGAGGTCTGGAGGGGTCTGCGGGGGTCTGGAGTGGTCTGCAGGAGGTCTGGAGAGGTCTGCAGGAGGTCTGCAGGGGTCTGGAGTGGTCTGCAGGGGTCTCCAGCCTCCCCCCACCCCCTGCCCATCACAGGGGCAGCCCCCTCCCCAGCTTTGCTGCCCCCCCCAGCCCCCTCCCCAGCTTTGTGCCCCCCCAGCCCCCTCCCCAGCTTTGCTGCCCCCCCAACCTCCTGCCCTTGGGCACTGCCCAGCCTGGCCAGGTGCCCCCTGCAGGGCTCTGCTGCCCTCTACCAGCTCAAACCCCTGCCCCCAGCTAGCTGCCAGCTGCCTGCTGCTGGATTCCATCCTCTGCTCCCAGATCATCAATAAAGAGATTGATCAGGCTGGGGCCCAGCACTGATCCCTTGGTGGGGGGGGGCACCACTGGGGCCTGGCTGCCAGCTGAATGTGGCACCATTGCCCTCCCCTCCTTGGGCACCTCTCCCCTCCCCCCCTCCCTGGGCACCATTCCCCTCCCCTCCCCTCTGGGCACCATTCCCCTCCCCTCTCTGGGCACCATTCCCCTCCCCCCTCTCTGGGTACCATTCCCCTCCCCCCTCTCTGGGTACCATTCCCCTCCCCCCCTCTGGGCACCATTCCCCTCCCCTCTCTGGGCACCATTCCCTTCCCCTCCTCTCTGGGCACCATTCCCCTCCCCTCCCTGAGCACCATTCCCCTCCCCTCTGGGCACCATTCCCCTCCCCCTCTGGGCACCATTCCCCTCCCCTCTGGGTACCATTCCCCTCCCCTTTGGGCACCATTCCCCTCCCCCCTCCTCTCTGAGCACCATTCCCCTCCCCTCCCTCTGGGCACCATTCCCCTCCCCTCCCCTCTGAGCACCATTCCCCTCCCCTCCTCTCTGGGCACCATTCCTCTCCCTCTCTGGGCACCATTCCCCTCCCCTCCCCCTCTGGGCACCATTCCCCTCCCCTCCCCTCTGGGCACCATTCCCCTCCCCTCCTCTCTGAGCACCATTCCACTCCCCTCCCCTCTGAGCACCATTCCCCTCCCCTCCTGTCTGGGCACCATTCCCCTCCCCTCTGGGCACCATTCCCTTCCCCTCCCTGGGCACCATTCCCCTCCCCTCTCTGGGCTCAGCCTCCAGCCAGTTCCTAACCCAGCTCAGAGTTGCTGCTGCCCAGGCCAGGGGCTGCCAGCTTGGCCAGGAGCTTGCTGGAGGGGGGCTGGTGGCCAAGGCCTTGCTGAAGTCCAGGCAGACCTCATCCCCAGCCTGCCCCATACCCACCAGGCAGTCACCTGGGTGTGGGTGGGGATCAGGTGGGTCAGGCAGGGCCTGCCCTTCCTAAATCCATGCTGGCTGGGTTTAGGAGAGATGGAAGGGCAGGCAGCACTCTGCCAGGGCTGCAAGGTTTGAGAAGAGGGAGGGTGAGACCACTGCAGGGTACCTCAGCACCCCCAGCACAGGCCCTGGGGTCTCAGCACAGGCATTAGAGGTCTGGCCCCCGACCTTGGCAAGATCTGGGGGGGGGGGCTGAGGGCTCCTCTCCACTCCTTGCTCTAGCTGAACGTTGGCTTTTGGGAGGTGTCAGAGGCTGCCATGACCCAGGCAGGACCTCTGGATTCGAGCTGCTGGGCTCAGGGGGCTTCTCTATTCCCTAGGGCACAGCGGGTGAGCCCTTCCCCACCAGCATGGCCTCACAGAAGGACCCAGGGAAGAGCTGGGAGGAGAAGAACCGCCCAGAGAATGAGGTGGCTGAGCTGAAGCGCAGCTTCAAGGAAGAGGAGGAGGAGGAAGAGGATAACGTGGAAGGCAACGATGATGAGGGGAACCATGACTCTGATGACGACTATGAGGCCGAAGATGACTTAGGTGATGTAAAGAAAGAGGAGGAGGAGGAGGAAGAGGATAACATAGAAGGCAACGATGATGAGGGGAACCATGACTCTGATGACGACTATGAGGCCGAAGATGACTTAGATGATGTAAAGAAAGAGGAGAAGGAGCATGCGGAAGAGGATGAGCCCACGGCAGCCCCCTCTGTGCCACCCGAGCAGCCAAATCAGTGCCCTGAGTGTGGGCAGAGCTTGCCAGCGGGCTCAGAGCCAGGGAAGCACCGCTGCCCCCGCCCCAGCACCCAGCCCTTCATCTGTGGCGACTGTGGGAGGAGCTTCGCCTTCCGCTCCACCTTCGCTGACCATTGCCGCAGCCACACTGGCGAGAAGCCCTTCGCCTGCGCCGACTGCGGCAAGACCCTCAGCACCAAGACCGCCCTGGCCGTGCACCACCGCAGCCACACTGGTGAGGGGCGGTGCACCTGCCCCGACTGTGGCAAGAGCTACAGCTCCAAGTCCGCTCTGGCCGCGCACCGCCGCAGACACACCGGCAAGGGGCGGTGCACCTGCCCCGACTGTGGCAAGAGCTACAGCTCCAGGGCCACCCTGGCCACGCACCGCCACAGCCACAGTGGCGAGGGGCGGTGCACCTGCCCCGACTGCGGCAAGAGCTTCAGCACCAAAGCCACCCTGGCCGCGCACTGCCACAGCCACAGTGGCGAGGGGCAATGCACCTGCCCCGACTGTGGCAAGAGCTTCAGCTCCAAGACCGCTCTGGCCGCGCACCGCCACAGCCACACTGGCGAGGGGCGGTGCACCTGCCCCGACTGCGGCAAGAGCTTCAGCTCCAAGGCCACCCTGGCCGTGCACCGCCGCAGACACACTGGTGAGGGGCGGTGCACCTGCCCCGACTGTGGCAAGAGCTACAGCTCCAAGACCGCTCTGACCGCGCACCGCCACAGCCACACTGGCGAGGGGCGGTGCACCTGCCCCGACTGCGGCAAGAGCTTCAGCTCCAAGACCGCTCTGGTGGTGCACCGCCGCAGCCACACCGGCGAGGGGCGGTGCATCTGCCCCGACTGCGGCCAGAGGTGCAGCAGCAAGACTGTCCTCGCCGTCCACCAGCGCACGCACACCGGCGAGAAACCCTTCGCCTGCGCCGAGTGCGGCAAGAGCTTCAGCCAGAGCTCCACCCTCACCCAGCACATCTATACTCACAGCGGGGAGAAGCTCTCCTGCCCCGACTGCGGCAAGCGCTTCAGCCGCAGCTCCACCCTGGCCAACCACCGCCGCCTCCACACTGGGGAGAAGCTCTTCCCCTGCTCGGAGTGCGGCAAGTGCTTCACCCTGAGCTCCCGGCTGCTCCGCCACCGCCTCATCCACAGTGGCGAGGACTTCTGCAGCTGCCCCGACTGCGGCAAAGGCTTCACCTGCAAGTCCTCCCTCATCGTGCACCGCCGCACCCACACGGGGGAGAAGCCCTACGCCTGCGCCGACTGCGGCAAGAGCTTCAGCAGCCGATCCTCCCTCACCGTGCACCGCCGCACCCACACGGGGGAGAAGCCCTACGCCTGCCCTGACTGCGGCAAGCGCTTCGGCGACAAGCCCAGCCTCAACAAGCACCGCCGTGTCCACACCGGTGAGCGGCCCTACAGCTGCGCCGCCTGCGGCAAGAGCTTCAAGCGCCGCTTCAACCTCACGCACCACCTCTGCACCCCCACCGGCGACCAGCCCACGCCGAGGGGCAGGCGTGGGGCTGATAGAGTAATTGGGACACAGCCCTCCCCCCCACCCCCCTCCCAAGAAGGCCTTTTAGAATAGAATGGAATGGAATGGAATGGAATGGAATGGACCAGGTTGGAAGAGACCTTCAAGATCATGGAGTCCAACCTGTCATCCAACACCACCCAACCAACTAAACTATGCAACCAAGCACCCTGTCAAAAAAAGCATCAGGAGAAGTGTGGCCAGCAGGTCGAGGGAGGTGATCCTCCCCCTCTACTCAGCCCTGGGGAGACCCCACCTGGAGTACTGTGTCCAGTTCTGGAGCCCCTATTACAAGAGGGATGTGGAGGTGCTGGAACGTGTCCAGAGAAGGGCCACAAGGATGAGCAGAGGGCTGGAGCACTTCTCCTATGAGGACAGACTGAAGGAGTTGGGGCTGTTCAGTCTGCAGAAGAGAAGGCTCCAAGGTGACCTAATTGTGGCCTTCTAGTATCTGAAGGGGGCTACAGGAAGGCTGGGGAAGGACTTCTCAGGATCTCAGGCAGTGACAGGACTAGGGGGAATGGAATGAAGCTGGAGGTGGGGAGATTCAGGCTAGATGTGAGGAGGAGGTTCTTCACCATGAGAGTGGTGAAACCCTGGAGTGGGTTGTCCAGGGAGGTGGTTGAGGCCCTGTCCCTGGAGGTGTTTAAGCCCAGGCTGGATGAGGCTCTGTCCAGCCTGATCTAGTGTGGGGTGTCCCTGCCCATGGCAAGGGGGTTGGAACTGGATGATCCTTGTGGTCCCTTCCAACCCTGAATGGTACTATGATACTATGAAGTCTCCTCCTGAACACCTCCAGGGATGGTGACTCCACCACCTCCCCGGGCAGTCCATTCCAATGGGCAATCACTCTCTCTGTGTAAAACTTCCTCCTGACCTCCAGCCTGAACCTCCCCTGGCGTAACCTGAGGCTGTGTCCTCTTGTTCTGGTGCTGGTTGCCTGGGAAAAGAGACCAACCTCTGCCTGTCTACAACCCCCCTTCAGGTAGTTGTAGACAGCAATGAGGTCACTCCTGAGTCTCCTCTTCTCCAGGCTAAGCAACTCCAGCTCCCTCAGTCTCTCCTCATAGGGCTTGTGTTCCAAGCCCCTCACCAACTTTGTTACCCTTCTTCTTCGGTGGCAGTTTGGGCTGGGTGCCTCCTGTTGCTACCACACAAGACACACCCCTGGTGTCCTGAGTGTCCAGCCCAGTGGTTGGACACAGGAAGCTGTGTGTTTCATTCCCATAATGCCATGCTCCCTATAAATCCACCTACAAGGCCTCACACTTCCTCTTCCTGCCCTCACTGCTACTGTGGGAGATGCTCCCTATCTGGTAATGGAAGGGGAGTTATCTGCAGGCCTCTTAGACCTGGCTAGGCCTAACGCCAAGAGGAGAAGGGGAAGGGCAATCTCCAGTCTGGCCAGCTGAGATCAGCCTAACAGCAGAGGGGGGGGAAGAAAGAGCCCTGGGGGGGTGGGGTTGGGTGTACCCTCAGGTGGGGAGGAGTGCTGGGAGGTTTCTGGGTGTCCTTTGGGATCTCTTTTGTCACTGGGCTTGTAGCTTCTGTAAACCACTCACTGCTTTTCAATTTAAACTTTCTATCACTTCTGCAATCTGTTTGTGTGAGTCTCGTTTTTCTGCCCCAGTGGGAGGCAAGGGAGGATCTGCCTTCAAACTGGGACACCTTTCCAGCAGGATGAACCAAAATCAGCTCTTTTCTTGTTCCATAGAGGCAATAAGGTTGGAAACGACCTCAAAGATCATCCAGTCCAACCTCCCTTCAGAGAGTTGCAGACAGCAAGAAGGTCTCCCCTGAGCCTTCTCTTCTCCAGGCTAAGCAACCCCAGCTCCCTCAGCCTCTCCTCACAGGGCTGTGTTCCAGACCCCTCCCCAGCTTTGTTGCTCTTCTCTGGACACCTTTGAGTCTCTCAATGTCCTTCTTGAATTGAGGAGCCCAGAACTCGACACAGGACTCAAGGTGTGACCTAACCAGTGCTGAGCACAGGGCAGAATGACTCCCCTGCTCCTGCTGGCCACACTGTTCCTGATGCAGGCCAGGATGCCATTGGCCTTCTTGGCCACCTGGGCACACTGCTGGCTCATGTTGAGCTGGCTGTCAATCAGTACCCCTAGGTCCCTTCCTGCCTGGCTGCTCTCTGGTTGCCCAGAGCCCTGTTGAGCCTCACCTTGAATATCTCCAGGGATGTGGCCACAAGCACCTCTCCCTGGGCAACCTGTTGCAGCATTCCAGCAGCCTCCTGGTGCAGAACTTGTTCCTCACTCCCAATCTCAATCTGTTCTGCTCTCACTCCAAACCACTGTCCCTCATCCTGTCTCTGCAGGCCTCTGCCAACAGTCCCTCCCCAGCTCTCCTGCAGCCCCTTCAGGTACTGGAAGGCTGCTTTAAGGTTCCCCCCCACACCCCCAGAGCCTTCTCTTCTCCAGCCTGAACACCCCCAGCTCCCTCAGCCTGCCCTTGCAGCAGAGGTGCTCCAATCCCCCTGATCATTTTTGCTGCTCCATCAGCTCCATGTCCTGCATCAGATCCAAACCAGGGTAGCCCTTGTGCTAAACCAGCACTTTTTTTGGGGGGGGTGTGGGGGGGGGTGGGGGCACAGGAGCTTGGGGCAGGGGCAGCAGCAGGCAGTCTTGGCTGGAGACTCCAGGGTTGAGGTAAATGAGGACTCAGTTACAGCTTGAAGCTTGTGGGGAGCAGGTGCTGAGCTGTTAGAGGGCAGAAGGGCTCTGCAGAGGGACCTTGTGTGGTGAAGGCACATTATGCCCAGACACTGAATCTTGTCCCAGCATGTGGAGGCGTTCCCCCTCCTCCAGGAGGAAGACAAAAGCCAAGGCATTAGCCAGGCCAGCACGCACCCAGCGCATGCAGTGCTCGTGCTGACACCAAGTAGGGGCAGAATCCTAGCTCCATGCTTTCTATAGGCTGAAGCCAGTTGTTTATGAGAGTGCCCATTGGTCAAGCCCAGCCTCGAGGAGCCCTCTTGAACACCTCCAGGGTCAATGACTCAACCACCTCCCTGGGCAACCCGTTCCAATGACGAATGACTCACTCGGTGAAGAACTTCCTCCTCACCTCGAGTCTGAACCTCCCCTGGTGCAGCTTGAGACTGTGTCCCCTTGTTCTGGTGCTGGTTGCCTGGGAGAAGAGGCCAACCCCTTCCTGGCTACAACCACCTTTCAGGTAGTTGTAGAGGGCAATGAGGTCACCCCTGAGCCTCCTCTTCTCCAGGCTAAACAATCCCAGCTCCCTCAGCCTCTCCTCATAGGGCTTGTGCTCAAGGCCTCTCCCCAGCCTTGTTGCCCTTCTCTGGACACCTTCAAGCCTCTCAATGTCCTTCTTAAACTGAGGGGCCCAGAACTGGACACAGTACTCAAGGTGTGGCCTAACCAAAGCAGAGTACAGGGGCACTATGACCTCCCTGCTCCTGCTGGCCACACTATTCCTAATGCAGGCCAGGATGCCATTGGCCCTCCTGGCCACCTGGGCACACTGCTGGCTCATATTCAGGTGGCTGTCAATCAGCAACCCCAGGTCCCTCTCTGTTTGGCAGCTCTCCAGCCACTCTGACCCCAGCCTGTAGCTCTGCATGGGATTGCCGTAGCCAAAGTGCAGCCCCTGGCACTTGGACTTGTTGAATGCCATCCCATTGGACTCTGCCCATCTGTCCAGTCGGTCGAGGTCCCTCTGCAGAGCCTTTCTTCCCTCTAACTGACCAACATCTGCTCCTAACTTGGTGTCATCTGCAAATTTGCTGATGACTGACTCTACCCCCTCATCCAGATCATCGATGAATATGTTGAAGAGGACAGGGCCCAGCACTGATCCCTGGGGGACACCACTGGTGACTGGCCACCAGCTGGATGTGGCACCGTTCGCTACCACTCTCTGGGCCCTTATTGCATCCTACTTTAGGGAGCCTGTAAGAAAGATGAGGGCAGACTTTCAGCAGGGCTTGTTGTCACAGGACAAGGGGTAACAATTTGACACTAAAAGAGAGGGACATTTAGACTAGACAGAAGGAAGAAATTGTTTATACTGAGGGTCTTGAGACATTGGCCCAGGAGGGCCAGAGAGGTGGGAGATGTCTCATCTCTGGGTCCATTCTGGGTCATGTTGGACGGGTCTCAGAGCAGTTGGCTCTAGTTGGAGATGTCTCTGCTGACTGCAGTGGTGTTAGAGGAGATGACCTTTAAAGGTCACTTTCAACCCAACTGTGTCCCTGGAGGTGTTCAAGAGGGGATTGGACGTGGCACTTGGTGCCATGGTCTAGTCATGAGGTCTGTGGTGACAGGTTGGACTCGATGATCCTCGAGGTCTCTTCCAACCTTAGTGATCCTGTGAATCCTGTGTGAAATGATCTGTGGGGCTGCGGGGGCGGGGGGGGGGTCTGTGCGGTTGTGGGTGGGGAGGGTGGGTTGGGTTGACGAAGGGTTTGTGGGGCAGGGCTGGGTGGGGCTGGGGGACTCTGCGGGGCTGTAGGGAGAACCGGTGGGGTTTGGGCTGGGGGGCTCCCGGGATATGTGAGGGGGGCTGGGGGGCACGGGGGAGGTGCAGAGGGTCGGTGGTGGCATCTGTGCAGTCCTGGGAGGGGTCTGTGCGGTCGTGGGGGCGTGGGTGAGGTTGGGGAGGGGTCGGTGTGTTTGGGGGGGGTTCCTTGTGCTGCTGAATCCCCCTGCTAGGGGCAGCTGCAACCCCCCCCTTTGGCTGCTGCTGTGTTGCAGCCGGAGCCATTGGTGCCCTGCAGGGGCTGGCCCTGGCTCTGTGGCCCTGTCCCTGTCCCCCTCTGCTCACTGCTGCCCTGGCAGCAGTGCTCTGCTGTGGCCAGGAGGGGCGGTGGGCAGTGTGGGGGCTGGATTGCAGCAGAGGGTCCTCTGGGGGGGTGGGGGTGTCTCTGGGGGAGCCCTGGGGGTTTGGAGCCTTTGTGCCGGCAGCTGCTGTGCTAGAGGGCAGTGCCTTGGCTGAGGCCCAGGCACGGGGAGGGGGGGAGCCCAGCCCAGGCTGTGCCATGGGGGTGCCACGCGTGGGTGCTGTGCTGAGCCGCCGCAGCCACGGGTCCCAGCCCTGGGCTTCCATCCCAGCGCTCTCTGCTCACCGGGAGCCTGCTGGGGCCGGCGGTCGGCAGCTTCCCTGCGCTCCTGAGCTCTCCCTCGGCTTCCTGCCCTGCGCCCCCTTTGTCTGCCAGGGGGTAGGGTGGGGGACCCCTGGGCCGGAGGGAGGCAGCCTGGGGTTGGGGCTGAAGCTTTTGTCCTGGCCTGAGGCTTAGGGAGGGTTCTGTGGGGCTGCTGGGGGCGCCTGTGGAGTTGGGGGGTCGGGAGGTCCGGGGGGGGGGGGGGGTGGTCCAGGGGGCTCTGTTGGGCTGTTGGAGGGTTCATGGGGGTTGGGGTGGGGGGGGTGGGCTGGGGGGAAGCCTTCGTAGGGGCAGGAGGAGGAGGAGGAGGAGCTGTGGAGGTTGGGCTGAGCAGGCTGTGGGGAGGGCATCAGTGGGGTCTTTGGGGCGGGGTGGGGGGATCCCTTGGGGTGCTGAGGGTTCTACTCTGGATCCTTTGGGAGTCTCGGAGGAAAGCTGCGGCTGGGATCAGGCTCAGGGACTGCGGCAAGAGCTTCAAAGCCGGCTCCGAGCTGGTCATGCACTGCCGCATCCACACCGGAGAGAAGCTGCGCCCCTACGCTAAGTGCAGCAGAGAGCTTCACTACGAGCACGGGATTCATTGCGCACCGCCGCATCCACACCGCTGAGAGGCCGTACAGGTGCAAGCGTTTCACCTGCGGCTCCCATCTCACCAAGCCTCGCCGCAGCCACCCCAGTGAGCAGCCCACAGCGCAGGGGAGGCGCAAAGAGGTCCAGCCAAGGTCTGTTGGGCTAATCGTGATCCCCCTGAAAGGGCCTTTCCAGCAGGTTAAACACAAATGGGTTGTCCAGGGAGGTGGTTGAGGCCCTGTCCCTGGAGGTGTTTAAGCCCCGGCTGGATGAGGCTCTGGCCAGGCTGATCTAGTGTGGGGTGTCCCTGCCCATGGCAGGGGGGTTGGAACTGGATGATCCTTGTGGTCCCTTCCAACCCTGACTGATACTATGATACTCTGGAATCTCCTCTTTTCCCTCTGCACCTTTCAGAGGCTGGGGGCTGCAGCAGGGCTCCTGCCCTTCTCAACAGCAATTAGTGCTGATGAGAACAATTGCAGTGCTGAGTCGGCACAGCTGGAGCTGCCATTGGAGCTGGGCTGAGCTTTGCCAGGGTTTGTCTGGCCCTTCCCCAGTTCTTTGTGTCTCCCTGGGGTAGAAAACCCTCTGTCTGCTGCCCAGTTGTGTGGAAACAAGGCCAAAGTTGCCCCAAATCCTCTCTGCTTGCTTTTCTGTTAGACATCCCTGCCCACAGTGCCCAAATGCTGAGGACATTTGTTCCCTAGGGATGGGGCTGGAGGTGTGGTCCCAGCTCAGGGAGGTCAAAATGAGGAGGAACTGAGAGGGGACTTGGGAGGGACTGGGGTTAGGGATTACTGGAGGGCACTGAGAAGGACTGGGAGGGAACTGGGAGAGGGTTTGGGGTAGCTGGGGGCACTGGGATGAGTTTGAAAGTGACTGGGAGGGACTTAGGAAACACTGGGAGCAAAGTGGGAGGCACTGGGATGGGGTTGGGGATTACTGGGAGGCACTGAGAAGGACTGGGAGGAACTGGAAGGGACTGGGAGAGGGTTTGGGGTAGCTGGGGGCACTGAGATGAGTTTGGAAGTGACTGGGAGGGACTTGGGAGCCACTGGGAGCAAAGTGGGAGGCACTGGGATGGGGTTAGGGGGTGTTGGGGGGCCTGGGAGGAACTGGGAGGGAGTGGGGAAGGCTTGGGTGTCCCTTTGATGCCCCTGAGGAAGTTCCTGGGGGTCACTTTTGGGGTCCCTGCCCCACACTTGGGGGTCCCTCTGGTGGTCCCTGGGGAAGACCTTTTGGGGTCCAAGCCCAGCTGCTGCAGCTGGGGGACAGGGAGGGATGGCTGCTGCTGAACCTGGGACTGGGAGGGACTGAGAGGGGATTGGGAGGGACTGGAAGTGACTGAGAGGGACTGGGAAGGGACTGGAAGGGGACTGGGAGGGGACTGGGAAGGAACTGGGAGGGGACTGGGAAGGGACTGGGAGGGACTGGGAGGGGACTGGGAGGTTCCCTCAGCCCCACCCCACAGCAACCATCTGGACCTGTGGCTGAGCAATGGAAGAGCAGGAGAAGACCTTTAGTGATTGGATGGAGCCACTGGGATGAACTGGGAGGGAACTGGGTGGGAGTGTGAGGAACTGGGAGGCCTCTTCTGGGGTCATCTTCAAGGACACCTTGGAGGTCCCTTTGAAGGTCAACTTTGGGGTCCACCTCAGAGGTCCTCTTCAAGGGGACCTTCAGGAGGACCTTCAGGGAGACTTTCAGGACCACCTTGGGGTCACTTCAAGGCCTCCTTCGGGCTGGATCTTCAGGCTCCTCTTCAGGGTTACCTCCAAGGTCACCCCTGGTTGACTTTGGCCATAGGGTACGAGCTTGAGTCCTCCTTGTCCTGAAAGTCCTTCCAGTGGACACCACCTGGTCCAGGAGGTTCCTCCATAAGCCTCAAAGGCTCACAGGAGGACCTCAATGACCACCCCACCCCACCACCCATCCCTGGGACCCTGCAGGCTGTGGCCACAGAACGTCCTCATGGAGATGTGGTGGCCCCAGAAGGTCCTGTTGAAGGTGGTGGTGGCCCTTGGGAGGTCCTCATGGAGCTGAGGCGGCCCCAGGAGGTCCTCTTGGAGCTGAAGTGGCCCCAGGAGGTCCTCTTGGAGCTGAGGTGGCCACAGGAGGACCTCTTGAAGGTGGTGGTGGCCCTTGGGAGGTTCCCATGGAGCTGAGGTGACCCCAGGAGCTCCTCATGGAGCTGAGGCAGCCCCAGAAGGTCCTCATGGAGCTGAGGTGACCCCAGGAGGTCCTCTTGGGCCACCACCCCACTGTGGCCAGGAAGTAGCTGAGGCTTGGTCCTCACCTTGGTGTCTCCTCCTCCCAAGCCCCACCAGGTCCATTCCCACCCCCACCCCTTGATGCTCTTCTCCCATTGGCTGCCTCCCACTCACCTCTCCGCCTCCTCCAGAGCCAAACAGCCAATAGGAAGCCAAGGAGCAGGACAAGGCCACCAAAGAGGGTCCCAGCCACCAATGGGAGAAGCTGAGGTGGAGCTGCTGCAGATGGAGACCACCAAGGTTCTCAGAAGCCACCTCAAAACCAACCTGAAGGTCCTCAGCATCTCCATGGCCTCAGTTGAGTGCCTGAGGGCCTCACCTTGAGGGGTGACCACCTCAAGAGCACCATGAAGGTCCTTCAGGAAGTGAGGCAGGGCCCAAGGGCAAGGTAGGTTAGGAGGAGAGGACTGAGAGGACAGGTGGGGAGGAGAAGGTCAGGAGGGCATCAAGGTCATGGGCAGGAGAGGGGCAGGAGAAGGTCCAAGGCATGGTCAGGAGGTGAAGGTCATGGTCAGGAGAAGGTCCAAGGCGTGGTCAGGAGGAGGCTATGAGAAGGTCTAAGGCAACAGTCAGGGAAAGGGCAAAGAAGTGGTCAGGAGGTCAAAGTCATGGTCAGGAGAAGGTCAGGAGATGAGGAGAAGACCAAAGCTGGTTGCCCCCAAGCTGGACCTACCTCTGACGGTGACGCTCAGAGCTCTACTCCGAGGTGCCACCACCCAGGTCCCCTCCACGTCCTCCTCCACCCCACAGCTGAAGTTGCCACTGAAGCTCCTGGAGGTCCTGGAGATCAGCAGGTGGGAGACATTCCTCAGCTTCTGGATCTTGAAGCCACCTTGACCTGGTGGCATCTCCAGCCCGTTCCTGTAGAAGCGGAACCGTGGCCTGAAGATATCTCTGGAGGCTTTGCAGGTGAGCTGCAGGGGGTGGTCCTCATCCACCACCCCAGTGGAAGGCTCCATGGCCAAGTGGGGAGGAGAAGCAGCTTCTGAGAAGGAGGAAGATAGAGAAGAAGACCTTCAGGAGGACCATCTTGGCCATCAAGACCCAGCTGAGGTGGTCTTGGCTTCTCCTCAACCCCCTTGGTCATCAAGACCCACCAGAGGTGGTCTTGGCTTCTCCTCAACCCCCTTGGCCATCAAGACCCAGCTGAGGTGGTCTTGGCTTCTCCTCAACCCCCTTGGCCATCAAGACCCAACTGAGGTGGTCTTGGCTTCTCCTCAACCACCTTGGCCATCAAGACCCCCACCAGAGGTGGTACCTTGGATGAAGACCTCCAGGACCTGGCTGAGGTAGGAGGGGATCCAGCGGCCCTCGGTCATCTCCTCGTAGCCACAGGAGAAGTTCCCAGTGTGGTTCTGCCTGGCCTCCCCCACCAGGAACTGAGCTTGGGTGGCCTCCACGGTGACATTGATACCCTCCAGGACCTTGAGGTTCTCCTTGTAGATGTAGAACCTGGGCTCCTTGATGCCTTCAGGAGCAGTGCAGAAGAAGACCAGAGGCTGACCTTCAATGGTGAGGCCGGATGAAGGCTTCAGGGTCAAGGTGGGTTGAGGTGGATGGTCTGGAGGTGAGAAGAAAAGACCCAAAATGACCATTTTTGGTCTGAAGACCTCTCCAAATGACCACTTTGGGGGTGAGGAGGACCTCAAAATGACCATTTTGGGTCTGAAGACCTCTCCAAATGAGCACTTTGGGATGAGGAGGACCTCAAAATGACCATTTTGGGTCTGAAGACCTCTCCAAATGAGCACTTTGGGGTGAGGAGGACCTCAAAATGACCATTTTGGGTCTGAAGACCTCTCCAAATGAGCATTTTGGGGTGAGGAGAACCTCAGAATGACCATTTTTGGTCTTCTGAGGTCCTGGTTTGGAGCCTGCAGGGAATCATCTGCAGAGAGCTGGTGGTGGACAGTGGAAGCCATGGTGTTTGGTGGCCACATCTCCCCTACCTTTGACATTGATGATGATGGCCTTGCTCTCCTGGGAGCAGAGAGGACCTCGAGGCCTCTTGATGACATAGCAGCAGGCTTGGGGCCCCCCATCCTTGGGTCCTGTGATGTTGAAGTGGTGGACGTAGGACCTCTTGGAAGTCCTCACCTCCATTGCCCAGCCTCTGCTGCCTGAGAACTGGAAGCCTTGGAGCTTCTCCTGGGTCCGTGGAGCAGAGCATTGGATGGAGATGGTGTCACCGATGAGGTACTGGGTCTTCAGCGGCGTCACAGTGATGGTGGGAGGAGGAGGAAGATCTGGGGAGGAAGGTGGTGGGTTGCCAAAGACCAAGGGTGGACCAAACCCCCCACCTGGCTGGCCTCAAACTTGGTCTTGTGGTGGCCATTGGAGGTGAGCTGGGACTAAGATGGCCTTAAACCCTGCCTGGGTGCCCTCCAACTTGGTGACCAGAGGAGGTTTGGTGAGGTCCCACCAGCCCTCAACCCACCTGGGTGATGCCCACCATAAACCTTCTGCCCTGCTGGGGTTGGGGGGTTGAAGGTGGGACCTGGTTAGGGGGGGTTGGGTCAAAACAAGGTGGATTTGGGGCTAGGAGAGGTCCTAGGTGGGGTGGAGTTGGGTGGTGAGACCCCATAGGTCAATTACCTTCAGGTGAGGCGGCTGGGAGGAGAAGCTGCAGAGAGTCTGGAAGAGACAGAGAAGGGGGTCAGGGAGTAAAGGAGGGGAGAAGAATCCCCCCCAAAAGGGCATTTTGGGTCTGAAGAGTCCCAAAATCCTCAGTTTTTGGCCTGAGGAGACTCAAAAATCCTCATTTTTGGTCAGAAGGACCTCAAAATGACCATTTTTGGTCAGGAGTGCCCTCAAAATCACCATTTCTGGGGAGAACAACCCCAAAATGGCCATTTTTGGTCAGAAGCTCCCTCAAAATCACCAATTCTGGGGAAAGCAACCCCAAAGTGACCATTTTTGGTCAGGAGTGCCCTCAAAATCACCAATTCTGGAGAAAACAACCCCAAAATGAGCATTTTTGGTCAGGAGTGCCTCAAAATCACCATTTCTGGAGGAAACAACCCCAAAATGACCATTTTTGGTCAGGAGTTCCCTCACAATCACCATTTCTGGGGAGAACAACCCCAAAATGTCCATTTTTGGTCAAAAGCTCCCTCAGAATCACAAATTTTGGGGAAAAAAACCCCAAAGTGACCATTTTTGGTCAGGAGTTCCCTCAAAATTACCATTTCTGGGGAAAACAACCCCAAAATGGCCATTTTTGGTCAGAAGCTCCCTCAAAATCACCATTTCTGGGGAAAACAACCCCAAAATGGCCATTTTTGGTCAGAAGTTCCCTCAAAATCACCATTTCTGGAGGAAACAACTCCAAAATGACCATTTTTGGTCAGGAGTTCCCTCAAAATCACCATTTCTGGGGAAAACAACCCCAAAGTGGCCATTTTTGGCTGACAAGCTCCTCAAACCCTCCTATTTTGGCCTGAAGTAGCCCCAAAATCACCATTTTTTGTGAGAGGAACCCAAAAGTGGCCAATTTTGGCCTTCTCAAAGGCTAGAAGTGGGGGAGGGGCTGGAAGCGGGGGAGGGGCTGGAAGCTGGGGGAGGGGCTGGAAGCTGGGGAGGGCTGGAAGCAGGGGAGGGGCTGGAAGCTGGGGGAGGGGCTGGAAGCGGGGGAGGGGCTGGAAGCTGGGGGAGGGGCTGGAAGCGGGGGAGGGGCTGGAAGCTGGGGGAAACCAGGAAAGAAATGAGGGCCAAAAAAGGGCAGGAATGAGGTAAAAAGTGAAGAAATTGGGGAAATTAAAATCCAGGGGGAGGAGGGGGAGCAAAGAATTGGGGGAAAAAAAGAGGATACTGGGCAAAAAATGGAAAAGAAATGGGAGGAAAAAGGAGGAAATGAGGTAAAAAGTGGGGGAAAAGTGGGAGAAATTGGGGGGGGGACTTAAAGAACTGTGGGAAAAGAGGAAAGAAATGGAGGGGGAGGGAAGAAATGGGGAATAAAGAGAAAGTTTAGGGCAAAAATGAGGAGCTGGAGGGGAAAAAGCTCTGCAGGGAAGGAGGATGCAGGGAAATAGGTGGAGGAGGCTGGAGGGGGAAGGGAGGAGGTAGCCCCAATAGGTTCCCAAAGAGGTGGAAAAGCAGAGGAAGTGGGGAAAGTGAGCAGGAGGGCAGAGAGAAGGAGGAGAAGGAGGAAGAAGAGGAGGAGGAGGACTCACTGAGCAGCAGGACAAAGTGAAGAGGCTCCATTCTGAGTGGTGTCCTCATTGTTCTGCAGCTTGGAGAACATCTCCTTCCCCTTCCTGGTGGCTCAACCCAGGATGTGACAGCCTGGCTGCTGTGGAGCCAGCCAAAGAAGGAGGAGAAGCAGCCCCAAAAAGAAAGGAGAAGCAGCCCCAAAAAGAGAGAGGAGAAGCAGGCCCAAAAAGAGAGAGGAGAAGCAGCCCCAAAAGAGAGAGAAGCAGCCCCAAAAAGAGAGGAGAAGCAGCCCCAAAAGAGAGAGGAGAAGCAGCCCCAAAAGAGATAGGAGAAGCAGCCCCAAAAGAGAGGAGAAGCAGCCCCAAAAGAGAGAGAAGCAGCCCCAAAAGAGAGGAGAAGCAGCCCCAAAAGAGAGAGGAGAAGCAGCCCCAAAAGAGAGAGGAGAAGCAGCCCCAAAAGAGAGGAGAAGCAGCCCCAAAAAGAGGAGAAGTAGCCCCCAAAAAAGAGGAGAAGCAGCCCAAAAAGAGAGGAGAAGCAGCCCCAAAGAGAGGAGAAGCAGCCCCAAAAGAGAGGAGAAGCAGCCCCAAAAGGGAGAGGAGAAGCAGCCCCAAAAAGGGAGAGGAGAAGCAGCCCCAAAAGGGAGAGGAGAAGCAGCCCCAAAAAGAGAGGAGAAGCAGCCCCAAAAGGGAGAGGAGAAGCAGCCCCAAAGAGAGAGGAGAAGCAGCCCCAAAAAGGGAGAGGAGAAGCAGCCCCAAAAGGGAGAGGAGAAGCAGCCCCAAAGAGAGAGGAGAAGCAGCCCCAAAAGAGAGAGGAGAAGCAGCCCCAAAAAGAGAGGAGAAGCAGCCCCAAAAGGGAGAGGAGAAGCAGCCCCAAAAGAGGAGAAGCAGCCCCAAAAGGAGAGGAGAAGCAGCCCCAAAAGAGAGGAGAAGCAGCCCCAAAGAGAGGAGAAGCAGCCCCAAAAAGAGAGGAGAAGCAGCCCAAAAAAGAGAGGAGAAGCAGCCCCAAAAAGAGAGGAGAAGCAGCCCCAAAAGAGAGGAGAAGCAGCCCAAAAAGAGAAAGAGAGGAGAAGCAGCCCCAAAAAGAGAGAGGAGAAGCAGCCCAAAAGGGAGAGGAGAAGCAGCCCCAAAAAGGGAGAGGAGAAGCAGCCCCAAAAGGGAGAGGAGAAGCAGCCCCAAAAAGGGAGAGGAGAAGCAGCCCCAAAAGGGAGAGGAGAAGCAGCCCCAAAAGGGAGAGGAGAAGCAGCCCCAAAAGGGAGAGGAGAAGCAGCCCCAAAAAGGGAGAGGAGAAGCAGCCCCAAAAAGAGAGGAGAAGCAGCCCCAAAAAGGGAGAGGAGAAGCAGCCCCAAAAAGAGAGGAGAAGCAGCCCCAAAAAGAGAGGAGAAGCAGCCCCAAAAGAGAGGAGAAGCAGCCCCAAAAGGGAGAGGAGAAGCAGCCCCAAAAGGGAGAGGAGAAGCAGCCCCAAAAAAAGAGAAGCAGCCCCAAAAAGGGAGAGGAGAAGCAGCCCAAAAAGAGAGAGAGAAGCAGCCCCAAAAAAGGAGAAGCAGCCCCAAAAGAGAGAGGAGAAGCAGCCCCAAAAAGAGAGGAGAAGCAGCCCCAAAAAGAGAGGAGAAGCAGCCCCAAAAGAGAGAGAGAAGCAGCCCCAAAAAAAGAGAGGAGAAGCAGCCCAAAAAAGAGAGGAGAAGCAGCCCCAAAAAAGAGAGGAGAAGCAGCCCCAAAAAAGAGAGGAGAAGCAGCCCCAAAAGGGAGAGGAGAAGCAGCCCCAAAAGAGAGGAGAAGCAGCCCCAAAGAGAGGAGAAGCAGCCCCAAAAGAGAGGAGAAGCAGCCCCAAAAAGAGAGGAGAAGCAGCCCCAAAAGGGAGAGGAGAAGCAGCCCCAAAAAGAGAGAGGAGAAGCAGCCCCAAAAAGAGAGAGGAGAAGCAGCCCAAAAAGAGAGGAGAAGCAGCCCCAAAGAGAGGAGAAGCAGCCCCAAAAGAGAGGAGAAAGCAGCCCCAAAGAGAGAGGAGAAGCAGCCCCAAAGAGAGAGGAGAAGCAGCCCCAAAGAGAGAGGAGAAGCAGCCCCAAAGAGAGAGGAGAAGCAGCCCCAAAAAGAGAGAGGAGAAGCAGCCCCAAAAAAAAAGAGAGGAGCCCAAAAAGCCCCAAAAGAGAGAGGAGAAGCAGCCCCAAAAGAGAGGAGAAGCAGCCCCAAAAAGAGGAGAAGCAGCCCCAAAAAGAGAGGAGAAGCAGCCCCAAAAGAGAGAGGAGAAGCAGCCCCAAAAAGAAGGAGAAGCAGCCCCAAAAAGAGAGAGAAGCAGCCCCAAAAAGAGAGGAGAAGCAGCCCCAAAAGAGAGAGGAGAAGCAGCCCCAAAAAGGGAGAGGAGAAGCAGCCCCAAAAAAAGGCCCCAAAAAGAGAGGAGAAGCAGCCCCAAAAAGGAGAAGCAGCCCCAAAAAAGAGAGAAGCAGCCCCAAAAGGGAGAGAGAAGCAGCCCCAAAAAAGAAGGAGAAGCAGCCCCAAAAGGGAGAGGAGAAGCAGCCCCAAAAAAGAGAGGAGAAGCAGCCCAAAAGGGAGAGGAGAAGCAGCCCCAAAAAGGAGAAGCAGCCCCAAAAAGGGAGAGGAGAAGCAGCCCCAAAAGGGAGAGGAGAAGCAGCCCCAAAAGGGAGAGGAGAAGCAGCCCCAAAAGAGAGGAGAAGCAGCCCCAAAAGGGAGAGGAGAAGCAGCCCCAAAAGAGAGGAGAAGCAGCCCCAAAAGGGAGAGGAGAAGCAGCCTCCAGCTGCCTCCTGAAGGCTCTTTGTGGCCTTTCAAGGGGCTGAGGCAAACCCAAAGCTCAACCTTAGCCTTGGGGAGCAGAAGTGAAGCCCGTGGGGGCCACGTCCCCCACTCCCTCCGGGGGGGCATCTCCCTGTCCCCCCCAGGGGAGGGAGGTGGTGGCGGAGTCCCCAGCCCTGGAGGTGCCCAGGAGGAGCCTGGATGAGGCCCTGGGTGCCAGGGTTGGGTTTGGTTAGGTGGTGCTGGCTGAGGGGTTGGACTTGAAGCTCTCTTCCACCCTGGTTTATCCTGCTCTAGGCTAACCAAAAGCTGGGCTTAGGGGTCCAGCCCAACCCAGCCCAGCCCAGCCCAGCCCTGCCCTGCCCTGCCCAGCCCAGCCCAACCCTGCCCAGCCCTGCCCTGCCCTGCCCAGCCCTGCCCTGCCCTGCCCAGCCCAGCTCAGCCCAGCCCAGCCCTGCCCTGCCCAGCCCAGCCCAACCCTGCCCAGCCCTGCCCTGCCCTGCCCAGCCCAGCTCAGCCCAGCCCAGCCCAGCCCAGCCCAGCCCTGCCCAGCCCTGCCCTGCCCAGCCCAGCCCTGCCCTGCCCTGCCCAGCCCAGCTCAGCCCAGCCCAGCCCAGCCCAACCCTGCCCAGCCCAGCCCTGCCCTGCCCAACCCAGCCCAGCCCTACCCAGCCCAGCCCTGCCCTGCCCAGCCCAGCCCAACCCTGCCCAGCCCTGCCCTGCCCTGCCCAGCCCAGCCCTGCCCTGCCCTGCCCAGCCCAGCTCAGCCCAGCCCAGCCCAGCCCAACCCTGCCCAGCCCTGCCCTGCCCTGCCCAGCCCAGCTCAGCCCAGCCCAGCCCAGCCCAACCCTGCCCAGCCCAGCCCTGCCCTGCCCTGCCCAGCTCAGCCCTGCCCAGCCTGGAGGAGGAGCTGCTCAGCTTGGGGGGGGAGGGTTGGGCACTGTGCTGCCTCCTGAAGGCTCTTTGTGGCCTTTCAAGGGGCTGAGGCAAACCCAAAGCTCAACCTCAGCCCCGGGGAGCAGAAGTGAAGCCTCCCCCACCCCACCCCCCCGGGGGGAGCATCTCCCTGACCCACTTGGCCAGGATCAGCTTCCCCAGGGCCACTTTCACTTCCCCCTCCTTGAGGGGGCAGAACTTCCCCCCTGGGGTGGCTCAAACCCCCCCCTCTCCTGGGTGGGTTTGGTTTGGAGGGGGTGGAAGGGGGAAGTGGAGGAGGAGGAGGATCAGACACAGTTGGTAAGCTGGGGGCGGGGGGAGGGGCACTGAAAAATGAGGGTTGGGAACCTGAAAGTGAAGCTTTGGACACCACAAAAGAGACTTGAGGGACTGCAAGAGGGGTTTTGGACCCCCCTCACCCTCCCAGATGAGGGTTAGGAGCCCAAAAGTGAAGCTTGGGACACCCAAAAGAGACTTGAGGGACTGCAAGAGGGGCTTTGAGCTCCCCTCACCCCCCCAGATGAGAGTTGGGAGCCTAAAAGTGAAGCCTTGGACACCTAAAGCTGAGGGTTGGGAGCCTGAAAGTGAAGCTTTGGACACCCAAAAGAGACTTGAGGGACTGCAAGAGGGGGTTGGACCCCCCTCACCCCCCCAGATGAGGGTTTCGAGCCTAAAGATGAAGCTTTGGACACCAAGAAGAGCCTTCAGGGACTGCAAGAGGGGGTTTGAGCTTCCCTCACCCCTCCAGATGAGGGTTTGGAGCCTAAAAGTGAAGCCTTGGACACCAAGAAGAGCCTTTAGGGACTGCAAGAGGGGTTTTGAGCTCCCCTCACCCCCCCAGATGAGAGTTGGGAGCCTAAAAGTGAAGCCTTGGAGCCTAAAGCTGAGGGTTGGGAGCCCAAAAGTGAAGCTTTGGACACCCAAAAGAGACTTGAGGGACTGCAAGAGGGGGTTTGAGCCCCCCTCACCCCCCCAGATGAGGGTTTGGAGCCTAAAGATGAGGGTTGGGAGCCTGAAAATGAAGCTTTGGACACCCAGAAAGAGACTTGAGGGACTACAACAGGGGCTTTGGACCTCCCTCAGCCCCCCAGATGAGGGTTTGGAGCCTAAAGATGAGGATTTGGACACCAAGAAAGAGACTTGAGGGACTGCAAGAGGGGGTTTGGACCCCCCTCACCCCCCCAGATGAGGGTTGGGAGCCTGAAAATGAGGTCTGCAGGGGTCTGTAGGGGTCTGCAGGGGTCTGCAGGGGTCTGCCAGGGTCACTAGGGGTCTGCAGGGGTCTGCAGGAGTCTGAAGGGGTCTGCAGGGGTCTGCAGGGGTCACTAGGGTTCTGCAGGGGTCTGCAGGAGTCTGCAGGAGTCTGCAGGGGTCTGTAGGAGTCTGAAGGGGTCCATAGGGGTCTGCAGGGGTCTGTAGGGGTCTGCAGGGGTCTGCAGGGGTCTGCAGGGGTCTGTAGGAGTCTGCAGGGGGGGTCTGCAGGGGTCCGTAGGGGTCTGCAGGGGTCACTAGGGGTCTGCAGGGGTCTGCAGGGGTCTAAAGGGGTCACTAGGGGTCTGCAGGAGTCTGCAGGGGTCTGAAGGGGTCTGCAGGGGTCTGTCCCTGCTGCTGTCCCATCAGGCTCTCAGGTGCCAGCACAGACAGCACCAAGCCCCAAGGCTCTCCCTGCAGTGCCCACCAGGTGCCCAGGGAGCTCACCCCAGCCCCTTGCCCACCCCAGACCCTTCTGCTGGCCTGCTGGGGACCCTGGAGGTTGAGAGCCCCAAGAGCCCAGAGCCCAGGAGGCAGTCAGGGGCTGCCCCCTCAGCTGCTGCAGCGGGAAGTGACCTCCCAGTCCCCTTCCTGCCCTCTTCCTCCTCCTCCTGCTGCTGCTGCCCTCTCAGCTGCTGAGCCAGCAGTGAGCTCCCAGCCCCCCTGCCCAGCCTTGGAGATCCTGAGGCACAGCTGAGCTGCCCAGGGGCACTGCCCCCCAGCTCCTCCTGGTGCCCATCAGCTGCTGACCTCCGACTGCTCTGCCAGGGCCAAGGGAGCTGCTCTGGCAGCTCCCAGCTCCTGCTCTGGCAGCTCCCAGCTCCTGCCCTGGCAGCTCCCAGCTCCTGCCCTGGCAGCTCCCAGCTCCTGCCCTGGCAGCTCCCAGCTCCTGCCCTGGCAGCTCCCAGCTCCTGCCCTGGCAGCTCTCAGCTCCTGCTCTGGCAGCTCTCAGCTCCTGCTCTGGCAGCTCCCAGCTCCTGCTCTGGCAGCTCTCAGCTCCTGCCCTGGCAGCTCCCAGCTCCTGCCCTGGCAGCTCTCAGCTCCTGCCCTGGCAGCTCCCAGCTCCTGCTCTGGCAGCTCTCAGCTCCTGCCCTGGCAGCTCCCAGCTCCTGCTCTGGCAGCTCCCAGCTCCTGCCCTGGCAGCTCTCAGCTCCTGCTCTGGCAGCTCCCAGCTCCTGCCCTGGCAGCTCTCAGCTCCTGCTCTGGCAGCTCCCAGCTCCTGCCCTGGCAGCTCCCAGCTCCTGCCCTGGCAGCTCTCAGCTCCTGCTCTGGCAGCTCCCAGCTCCTGCCCTGGCAGCTCCCAGCTCCTGCCCTGGCAGCTCTCAGCTCCTGCTCTGGCAGCTCCCAGCTCCTGCCCTGGCAGCTCCCAGCTCCTGCCCTGGCAGCTCCCAGCTCCTGCTCTGGCAGCTCTCAGCTCCTGCCCTGGCAGCTCTCAGCTCCTGCCCTGGCAGCTCTCAGCTCCTGCCCTGGCAGCTCTCAGCTCCTGCTCTGGCAGCTCTCAGCTCCTGCCCTGGCAGCTCCCAGCTCCTGCCCTGGCAGCTCTCAGCTCCTGCCCTGGCAGCTCCTCAGCTCCTGCCCTGGCAGCTCCCAGCTCCTGCCCTGGCAGCTCCCAGCTCCTGCTCTGTGCCAGGGGCCAGCCAGAGTCAGCCAGGGCCAAGGGGCAGCTCTGGGAGCTCACAGCCCCATGCGGGGGGGTGCTAGCCCCATGGGGGCAGTGGTAACCCCGTGGGGGGGCAGTGGTGGTGGCCCCGTGGGGGGGGGTGCTAGCCCCATGGGGGCTAGCCTTTTGGGGACATTGCTAGCCCCATGGGGGGGCAGTGGTAGCCCCGTGGGGGGGCAGTGGTAGCCCCATGGGGGGGCAGTGGTGGTGGCCCCGTGGGGGGTTGCTAGCCCCATGGGGGGAGGTGCTAGCCCCATGGTGGGGGGCTAGCCCTTTGGGGACATTGCTAGCCCCATGGGGGGGCAGTGGTAGCCCCGTGGGGGGGCAGTGGTGGCCCCGTGGGGGGGGGGGCTAGCCCTTTGGGGACATTGCTAGCCCCGTGGGGGCAGTGGTAGCCCGTGGGGGGGCTAGCCCTTTGGGGACATTGCTAGCCCCGTGGGGGGGCAGTGGTAGCCCCGTGGGGGGGCTAGCCCTTTGGGGACATTGCTAGCCCCGTGGGGGAAGTGGTGGCAGGGGGTAGCCCTTTGGGGACATTGCTAGCCCCGTGGGGGCAGGTAGCCCCGTGGGGGTAGCCCTTTGGGGACATTGCTAGCCCCATGGGGGGGCAGTGGTAGCCCCGTGGGGGGAGGTGCTAGCCCCATGGGGGGGGCTAGCTCTTTGGGGACATTGCTAGCCCCATGGGGGTGGGGTGGCCCCGGGGGTTCCCAAGAGAGACACCGAAGCCTTTTGCACCACTTCCGTGGGGGGGGAGTTTCATTGGGGCTCCAACAGCTTCAGCCCCACAACTGTCACCCCCTGCGCCCCCACCCCCTCCCCCCTCACCTATCCCCCCCCCCCCCCCGCCCAACCCCTCCCTCCCCCACCCCCTCCCCCAAACCGGGGGTTAAAAAGTGGTTAAGAAAAGCCCCTCCCCCCCCCAAACCTCTCCCTCCTCCCTCTCCCCCCCCCCAAAAGACCCCACCCGGGGGGGGGAGGGGGTGAGGGGGAGGGGTTGGCCCTTGGGGGGCCTCGGGGGGGGTGTGGCCCTTAGGGGTGGTCTTAAAAGGGGGGCGGGGGGGGTCCCTGAGGTGGCCAGAGGAGGGGTCGGGGGGGGCAGTGGGGAAAGGGGGAGGGGAGGCTTCAGCTGTCCCCTCCCCCAGCTTGGAGGACCCCAAAGAGACCTTCTGGGGGGTGGCAGTGGCTGGGGGACCCCAAAGAGACCTTCTGGGGGGTAGCAGTGGCTGGGGACCCCAAAGGAACCTTCTGGGGGTGGCAGTGGCTGGGGACCCCATGGGGACCTTCTGGGGGTGGCAGTGGCAGTGGCTGGGGACCCCATGGGGAAAGAGACCTTCTGGGGGTGGCAGTGGCTGGGGACCCCATGGGGACCTTCTGGGGGTGGCAGTGGCTGGGGACCCCATGGGGACCTTCTGGGGGGTGGCAGTGGCTGGGGGACCCCAAAGAGACCTTCTGGGGGGTGGCAGTGGCTGGGGGACCCCATGGGGACCTTCTGGGGGGTGGCAGTGGCTGGGGGACCCCAAAGGAACCTTCTGGGGGGTGGCAGTGGCTGGGGGACCCCAAAGAGACCTTCTCGGGGGTGGCAGTGGCTGGGGGACCCCAAGGGGAGATGGTGCTGGGGAGGAGGAGGCAGGAGGGACCTCAAGGGGTCAAAAGGACCTTCTGGGAGCGTGGCAGTGGCAGGAGGACTCAGGGGAGGACCATGGGGACCTTCTGGGACATGCAGATGGCAGAAAGCCCCAAGGGGGACACGAGGGGAGGGGGTGTGGGGGTGTGGGGGGCAGGAGAAACCCGAGGGGACCCCAAAAAGAACTTGGGGGTGGGAGGAGAACCTCAAGAGGGCTGGGACATGCCAGAGGGACCCCAAAAGAGTGTGGCAGGAGAACCTCAACAGGGGATGGAGGCACCAGGGGGCCCTCAAGCGAGCGTGGGGCAGGGCAGGAGGACCTCAAGAGGTGGTGGAGGTGTTAGAGTGGAGCCCAAAAGAGGATGGAGATGGCAGGAGGAGCCCAAGAGAAGATGGGGGTGGGAGGAGGACCTCAGCTGGATGTGGAAGGAGAAGTTCAGCTGCAGGTGGAGATGCCAGGAGAGCCTCAACAGGGCTTGGAGGACCTCAGCTGGACATGGAGATGGGAGGAGAACCTCAACTGGATGTGGGGATGGGAGGAGAACCTCAACTGGAGATGGAGATGGGAGGAGAACCTCAACTGGATGTGGGGATGAGAGGAGAACCTCAAGTGGACATGGGGATGGGAGGAGAACCTCAACTGGACATGGGAATGGGAGGAGGACCTCAACTGGAGATGGAGATGGGAGGAGAACCTCAACTGGATGTGGGGATGAGAGGAGAACCTCAAGTGGACATGGGGATGGGAGGAGAACCTCAACTGGACATGGGGATGGGAGGAGGACCTCAACTGGACATGGGGATGGGAGGAGAACCTCAACTGGATGTGGGGATGAGAGGAGAACCTCAAGTGGACATGGGGATGGGAGGAGAACCTCAGCTGGACATGGGGATGGAAGGAGAACCTCAAGTGGACGTGGGGATGGGAGGAGAACCTCAACTGGATGTGGGGATGGGAGGAGAACCTCAACTGGATGTGGGGATGGGAGGAGAACCTCAACTGGACGTGGGGATGGGAGGAGAACCTCAAGTGGACATGGGGATGGGAGGAGGACCTCAAGTGGATGTGGGGATGGGAGGAGAACCTCAACTGGACATGGGGATGAGAGGAGAACCTCAAGTGGACATGGGGATGGGAGGAGAACCTCAGCTGGACATGGGGATGGGAGGAGAACCTCAGCTGGATGTGGGGATGGGAGGAGAACCTCAAGTGGACATGGGGATGGGAGGAGGACCTCAGCTGGACATGGGGATGGGAGGAGGACCTCAGCTGGGCATGGGGATGAGAGGAGAACCTCAAGTGGACATGGGGATGGGAGGAGGACCTCAGCTGGGCATGGGGATGAGAGGAGAACCTCAAGTGGACATGGGGATGGGAGGAGAACCTCAACTGGATGTGGGGATGGGAGGAGAACCTCAACTCGACATGGGGATGGAAGTAGAACCCCAGCTGGATTTGGGGATGGGAGGAGAACTTCAGCTGAAAGAGGAGATGGGAGGAGAACCTCAACTGGATGTGGAGATGGGAGGAGAACCTCAGCTGGGCATGGAAGAAGTTCAGCTGCAGGTGGAGATGCCAGGAGAGCCTCAACAGGGCTTGGAGGACCTCAACTGGACATGGGGATGGGAGGAGAACCCTAACTGGACGTGGGGATGGGAGGAGAACCTCAGCTGGACATGGGGCTGGAAGGAGGACCTCAACTGGACAAGGAAGGAGAACTTCAGCTGCAGGTGGAGATGCCAGAAGAGCCTCAACAGGGCTTGGAGGACCTCAGCTGGACATGGGGATGGAAGGAGAACCTCAACTGGACGTGGGGATGGGAGAAGAACCTCAGCTGGACATGGGGCTGGAAGGAGGACCTCAACTGGACAAGGAAGGAGAAGTTGAGCTGCAGGTGGAGATGCCAGAAGAGCCTCAACAGGGCTTGGAGGACCTCAGCTGGACATGGGGATGGGAGGAGAACCTCAACTGGACATGGGGATGTGAGAAGGACCTCAGCTGGACATGGGGATGGGAGGAGGACCTCAGCTGGACATGGGGATGGGAGGAGAACCTCAAGTGGACATGGGGATGGGAGGAGAACCTCAACTGGACATGGGGATGTGAGAAGGACCTCAGCTGGACATGGGGATGGGAGGAGGACCTCAGCTGGACATGGGGATGGGAGGAGAACCTCAAGTGGACATGGGGATGTGAGAAGGACCTCAGCTGGACATGGGGATGGGAGGAGAACCTCAAGTGGACATGGGGATGTGAGAAGGACCTCAGCTGGACATGGGGATGGGAGGAGGACCTCAGCTGGACATGGGGATGGGAGGAGGACCTCAGCTGGACATGGGGATGGGAGGAGAACCTCAACTGGACATGGGGATGTGAGAAGGACCTCAGCTGGACATGGGGATGGGAGGAGGACCTCAGCTGGACATGGGGATGGGAGGAGAACCTCAAGTGGACATGGGGATGGGAGGAGAACCTCAACTGGATGTGGGGATGGGAGGAGAACCTCAACTGGAGATGGAGATGGGAGGAGAACCTCAACTGGATGTGGAGATGGGAGGAGAACCTCAGCTGGGCATGGAAGGAGAAGTTCAGCTGCAGGTGGAGATGCCAGGAGAGCCTCAACAGGGCTTGGAGGACCTCAGCTGGACATGGGGATGGGAGGAGAACCTCAAGTGGACATGGGGATGGAAGGAGAACCTCAACTGGATGTGGGGATGGGAGGAGAACCTCAGCTGGATGTGGGGATGGGAGGAGGACCTCAACTGGAGATGGGAGAAGCTTAACCCCAGCTGGAGCTGGCAGGAGGCATCTGGAGGAGCAGCCAAGTCACCTGGGCAGCAGGTGTGACCCTGCTGGTGGTGATGATGATGATGGTGACCCTGCTGGTGGTGATGATGATGATGGTGACCCTGCTGCGGGTGATGGTGGTGGTGATGCTGACCCTCCTGGGGTGGTGATGGTGACCCTGGTGATGGTGACCCTGCTGGTGGTGATGGTGACACTGATGATGGTGGTGGTGATGATGATGGTGGTGATCCTCCTGGTGATGATGGTGATGATGCTGACCCTCCTGGGGTGATGATGGTGACCCTGCTGCTGGTGATGATGATGATGGTGGTGACCCTGCTGCTGGTGATGATGCTGACCCTCCTGGGGTGGTGATGGTGACCTTGATGGTGGTGACCCTGGTGATGATGACAACGGTGGTGACCCTCCTGAGGTGGTAATGGTGACCCTGATGGTGGTGACCCTGCTGCTGGTGATGATGATGATGGTGACCCTGCTGCTGGTGATGATGCTGACCCTCCTGGGGTGGTGATGGTGACCCTGGTGGTGCTGATGCTGACCCTACTGGGGTGGTGATGGTGACCCTGCTGCTGGTGATGGTGATGATGGTGACCCTGGTGGTGGTGATCCTCTTGGTGGTGACCCTGCTGGTGGTGACCCTGCTGGTGGTGACCCTGGTGATGACGACGACGATGGTGGAGACCCTCCTGGCGACGCCGCTGACCCTCCCGGGGCGGTGACGGCGACCCTCCCCCTCCCCCCCCGCCGCTGCTGGCGGCGACCCCGCCGGTGCCGGCGGCCCTCAGAAGCCCTGGATGTGGCAGTAGGCCTCCAGGCTGGCGAAGAGGATGTAGAGCAGCCAGAGGCCGAGGAAGAGGCCGGCGGTGAGCAGCTTGGGGCCGCGGGGGCCGCCCAGCTCGCCGCCGATGGAGGGCCGCCGGCGGTACAGCAGGACGCTGATGGAGACGAAGGCGAAGATGGTGAAGAGGGTGACGGAGAAGGCCAAGGTGCCGGTCTCCACCTGGAAGTCCTGGCCCTGGGCGGCCCAGTAGATGGCGGCCACCGACCAGGCCACCCCCAGGCCCAGGAAGACGTTGACGGCGTTGGAGCCGGTGACGTTCCCGATGGAGGCGTCGGCGCAGTGGTCCTGCAGCGCGGCCACCTTGCTGGCGAAGGTGTCTGGGGGGATACCCCGGGGGTGGGAGGGGGAGAGGAGGGAGAGGAGGTGGCGGGGGAGGCGAGGGAGAGGTGGGGGCGGTGGAGATGCCAGGGGAGGAGGTTGTGGACGTGGAGATACCAGGGGAGGAGGTTGTGGGGGTGGAGATGCCAGGGGAGGAGGTTGTGGGGGTGGAGATACCAGGAGAGGGCATCATGGGTGAGGAGGCAGCAGGGGAAGGAGGTTGTGGACATAGAGATACCAGGAGAGGGCACGGGGAGGAGGTTGTGGGGGTGGAGATGCCAGGGGAGGAGGTTGTGGACGTGGAGATACCAGGGGAGGAGGTTATGGGTGTGGAGATAGCAGGGAAGGAGGTCATGGGCATGGAGATGCCATGGGAGGAGGTTGTGGGGGTGGAGATACCAGGAGAGGGCATCGTGGGTGAGGAGACACCAGGGGAGGAGGTTGTGGGGGTGGAGGTGCCAGGGGAGGGCATGGGGAGGAGGTTGTAGGTGTGGAGATACCAGGCAAGGGCATCATGGGTGAGGAGGCAGCAGGGGAAGGAGGTTGTGGACACAGAGATACCAGGGGAGGAGGTTGTGGAGGTGGAGATACCAGGGGAGGGCATGGGGAGGAGGTTGTGGGTGAGGAGGCAGCAGGGGAGGAGATAATGGGCATGGAGATACCAGGGGAGGAGGTTGTGGGGGTGGAGATACCAGGGGAGGAGGTAATGGCCGTGGAGATACCAGAGAAGGGCATCATGGTCATGGAGACATCATCAAACCTTCTCCCCCACCATTCCCACTCCTGGTCCCACCACCCCAAACCTTCTCCACCACCTCCAAACCCCTTCCAGCCACCCCAAACCCTCTCCCCACCACCTCAACCCCTGCTCTCACCACCCCAAACCTTCTCTACTACCTCCAACCCCCTTCCAACCCACCCCAAACCCTCTCCCCCACCACCTCAAACCTTCTCCCCACCACCCCAAACCCTCTCCCCACCACCTCCACCCCTGCTCCCACCACCCCAAACCTCCTCTACTGCCTCCAACCCCCTTCCAACCCACACCAAACCCTCTCCCCCACCACCCCAAACCCTCTCTCTACCACCTCCACCCCTGCTCCCACCACCCTGAACCTTCTCTACTATCTCTACCCCCCCTTCCAAACCACCCCAAACCCTCTCCCCACCACCCCCACACCTCCTCCCCACCACCCCAAACCTTCTCCCCACCACCTCCACCCCTGTTCCCACCACCCCAAACCTCCTCTACTACCTCCAACTCCCTTCCAACCCACCCCAAACCCTCTTCCCCCACCACCTCCACCCCTGCTCCCACCACCCCAAACCCTCTCCCCCACCACCCCACGCCTCCTCCCCACCACCCCAAACCCTCTCTGCCACCTCCAAACCTTTCCAGCTCACCCCAAACCCTCTCCCCACCCTCCCCACCCCCTTCTCCCCCGCCCCAGGGGCCTCTCACCCACCGGGGATGGAGGTGCCGAGGGCGACGAAGACGACGGCGTTGACGGAGTCCTTGAGGCCGACGGTGCAGCCGAAGTGCGCGGCCAGGTCGCCGATGAGGGCGGTGAGGACCCCGATGAGCAGGATGGAGACCCCGAAGCAGGCCCAGCCGTTGCAGTACTCGGTGGGGGGCACACAGGCGAAGAGAACCTTCCAGAAGACCGTCAGGAAGTGCATGACGTAGTCGAAGCAGGACGGCAGCCGCTCCTCCCGGCCTTCCTCCTCCTCCTCCTCTTCCCCTGGAAGGCCGAAAGGGAGGGAGGGCCAGGCGTGGGGCAGCAGCGCCTGGGGGGAGGAGCCTCCGGAGCGGGCCCGGGGCGGAGGTTAGGGTTGGGGTTGGGATTGGGGTTGGGGTTTGGGCTAGGATTGGGGTTGGGGTTAGGGGTAGGGTTGGGATTGGGGTTAGCAGGAGGGTTAGGGTTGGGGTTAGGGTTAGGGCTAGGGTTGGGGTTAGGGTTGAGGTTGGAGTTAAGGTTAGGGCTAGAGTTGGGGTTAGGGGTGGGCTTGGGGTTAGGGTTGGGATTGGGGTTGGGGTTTGGGCTAGGGTTGGGGTTAGGGGTGGGGTTGGGGTTAAGGTTAGGGCTAGGGTTGGGGTTAGGGGTGGGCTTGGGGATAGGGTTGGGATTGGGGTTGGGGTTAGCAGTAGGGTTAGGGTTGGGGTTAGGGGTGGGATTAGGGTTAGGATTGAGGTTGGAGTTAAGGTTAGGGCTAGGGTTGGGGTTAGGGGTGGGGTTGGTGTTAGGGTTAGGGTTGGGGGTGGGATTAGGGCTAAGGTTAGGGCTAGGGCTGGGGTTAGGGGTGGGGTTGGGGTTAGGGTTAGGGTTAGGGTTGAGGTTGGGGTTAGAGTTGGGGTTAAGGTCAGGATGAGGGTTAGGGTTGGGGTGAGGGTTAGGGTTAGGGCTAGGGTTGGGGTTAGGGGTGGGGTTGGGGTTGGGGTTGGGATTGGGGTTGGGATTAGGTTTGGGGTTAGGGTTGGGGTTGGTGTTAGGGTTAGGGTTAGGGTTGGGGTTGGGGTTGGGGTTGGGGTTAAGGTTGAGGTTGGGGTTAAGGTTAGGGTTAGGGTTAGGGCTAGGGCTAGGGTTAGGCATGGGGTTGGGTTTAGGGTTGGGATTGGGGTTGGGGTTAGGGTTGGGGTTGGGGTTGGGGTTAGGGTTGGGGTTGGGTTTGGGATTTTGGGGTGGTGGGACCAGGGTTGGAGGTGGTGGGGAGAAGGTTTGGGGTGGTGGGACCAGGGTTGGAGCTGGTGGGGAGAAGGTTTGGGGTGGGTTGGAGCTGGTGGGGAGAAGGTTTGGGGTGGGTTGGAGCTGGTGGGGAGAAGGTTTGGGGTGGGTTGGAGGTGGTGGAGAAGGTTTGGGGTGGTGGGACCAGGGGTGGAGGTCTTCAGGGTGCTGGGACCAGGCTGGAAGACCTCCAGCTGCCAGCCCACCAAGGGGGCACCTCCAGAGGGGTCCCGGGGTGGGGGCTGGGAGGGGGGGCTGGAGCTGGTCACCTGCGCTGACAGTGATGGCCTCCAGGAACTGCTCCCTCCAGGAGTGAGTGCCAATGACCATGGCCAGGTTGGTCTTCTTGATCAGCTTGTCCACCGTGTTCTGCAGGGGGCACAGCAGGGCAGGGGTGAGGTGCCCAGGGCACTGCCCACGACAGGGCACAGCTACCCTGCACACTGCCCAGGAGACGGCAGAGCCACCCAGGATGAGGCTGAGCCACCCAGGGCAGTGCCCAGGACAGGGCAGAGCCACCCAGGATGAGGCTGAGCCACCCAGGGCAGTGTCCAGGACAGGGCAGAGCCACCCAGGATGAGGCTGAGCCACCCAGGGCAGTGCCCAGGACAGGGCAGAGCCATCCAGGACACTGCCCAGGACAGGGCAGAGTTACCCAGGACAGGGCAGTGCCACCCAGGACAAGGCTGAGCCACCCAGGATGAGGCTGAGCCACCCAGGACACTGCTCAGGACAGGGCAGAGCCATCCAGTACAGTGCCCAGGACAGGGCAGAGCCACCCAGGACAGCCCTGAGCCACCCAGGACAGGGCAGAGCCACCCAGGGGCCTGCCAGGACAGGGCAGAGCCACCCAGGACAGGGCAGTGCCACCCAGGACAAGGCTGAGCTATGCGGGATGAGGCTGAGCCACGCAGGACAGGACAGAGCCACCCAGGACAGGGCAGAGCCACCCAGGACACTGCCCAGGACAGGGCTGAGCCACCCAGTACAGTGCCCAGGACAGGGCAGAGTCACCCAGGACAGGGCAGTGCCACCCAGGACAGGGCAGAGCCACCCAGGACAGGGCAGAGCCATCCAGGACACTGCCCAGGACAGGGTAGAGCCACCCAGGACAGTGCCCAGGATAGGGCTGAGCCGCCCAGGACAAGGCTGAGCCACCCAGGACAAGGCTGAGCCACCCAGGGCAGTGCCCAGGACAGCCCTGAGCCACCCAGGACAGCCCTGAGCCACCCAGGACAGGGCTGAGCCACCCAGGACAGGGCTGAGCCACCCAGGGCAGTGCCCAGGACAGCCCTGAGCCACCCAGGACAGGGCAGAGCCATCCAGGACACTACCCAGGACAGGGCAGAGCCACCCAGGACAGTGCCCAGGATAGGGTTGAGCCACCCAGGACAGGGCAGAGCCATCCAGGACAGGGCAGAGCCACCCAGGACAGGGCAGTGGCACCCAGGACAAGGCAGAGCCACCCAGGACAGTGCCCAGGACAAGGCTGAGCCACCCAGGACAGTGCCCAGGACAGCTCTGAGCCACCCAGGACAAGGCAGAGCCACCCAGGACAGTGCCCAGGACAGCCCTGAGCCACCCAGGACAGGGTTGAGCCACCCAGGACAGGGCAGAGCCATCCAGGACACTACCCAGGACAGGGCAGAGCCATCCAGGACAGTGCCCAGGACAGGGCAGAGCCACCCAGGACAGGGCAGTGGCACCCAGGACAAGGCTGAGCCACCCAGGACAGTGCCCAGGACAGCCCTGAGCCACCAGGACAGGACAGGGCAGAGCTGCTGCCAGAGCCCCTCGGGGGCTGCCTCCCTCCTTCCCTCCCTCCCTGCCGGCGCCCTGCCGGTGCCCTGCCGGTGCCAGCCCACCCCCCCGGGGCGGTGACCTTGAAGTCGTAGGACTCCTCGATGATGACCTCCAGGCGGTGGTTGTCGCCCAGCACCGGTTTGCCCATCTCGGCGATGCGCTGAGCCTCCTCCTCCTCCGCCGACGGCCGCCGCTCCCCCTCCCCCTCCGCTGCGGACACGGCCGGGGGGAGGTCAGCGGGGCCGGGGGCGCGGGGGGAGGGGAAGCGGGGGGGGGCGTGGGGACGGGGGCGTGGGGACAGGAGGACATCAGAATAGGGTCGTGGGGACAGGAGGACATCAGGACAGGGGCTTGGGGACAGAAGGACATCAGAATGGGGTCATGGGGACAGGGTTGGGACAGAAGGACATCAGGACAGGGTCATGGGGACAGAAGGACATCAGGATGGGGTCGTGGGGACAGAAGGACATCAGAATAGGGTCATGGGGACAGGAGGACATCAGAATGGGGTCATGGGGACAGGGTGGGGACAGAAGGACATCAGGACAGGGTCATGGGGACAGAAGGACATCTGAATGGGGGCGTGGGGACAGGGTTGGGACAGAAGGACATCAGGATGGGGTTGTGGGGACAGGAGGACATCAGGATGGGGTCATGGGGACAGGGTCATGGGGACAGGGCAGGGACACCGTGGGTGGCAGTGGTGGCACAGGGTGGTGGCACAGGATGGTGAAGGGGCCAGGGCTTGGGGACACCACAGGTGGCAGGAGGTGGTGGTGGGGACAGGGCTTGGGGGCCCCATGAGTGGCACAGGTGGTGGCACAGGCAGGCACAGGATGGTGGCACAGGGTGGCAGAGATGGTGGCACAGGCAGGCACAGGGGGGTGGCACAGGGTGGCAGAGATGGTGGCACAGGTGGTGGCACAGGTAGTGGCAGAGGTGGTGGCACAGGAAGGCACAGGCTGGCACAGGTGGTGGCAGAGGATGGCACGGGGTGGCCTAGGTGGTGGCACAGGAAGGCAGAGGTGGTGGCAGAGGATGGCACGGGGTGGCCTAGGTGGTGGCACAGGAAGGCAGAGGTGGTGGCACAGGCTGGCACAGGTAGTGGCAGAGATGCTGGTACAGGGTGGCACAGGTAGTAGCACAGGGTGGCACAGGCTGGCAGAGGCAGTGGCAGCCCCGGGGGGGGGCCAGGCCATCGGTGGCAGAGGAGGCAGGGCCGCGGCACAGGGCAGAGGGACAGCGAGCACCCAGCACGGGGTGGGGGTGGTTTGGGAGGGCAGCAGGCTCCTACCTTGGGCCAGCAGCAGAGCTGAGGAAGAGGAGGAGGAGGAAGAGGAGAAGGTGAGCGAGCTGCCCCCCGCCTCGGTGCCCCCCCAGGTGCCCCCCACCCCCGGGGGTGTGAGGCCTACCCGAGATGCCCCTCTTGAGCCAGCGCGGCTGCCCCAGCTCGATGAAGAAGTTGTCTCTCTTCTCGTACTCCTCCGCGTCCACAATCTTCACCTGCAGCGTCTTGCTGGGGGCACAAGCACCATCACCACCATCATCATCATCATCACCACCACCATCATCATCATCACCATCACCAGCAGCAGCACCAGAACCAGCAGCACCTCCAGCATCGTCATCACGGAGCATCCACCTCCTGCGTCGCTTCCATTGCCATCCGTCCTCCTCCTCCTCCTCCTCCATCTCTTCCTCCTCCACCACCTCATCCTCTATCTCTTCCTCCTCCTCCATCTCTTCCTCTTCCTCCACCTCCTCCTCCATCTCTTCCTCCTCCTCCACCTCCTCCATCTCTTCCATCTCCATCCATTCACCGTCCGTCTCCACCATCCATCTCCTCCATCTCCATCCATCCACCACCTCCTCCTCCATCTCTTTCTCCTCCTCCATCTCTTCCTCCTCCTCCTCCATCCATCTCCTCCATTTCCATCCATCCATCCACCACCTCCTCCTCCACCTCATCCTCCTCCATGTCTTCCTCCTCCTCCTCCTCCATCTCTTCTGTCTCCATCCATTCACCATCCATCTCCACCATCCATCTCCTCCATCTCCATCCATCCACCACCTCCTCCTCCATCCCCATCTCCACCTCCTCCTCCACCATCTCTTCCTCCTCCTCCATCTCTTCCATCTCCATCCATTCACCGTCCATCTCCACCATCCATCTCCTCTATCTCCATCCGTCCACCACCTCCTCCTCCATCTCCACCTCCTCCTCCACCTTCTCCTCCATCTCCATGGCCTCCTCCATCTCTTCCATTTCCGTCCATCCATCCACCACCTCCACAACCTCCTCCACCTCTGCCTCTTCCATCTCTTCCACCTCCTTCACCTTCTCCATCTCAACCTCCTCCATCTCCACCTCCTCCTCCCTCTCCACCACCACCACCTCCACCTCCTCCATCACCACCTACTCCACTCCCTCCACCTTTTCCATCTCCATCCATTCACCATCTTCTCCACCATCCATCTCCACCTCTTCCACCTCCATCTCTTCCCTCCCCATCCATCCACCACCTCCTCCACCTCCATCTCTTCCCTCCCCATCCATCCACCTCTACCCCTTCCACCCCTTCCCCTCTCTCTTCCCCACTCCCCACCCCTCCTTCCTCCCCCCTCACCTGGTCTCGTCGTTCCTGAACTCCAGCTCCCCGCAGGCGTCCTCGTAGTGGACCCCCCCGCCGCGGGCGCTGCCCTCCAGGGTGCGGTAGGGCAGCAGGACGGTGCCGCGGGCACCGGAGCTGCGCAGGACCTTCACCTCCAGCACCCCCTGGCACTCGCTCACCCGCACCAGCCGCTCCTGGAAGGCGAAGATGCCGGCGTGGTCGTCGTCCAGGATGGTGACGGTGGCCAGCAGCGGCGCCACCAGGCGGGCCCGGGGCCGCCCGGCGCCGTCCTCGTCGCTCTCGAACATGCCCAGGGCGTCGCCCACCCGCAGGTTGAGCAGGCGGACGAAGAAGTGCTCATCCTCCTCGAAGATGTCGTCGTCGATGATGCCGATGCTCAGCTCCTTCTGGGTCTCCCCGGGCTTGAAGACCAAGGTCCCCTCGCTGTACTCGTAGTCGGAGCCGGCCTTGGCCGAGCCGTCCTCCGTCCGGTAGTCGACGTAGAAGGTGTGGTTGGCCTCCAGGCCCTGGCAGCAGGCCACCGACAGCGTCACCGAGCCGCAGTTCTCCAGGCAGTGGTAGAGGGAGGGCTGGAAGAAGATCTTGCTGCAGGTCTCCTCTTCCTCCTCCAGGTCGGAGGGGGCCTCCAGGAGGGCGGAGGACCGCTTGGAGGCCTCGGCCGCGTGCTTCTTGAGGATGTTGCCGGCGCCGGTCATGAGGCGCGTGGCCTGGATGCGGTAGAAGGCTCTGCTCTTCTGCTGGTGCAGCAGGGCGTAGTAGTTGGCCATCTCCACCAGCTGCTCCAGCTCCTTCTCGGGGTACTTCTGCTTCAGGTCCTTCAGGATCTGGATCACCTCCCGGCGGCTCTCGTCCAGCTCCTTCTCCTCCGGGCTGGGCGAAGGAGCGGCTGGGGAAGGGCCTCCGGCCGGGGAAGGGCCTCCTGCCGGGGAAGGAGCTCCGGCCGGGGAAGGGCCACCTAAGGGCGAGAGACACCCTGGGGGAGTTCCACTGGCAGAGACCCAGCCCGGGAGGGGCCACCGGCAAAGCGCCACCTGAGGGCCTGGCTGCGGCCCCCACCGGATGGCTGCCGAGCCTCCAGCTCGGGCCCCAGCTGGGCCTCCACCTGGGCCTCCATCTGGAACCCCCACTTGAACTTCCACTTGAAGTCCTACCTGGACCTCCACTGAACCTCCATCTGGACCCCCACTTGAAGCCCCACCTGAGCCTCCACTTGAACCTCCACCTGGACCTTGACCTGAACCTCAATCTGAGCCTCCACTTGAAGTCCTACCTGAAGCCCCACCTTGACCTGCACTTGAAGTCCCACCTGGACCTCCAATTGAAGTCCTACCTAAACCTCCATCTGGACCCCCACTTGAACCCCCACCTGGACCTCCATCTGGACCCCCACTTAGACCTCCATCTGCACCCCCACTTAGACCTCTACTTGAAGCCCCACCTGAACCTCCACTTGAAGTCCTACCTGGACCTCTATTTGAAGACCCTACCTGGACCTCCACCTAAACCTCCACTTGAACCTTGGACTAGATGACCTTTGGAGGTCCCTTCCAGCCTGGACCCCTACCTCCAACCCCCAACCTCACCGCCACCCCCTAATGGCCGCTCCCCGATCCTCACCCTCGACATCCCTCTGGGTGCACCAGGCGGGGCTGACACTTCCTCCTCCACCTTCTCCACTTCCTCCTCCTCCTCCTCCTCCTCCCCCATCCATCTCCACGTCCTTGGGCATCTCCCCCTTGGTGCCGATGATGATGCTGCTGCGGGGGTCGGCGTGGGACCCCTCTAGGCCTCAGCTAGAAGTTCCACCTGGACCTCCACCTGAGCCTCCAATTGAAGTCCTACTTGAGCCTCTCCACTTGGACCTCAACCTGACCCTCCACTTGAAGTCCTACCTGAACCTCCACTTGGACCTCAACCTGAACCTCCACTTGAAGTCCTACCTGAACCTCCACTTGGACCTCAACCTGAACCTCCACTTGAAGTCCTACCTGAACCTCCACTTGGACCTCAACCTGAACCTCCACTTGAAGTCCTACCTGAACCTCCACTTGGACCTCAACCTGAACCTCCACTTGAAGTCCTACCTGAACCTCCACTTGGACCTCAACCTGAACCTCCACTTGGACCTCAACCTGAACCTCCACTTGAAGTCCTACCTGAACCTCCACTTGGACCTCAACCTGAACCTCCACTTGAAGTCCTACCTGAACCTCCACTTGGACCTCTACTTAAGGACCCTACCTGAACCTCCACTTGAAGTCCCTACTGGAACCTCCACTTGAAGTCCCTACCTAAACCTTGGACTAGATGACCTTTGGAGGTCCCTTCCAGCCTGGATCCCCCACTTCCAACCCCCCAAACTCACCACCACCCCCTAGTGGCCGCTCCCCGATCCTCACCCTCAACATCCTTCTGGGTGCACCGCACGGGGCTGACGCTTCCTCCTCCACCTCCTCCACTTCCTCCTCCTCCTCCTCCTCCTCCTCCCCCATCCATCTCCACGTCCTTGGGCATCTCCCCCTCGGTGCCGATGATGATGCCGCTGCGGGGGTCGGCGCGGTACCGCTTGTAGACGTACTTGTAGAAGAGCAGCCTCTTGTCGGCCGCCCAGGCGGCCACCACGCAGAGCGGGAAGAAGACCAAGGTGAGGAGAGCCTCCCAGACCTGCACCACCCCGGGGGAGATGACGGCCAGGATGAGGTAGAGCCAGACGTAGGCGAAGATGCTCCAGGAGGCGGTGACGAAGAAGACGCGGAGGTGCCGGATGCGCCGGGCCTCGCCGCTGGGCACGGCGTAGACGCAGACGGCGATCACCACGAACATGTTGAAGGCGGCGCTGCCCACGATGGTGCCCGGCCCCAGCTCCCCGGCCTGGAAGTTGTGGCCGCAGACCTCGATGACCGAGAGGAGGATCTCCGGGGCCGAGGAGCCCAGGGCCATCAGGGTGAGGTTGGAGACGGTCTCGTTCCAGATGCGCACCGTCCCCACGCTGGTCTCCCCGTTGGCCTTGGTGATGGTGATCTCCTTCTCCTTGGAGGTGATGACCTCGATGGAGGCCATGAAGCGGTCGGCGATGATGGAGACCCCCAGGAACATGTAGATCATGGCCACGAAGTAGACGATGGCCCTGGCGGCCTTGTCGCCCAGGGAAGGGTCGTCCGGCTGCCAGACCGGCAGCAGCACCCCCGGCTGGCAGCGGCTGGAGCCCCCCCGGCAGGTGGCATTGGGCGGGGAGGAGCCGTCGGCGGGGGCGGGCAGCAGGGCCAGGGCCAGCAGCAGCAGCAGCAGCAGCGGCGGCGGAGGAGGAGGAGGAGGAGGAGGAGGAGGAGGAAGGGAGGCCATGGCCGTGGGAGGGAGGGGGAGGCGGCGACCTGAGGAGGGGAAGGAAGGGTGAGGAGAGAGGGGGGCGTGGGGGGGGGGTCAGGCGGGCAGCTGTGGGGCTGGCGTGGCCTTAAGGGGGTGGGCAGGTATGGGGCTGGAGGTGGCTGTGGGGTGAAGGACATCTATGGGGCTGGAGGTGGTGGACATCTATGGGGCTGGGGATGGTGGGCATGGGGTGGTGGACGGCTATGGGGTTAGAGGTGGCCATGGGGTGATGGACAGCTATGGGGCTGGAGGTGGCTGTGGGGTGAAGGGCATCTGTGGGGCTGAGGGTGGTGGCCGTGGGGTGGTGGACATCTGTGGGGCTGGAGGTGGCCATGGGGTGAAGGACATCTATGGGGTTGAGGATGGTGGTCATGGGGTGGTGGACGGCTATGGGGCTAGAAGTGGCCATGGGGCTGGGGACATGTATGGGGTTAGAGGTGGCCATGGGGTGATGGACAGCTATGGGGCTGGAGGTGGCTGTGGGGTGGTGAACAGCTATGGGGCTAGAGGTGGCCATGGAGCTGGGGACATCTATGGGGCTGATGATGGTGGCCATGGGGTGAAGGCCATCTATGGGGCTGGAGGTGGTGGACATCTATGGGGCTGGAGATGGTGGCCATGGGATAAAGGACATCTATGGGGCTGGAGGTGGTGGACATCTATGGGGCTGATGATGGTGGCCATGGACGGCTATGGGGCTAGAGGTGGCCATGGAGCTGGAGACATCTATGGGGCTGATGATGGTGGCCATGGGGTGAAGGACATCTATGGGGCTGGAGATGGTAGGCATGGGGGGTGGACCTCTATGGGGCTGGAGGTAACCATGGGGTGGTGGACATCAATGGGGCTGAGGATGGTGGCCATGGGGTGGTGGACATCTATGGGGCTGGAGGTAGCCATGGGGTGGTGGACATCAATGGGGCTGAGGATGGTGGCCATGGGGTGGTGGATGGCTATGGGGCTGGAGGTGGCCATGGGGCTGGGGACATCTATAGGGCTGGAGATGGTGGGCATGGGGTGAAGGACATCTATAGGGCTGAAGATGGTGGATATCTATGGGGCTAGAGGTGGCCATGGGGCTGGGGACATCTATAGGGCTGGGGATGGTGGCCATGGGAGGTGGACATCTATGGGGCTGGGGCTGGTGGCCATGGAGTGAAGGACATCTGTGGGGCTGGGGCTGGTGGCCATGGAGTGAAGGACATCTGTGGGGCTGGAGGTGGTGGCCATAGGGTGATGTGGGGCAGGAATCTATGGGGCAGATCTATGCCCCATAGATCTAAGTCTCATAGCTTCCTGCCCCAGAGATCACTGCCCCATAGATCCCTGCCCCACAGATCCCTGCCCCACAGATCCCAGTCCCATAGTTCCCTGACCCACATATCCCTGCCCCTTAGCCCTGTCCCACAGATCCCAGCCCCACAGCTCCCAGCCCCTTAGCCCTGCCCCACAACTCCCTGCCCCATGGCTCCCACAGATCCCAGCCCCTTAGTTCTGCCCCACAGCTCCCTGCCCCACAACTCCCTGCCCCACAACTCCCACCCCATAGCCCTACCCCACAGCTCCCTGCCCTACATCTCCCAGCCCCATAGCTTCCAGCCCCATAGATCCCTGCCCCTTAGCCCTGCCCCATAGCTCCCAGCACTTTATCCCTGCCCCACAGCTCCCTGCCCCATAGCTCCCTGCCCCTTAGCCCTGCCCCATAGCTCCCAGCACTTTATCCCTGTCCCACAGCTCCCTGCCCCACAGCTCCCTGCCCCACAGCCCTGCCCCATAGTTCCCAGCACTTTATCCCTGTCCCACAGCTCCCTGCCCCATTGCCCTGCCCCATAGCTCCCAGTCCCACAGCTCTGTGCCCCACATCTCCCTGCCCCATAGCTTCCAGCCCCATAGATCCCAGCCCCACAGCTTCCAGCCCCACAGCTCCCTACCCCACATCTCCCAGCCCCTTAGCTCCCAGCCCCACAGCTTCCTGCTCCACACCTCCCAGCCCCTTAGCCCTGCCCTACAGCTCCCCACCCCATAGTCCTGCCCCACAGCTTCCAGCCCCACAGCTCCCAATCCCACATCTCCCAGCCCCTTAGCTCCCAGCCCCACATCTCTCTGCCCCACAGCTCCCAGCCCCATAGCTCCCAGCCCCACAGCTCCCAGCCCCTTAGCCCTGCCCCACAGCTCCCAGCCCCATAGTTCCCAGCCCCACAGCTCCCAGCCCCTTAGCCCAGCCCCATAGCTCCCTGCCCCACAGCTCCCTGCCCCACATCTCCCAGCCCCACAGCTCCCTGCCCCACAGCTCCCAGTCCCTTAGCCCTGCCCCACACCTCCCTGCCCCACAAGCACCAACCCCAAGCCTCCCAATCCGAGCCTCTAAAAACGGCAAATTGACCAAAATTTGCCTTTTTCAGCCCAGATTTCTCTCCCCCCCCGGGGGCTGCATCCTGCTGGCAAATCCGGAACCGAGGGGAGGGGAGGAGGGAGGGAGGGGGAGGGAGGGGAGGGGGGAGGGAAAATTTGGGAGGATTTGGGGGAAAGCAGCCAAGAAAAGGGAAAATTTGGGCTAAATTTGGGCAAAATGAGGAATTGGGGAGGGGGGCCCCAAAAATGGCCAAAATTGGAGGAGGTTTTGGGGGGGTCAGGTTGGGGCAAACCTGAAGGCTTCCGGAGCCAATTTGGGGCCAAAGAGGCAAATTTGGAGCGTTGGGGGGGGGGGGGGGGGGAGGGGCAAAAGGCAGGGCTGGGTTTGGGCTGAATTGGGGCAGGTTTGGGGCCGGTTTGGAGAGGTTTGGGCAATTTGGGGCAATTTGGGGCAGATTTGGTCCAGTTTGGGGCAATTTGAGGTGGGCAAAATCAGGGCAAAGCAGGGGCAGATTTTGGGCTCATTTGGGTCCATTTTAGGGTCTGATTTGGGTCCATTTTAGACCAATTTGAACCAAATTTGGACCAATTTGGGGCCATTTGAACCAATTTGAAGCAATTTGGACCAAATTTGGTCATATTTGGACCAATTTGGGGCAGATTTGGTCCAATTTGGGGCAATTTAAGGTGGGCAAAATCAGGGCAAAGCAGGAGTAGATTTGGGGCTGATTTGGGCCATTTTGGGGCTGATTCTGGCTGATTTAGGTCCGGTTTTGACCAATTTTGGTCCAATTTTGGCCAATTTAGACCAATTTGAGGCAGATTTGGGGCAGACTTGGACCAATTTGGGGCAATTTGAGGTGGGCAAAACCAGGGTAAAGTAGGGGCAGATTTTGGGCTGATTTGGGGCAATTTTGGGGGCTGATTTGGGTCCATTTTAGACCAATTTGGACCAAATTTGGACATTTTGGACCAAATTTGAACCAATTTGGACAATTTGGGGTAATTGAAGGCAGATTTGGGGCAAATTTGGGCCGATTTGGGGCAATTCGAAGTGGGCAAAATCAGAGCAAAGCAGGGGCAGATTTGGGGCTGATTTGGGGCAATTTGGGGGCTGATTTGGGTCCATTTTGGTCGGATTTGAAGCAATTTGGATCAATTTGAACCAATTGAAGCAATTTCACCAAATTTCGACTATTTGAGTGAATTTGAGGCAGATTTGGGGCAGATTTGGTCCAATTTGGGGCACTTTGAGGTGGGCAAAATCAGAGCAAAGCAGGGGCAGATTTTGGGCTCATTTGGGGCATTTTTGGGGCTGATTTGGGTCCATTTTGGACCAATTAGGACCAAATTAGAACCAATTTGGACCAATTTGAAGCAATTTGGACCAAATTTGGACAATCTGAGTGAATTTGAGGCAATTTGAGGCAGATTTGAGGCAAATTTGGGCCAATTTGGGGCAACACGAGGTGGGCAAAATCAGAGCAAACAAGGGGCTGATTTGGGCCATTTTTGGGGCTGATTCTGGCTAATTTGGGTCCAATTTGAACCAATTTGAACCAATTTGACTATTTGAGTGAATTTGGGCCAGATTTGGGGCAGATTAGGTCCAATTTGGGGCACTTTGAGGTGGAAAGAATCAGGGCAAACCAGGGGCAGATTTTGGGCTCATTTTTGGGGCTGATTTGGGTCCATTTTGAGCCAATTTGGACCAAATTAGAACCAATTTGGATAATTTGGTCCAATTTGGTCCAATTTGAACCAATTTGAAGCAATTTGGACCAAATTTGGGCAATTTGAGGCAGATTTGATCCAATTTGGGGCAATTCGAGGTGGGCAAAATCAGAGCAAAGCAGGGGCAGGTTTGGGGCTGATTTGGGGCACTTTGGGGGCTGATTCTGGCTGTTTTGGGTCCATTTTGGACCAATTTCTACCAAATTTGGCCAATTTGAGGCAATTGGAGTCAGATTTGGGGCAGATTGGGTCCAATTTGGGGCAATTTGAGGCAGATTAGGTCCAATTTGGGGCACTTCAAGGTAGACAAAATCAGAGCAAAGCAGGGGCAGATTTTGGGTGCATTTGGGGCAATTTTGGGGCTGATTTGGGTCCATTTTGGGCCAATTTGAACCAATTTGAAGCTATTTGGACCAAATTTGGCCAATTTGGGGCAATTTGAGTCAGATTTGGGGCAGATTTGGTCCAAATTCAAGGGGGGGGGGCAAAATGAGGGTGAACCAGGGGCAGATTTTGGGCTGATTTGGGGCATTTGGGGGCTGATTTGGGTCCATTTTGGACCAATTTGAACCAATTTGAAGCAATTTGGACCAAATTTGGTCCAATTTGGGGCAATTTGAGGCAGATTTGGTCCAATTTGGGGCACTTCCAGGTGGGCAAAATCAGAGCAAAGCAGGGGCAGATTTTAGGCTGATTTGGGGCAATTTTGGGTCTGATTTGGGTCCGATTTGAACCAATTTGAATCATTTTGGGGCAGATTTGGTCCAATCTGGACCCAATTCGGGGGGGAGGCAAAATGAGGGTGAACCAGGGGCAGATTTTGGGCTGATTTGGGGCATTTTGGGAGCCGATTTTGGGCTGATTTGGGGCATTTTGGGGGCCAATTTTGGGTCGGTTTGGGGCTTTTGGGGGGGTCGATTTTGGGGTCGGTTTGGGGCATTTCAGGAGCCTATTTTGGGCTGATTTGGGGCATTTTGGGAGCCGATTTTGGGCTGATTTGGGGCATTTTTTGAGCCGATTTTGGGCTGATTCAGGGCATTTTGGGGGCCGATTTTTGGGTCGCTTTGGGGCATTTCGGGGGGTGGGGGGCAGATTCTCCCGAGCCGGGGCTGATTTTTTGGGGCAAATCCGAGCAGGTTCGGAGCCGATTCGGCTTCAATTCGCTTCCCGGGTGCGGGGCTGCTCCGGAGCCGATTCGGCTCCCCTCGGGTTCCTATTTTTGGGTCAATTTGCTGCCGATTTGGGTTTTTTTTCCTCCCTTCCTTCCCCCCCCCCAAACACCTGTTTCCGCTCTCCCCCCCTCCCCTCTCCTAAGCCAGGATTAAGCCAAAGCCGCCCCCGAACCGCCCCCCCCCGAGCCGCGCCGACCATCTCCCCCCCCCCTCCACCTACCCCACCCCCTCCCCCTTTTCTCCCACCCCCAAATCCTCCTTTTTTGCCCCCAAAACGGCCAAAGCCTCGCGGGGGAGGGGGCGGGATGGGGGTGGTGGGAGGTGGAGGATGGGATTTGGGGGGGGGGGGGTGGTCCCTGGGGATGGAGATCCCTTAGAGGTGGGGGGGTGAGGGGGTGGGGGGGGTCGGGGACGCCCCCACCCCACCTCCCCCGACCCCCACCCCCACCCCGACGACCCCGACCCCCCGCCCGGTTGGCCGCCGGTTGGTACCTGGGGCTCCGCTGCCGGCTGCAGTTTACTTCTCCATGGCGATACTGGGCGGGGGCGGGGGCGGGAGGGGGGGAATGGAAGGGGGGAGGGAGGGTGGGAGGGGATGGATGAGGAGGGGAGGGAGGGAGGGAGGGGAGGGAGGGAGGGATTAAAAGATATAGGGGGAAGGGAGGAGGGGAAAAAGGGGTGGAGTAACGCCCCCCCCTCCTCCAAGCCCCGCCCAGGCTCCGCCCCCCCTTCCCCTCCCCTGCCGCTTCCAAGCCTTAAAATAGCTCCGGGACCCCCGGGAGCACCCTGAGCCCCCAGACCCTCCCCTAAAGCCCTGCACCCCCGAGCCCAACCCCTCGAGCCCCCAACCCCCAAACCTCCCCAGACCCCCCAATTCCCCTGAGAGCCCCAGGACCCCCCCAGGACCCCTTAAGTCCCTCCCCAGCCCCCAAGACCCCTGAGACCATCCAGGACCACCCGGATCCCCCAGGACCCCCGACCCCCTTAAGACCCTCCCCAGCCCCCAGGACCCCCAAACCTCCGTGAGACCCCCCATGACCCCCTGACACCCCCAGGACCACCCCAGGACCCCCCCATCCCGTTAAGACCCTCCCCAGCCCCCAGGACCCTCCAAACCTCCCCAGACCCCACCCATGACCCCCAGGACCCCCGACCCCCTTAAGACCCTCCCCAGCCCCCAATTATGTCCCTCCAGACCCCCAGGACCCCCCAAGCCCCCAAAATCTCCTGAGCTCCTTGAGACCCCACCCAGGACCTCCCAGCCCCCTGGAGCCACTGAGAGCCCCCAGACCCCCCCAGGACCCCCCTGAGGTGGAGCAGAGCAGCTGGAGCTGGGACAGAGCTTTATTGGGGGGGGGGACACACAGCCTCAGGGCCTTCAGTGTCCTCCTTGCTGGACCCCCAAGGTCTCTGTGGACCCCCGAGGTCTTGGTGAACCTTCAAGGTCTTTGTGGGGTCCTCAAGGTCTTGGTGGACCCTCAAGGTCCTCAGTGTCCTCCTTGGTGGACCCTCAGGGTCATTGTGGACCCCTCAAGGTCTTGCTGGACCCTCAGGGTCCTCAGTGTCCTTCTTGGTAGACCCTCAAGGCCTTTGTGGACCCCTCAAGGTCTTGGTAGACTCTCAAGGTCTTGCTGGACCCTCAAGGCCTTCTCTGTCCTTCTTGGTGCACCCTCAAGGTCTTTGTGGACCCTCAGGGTCTTGCTGGACCCTCAAGGCCTTCTCTGTCCTCCTTGCTGGACCCTCAAGGTGTTGATAGACCCTCAAGGCCTTGGTGGACTCTCAAGGCCATTGTGGATCCCTCAAGGTCTTGGTGGGCTCTCAAGGTCCTCAGTGTCCTCTGTGGTAGACCCTCAAGGTCTTGCTGGACCCTCAAGGTCTTGCTGGACCCTCAAGGCCTTCTCTGTCCTCCTTGCTGGACCCTCAAGGCCATTGTGGACCCCTCAAGGCCTTGCTGGACTCTCAAGGTCCTCAGTGCCCTCCTTGGTGGACCCTCAAGGCCTTGCTGGACCTTCAGCACCTCTGGAGTCCTCCTCAGCGACCTCCTGCTGCTGCTGGTGGCCTCCTGAGGGGCTGGGTGGCCTCCTGGCTGGCCCCTGGGGGTGGGGGTGGCCCCAGGGGGGGCTGCAGGGCTCACTGGGCAGGCAGCTGGGAGCCTGCTCGGCGCTGGAGCTCCCTGCGCAGCCTCTGCAGCAGGCAGCGAGCTGCAGGCTCCAGGCTGTGCTGGGGGGGAGCAGAGAGAGAGAGAGGAAGGTGAAGGAGGGCTGCAGGGAGATGGAGTGGAGGCTCCTGGGGGGCTGGGAGCTGGGCTTGGGGCTCCTGGGGCAAGGTTGGAGCTGCTCTGGGGGCCCTGGGGCAGGGCTGGAGCTGCTCTGGGGGCCCTGGGGCAGGGCTGGAGCTCTCTGGGTCAGGCCTGGAGCTGCTCTGGGGGCCCTGGGTCAGGCTGGAGCTGCTCTGGGTCGGGCTGGAGCTGCTCTGGGGGCCCTGGGGCAGGGTTGGAGTTGTTTGGAGGCCCTGGGGCAGGGCTGGAGCTGCTCTGGGTCGGGCTGGAGCTGCTCTGGGGGCCCTGGGGCAGGGCTGGAGCTGCTCTGGGGTAGGGTTGGAGCTGCTCTGGGGGCCCTGGGGCAGGGCTGGAGCTGCTCTGGGGTAGGGTTGGAGCTGCTCTGGGGGCCCTGGGGCAGGGCTGGAGCTGCTCTGGGGGCTCTTGGTCAGGCTGGAGCTGCTCTGGGGGCTCTGGGGCAGGGCTGGAGCTGCTCTGGGGGCCCTGGGGCAGGGCTGGAGCTGCTCTGGGTCAGGCCTGGAGCTGCTCTGGGGGCCCTGGGGCAGGGCTGGAGCTCTCTGGGTCAGGCCTGGAGCTGCTCTGGGGGCCCTGGGGCAGGGCTGGAGCTGCTCTGGGGGCCCTGGGGCAGGGCTGGAGCTCTCTGGGTCAGGCTGGAGCTGCTCTGGGGGCCCTGGGCTGTGGTTCCTTAGCTGCTGCCTACCTGCAGGACGTGGAGGCCTCTGAGGCAGACCACTGCCAGCTCCTGCAGCCCATCCTGGGTGAGGTCCAGCAGCAGCAGGGAGAGCAGAGGGCTGGGGAAGGGCCTGAGCCAGCTCAGGGCCCAGGAGCTGCCCTGGGGCCGGAAGCAGAGCAGTTGCTGAGGGGGGAGGGGAGAGAGAGGCAGTGAGCAGGGGAGGGGAAGGGGGGGGAAGGGAGGGGGAAGGGAGGGGGAAGGGGAGGGGGAAGGGAGGGGGAAGGGAGGGGGAAGGGAGGGGGAAGGGAGGGGAAAAGGGAGGGGGAAGGGGAGGGGGAAGGGAGGAAGGATTGAGGGGGAAAGGAGCAGGAGAGGCAGGAAAGAGGAAAAGTGTCTGAAGGAGCAGGAAAGGAGCAGGAAAAGAGGGGAAGGGAACAGGGAAGGTGGGAAAGGGGCAGGAAAGGGGGAGGGGGAAGCAGGGAAAAAAGGGGGAAGGAAGCAGGGAAAGGGGGGAAAAAGAAGGGGAAGGGGAAGGGGAAGGGGAAGGGGGAAGGGGAATGGGAAGGGAGGGAAGAAGGGGAAGGGAGGGAAGAAGGGGAAGGGAGGGAAGAAGGGGAAGGGAGGGAAGAAGGGGAAGGGGGAAGGAGAAGAGGAGGGGGAAAGGAGAAGGGGAAGAGTGAGGAAGGAACAAAGAAGGTGAGGAAGGAGCAAGGAGGCTGAGGAAGAGGCAGGGAGGGTGAGGAAGGAGAAGGGAGGCTGAGAAAGGGTGAGGTAGGGGCAGGGAAGGTGAGGAAGGGGGAGGAAAGAGCAGGGAGGGGAAAGAAGGAGCAGGAGGGGAAGGAAGGAGCAGGAGGGGAAGGAAGGAGCAGGGAGGAGAGGAAGGGGCAGGCAGGAAGAGGAAGGGGCAGGGAGGAGAGGAAGGGGCAGGCAGGAAGAGGAAGGGGCAGGGGAGGGAAGGAAGGGGCAGAGAAGGGAAGGAAGGGGCAGGGAAGGGAAGGAAGGGGGCAGGAGGGGAAGGAAGGAGCAGGGAAGGAAGGAAGGAGCAGGGAAGGGAAGGAAGGAGCAGGGAAGGGAAGGAAGGAGCAGGAGGGGAAGGAAGGAGCAGGAGGGGAAGGAAGGAGCAGGGAAGGGAAGGAAGGAGCAGGGAAGGGAAGGAAGGAGCAGGGAAGGGAAGGAAGGAGCAGGAGGGGAAGGAAGGAGCAGGAGGGGAAGGAAGGAGCAGGGAAGGGAAGGAAGGAGCAGGGAGGAGAGGAAGGGGCAGGCAGGAAGAGGAAGGGGCAGGGAGGGGAAGGAAGGGGCAGGGAAGGGAAGGAAGGGGCAGGGAAGGGAAGGAAGGGGCAGGGAAGGGAAGGAAGGGGCAGGGAAGGGAAGGAAGGGGCAGGGAAGGGAAGGAAGGAGCAGGAGGGGAAGGAAGGAGCAGGAGGGGAAGGAAGGAGCAGGGAAGGGAAGGAAGGAGCAGGAGGGGAAGGAGCAGGCAGGAGAGGAAGGGGCAGGGAAGAAGAGAAAGGGGCAGGGATGAAGGAGCAGGAGGGGAAGGAAGATGAAGAAGGGGGAGGAAGGAGTAGGGAGACTGAGGAAGGGGCAGGAAGAAGAGGAAGGGGCAGGGAGGAGGAGGAAGGGGGGGAGGAAGGCCCCACCTGGCCGTAGGTGCCCAGCAGGATCTCCTGCTGCCCGTCCAGGTCGACGTCGGCCACCAGGGCGCAGAGGACGCTGTCGAAGTGGTCGCTGCCCGGCAGCAGCTCCTGCTCCTGCAGCCCCTTCCTCACCACGTCCCTGGCAGCAGGAAGAGGAAGTCAAGAGGGGGAAGGGCAGGCAGGGGGAGGGGGAGGAAGAGGAAGAGGAAAGAGGAAGAGGCTGACCTGTAGACCACGGAGGGCTCGATGGTGCTGGTCACCAGCAGGTTGTAGCCCCAGGAGCTCAGCTCGGGGCCTAGGGAAGGGGGAAAAGGAAGTGGGGAAGGGGCTCAGGGGGGCTGCAGGAAGCTTCCTGCCGGCTTCCTGGGGGCCCCAGGAAGTTGCCTGGCTCACCCTCAGCCGCTGGCTCCATGGGGAAGAGAAGGACCTTGGAGATTGGAGCATCCTGCTGCAGCGTCCAGCTCTGCAGCACCGCTGCCCGGGGGGGAAGCAGCGCTGAGGGGCAGGGGAAATGGGGAAGGGGAAAGGGGAAAGGGGAAGGGGGAGGGGAGGGGAGGGGAGGGAGAGGGAGAGGGAGAGGGAGAGGGAGAGGGAGAGGGAGAGGGAGAGGGAGAGGGAGAGGGAGAGGGAGAGGGAGAGGGAAGGAGGGAGGGAAGGAGGGAGGGAAGGAGGGAGGGAAGGAGGGAGGGAAGGAGGGAGGGAAGGAGGGAGGGAAGGAGGGAGGGAAGGAGGGAGGGAAGGAGGAGGGAGGAAGGAGGGAGGGAAGGAGGGAGGAAGAGAGGGAAGGGAGAAGGAGAGGGAAGGGAGAAGGAGGAAGGGAGAGGAAGAGAAAAGGGAAAGAGGAAGGGAAGGGAGAGGGAAAGGGAAGGGGGAAGGGGGAAGGGGGAAGGGGGAAGGGGGAAGGGGGAAGGGGGAAGGGGGAAGGGGGAAGGGGGAAGGGGGAAGGGGGAAGGGGGAAGGGGGAAGGGAAGGGGGAAGGGAAGGGAGAGGGAAGGGAGAGGGAAGGGAGAGGGAAGGGAGAGGGAAGGGAGAGGGAAGGGAGAGGGAAGGGAGAGGGAAGGGAGAGGGAAGGGAGAGGGAAGGGAGAGGGAAGGGAGAGGGAAGGGAGAGGGAAGGGAGAGGGAAGGGAGAGGGAAGGGAAGGAGGAAGGGAGAGGGAAGGGAAGGAGGAAGGGAGAGGGAAGGGAAAGAGGAAGGAGAGGGAAGGGAAAGAGGAAGGGAGAGGGAAGGGAAAGAGGAAGGGAGAGGGAAGGGAAAGAGGAAGGGAGAGGGAAGGGGCAGGGCGCAAGGGAAAGGAAGCCGGCGAGGAAGAGGAAGGGGCAGAGGCGAGGGGGAAAGGGCAGGGGGAGGAGGAGGAGGGGAGCAGGAAGGGGGAGGAGGAAGGGGGGAGGGTCAGGGGGTACCTGGGGGCTGCTGCTGCACCAGGGCCAGGCGCAGGCAGCCGCTGTGGCAGCCCAGGGCCGTCAGGCGCTGGCCGCGGGCGGCGACGTTGGCGACGTCCAACCACAGCACCCTGCCCGGGGGGGGAGGAGGGGGAAGGGGGGCGGTGAGGGGGGGGGAAGCCCCCAGACCCACCCCAGGGGACCCCCAGGGACCTTCTCAGACCCTCCCCCGCCTCAGCCCAAGGGCTTCCTACGTGCTGGGCAGGTCCTGCAGCTCCGGGAAGAGAGGCGCCAGGGAGCACTCCTCGAACTGGTGAGACAGGGGGTGCTGGGGGGAGACAGGAGGGAGAGAGGGTGAGGAAGAGGGCAGAGGAAGCAGGAGGAAGCAGGAGGAGGGCAGAGGAAGCAGGAGGAGGGCAGAGGAAGCAGGAGGAGGGCAGAGGAAGCAGGAGGAGGGCAGAGGAAGCAGGAGGAGGGCAGAGGAAGCAGGAGGAGGGCAGAGGAAGCAGGAGGAGGGCAGAGGAAGCAGGAGGAGGGCAGAGGAAGCAGGAGGAAGCAGGAGGAGGGCAGAGGAAGCAGGAGGAGGGCAGAGGAAGCAGGAGGAGGGCAGAGGAAGCAGGAGGAGGGCAGAGGAAGCAGGAGGAAGCAGGAGGAGGGCAGAGGAAGCAGGAGGAGGGCAGAGGAAGCAGGAGGAAGCAGGAGGAAGCAGGAGGAAGCAGGAGGAAGCAGGAAGACGGCAGAGGAAGAAAAAGGAAGCAGGAAGAGGGCAGAGAAAGGGGAAGCAGAGCAGAGAAAGGAAAAGGAGAGCAGAAGAAGGAGAAGAGAAGCAGAGGAAGCAGGAAGAGGACAAAGGCAGAAAGAAAAGGGCAGGGCAGAGGCAGCAGAAGGAAACAGGAAAAGGGCAGAGGAAGCAGGAGGAAGCAGGAGGAAGCAGGAGGAAGCAGGAGGAGGGCAGGAGGAGGGCAGGAGGAGGGCAGAGGCAGCAGGAGGAAGCAGGAAAAGAGCAGTGAAAGGAGAAGGAGAACAGAGAAAGGCGAAAGAAAGCAGAGGCAGCAAGAAGAGGAAAAGCAGGAAAAGCACAGAAGGAAGTAGGAAGAGGGCACAGGAAGCAGGAAGAGAGCAGGAAAAAGCAGGAAGAGGCCAGAAGGAAGCAGGAGGAAGCAGGAAGAGGGCAGAGGAAGCAGGAAGAGGGCAGAGGCAGCAGGAGGAAGCAGGAAGAGGCCAGAGGCAGCAGGAAGAGGGCAGAGGCAGCAGGAAGAGGGCAGGAGGCAGCAGGAAGAGGGCAGGAGGCAGCAGGAAGAGGGCAGGAGGCAGCAGGAAGAGGGCAGAGGAAGCAGGAAGAGGCCAGAGGAAGCAGGAAGAGGCCAGAGGCAGCAGGAAGAGGCCAGAGGCAGCAGGAAGAGGGCAGAGAAAGCAGGAAGAGGGCAGAGAAAGCAGGAAGAGGGCAGGAGGCAGCAGGAAGAGGGCAGAGGCAGCAGGAAGAGGGCAGAGGCAGCAGGAAGAGGCCAGAGGCAGCAGGAAGAGGGCAGAGGCAGCAGGAAGAGGGCAGAGGCAGCAGGAAGAGGGCAGAGGCAGCAGGAAGAGGGCAGAGGCAGCAGGAAGAGGGCAGGAGGCAGCAGGAAGAGGGCAGAGGCAGCAGGAAGAGGGCAGAGGCAGCAGGAAGAGGGCAGAGGAAGCAGGAAGAGGGCAGAGGCAGCAGGAAGAGGCCAGAGGAAGCAGGAAGAGGGCAGAGGCAGCAGGAAGAGGGCAGAGGCAGCAGGAAGAGGGCAGAGGCAGCAGGAAGAGGGCAGAGGCAGCAGGAAGAGGGCAGAGGCAGCAGGAAGAGGGCAGAGGAAGCAGGAAGAGGGCAGAGGGCAGGAAGAGGGCAGAGGAAGCAGGAAGAGGGCAGAGGCAGCAGGAAGAGGGCAGAGGAAGCAGGAAGAGGGCAGAGGCAGCAGGAAGAGGGCAGAGGCAGCAGGAAGAGGGCAGAGGAAGCAGGAAGAGGGCAGAGGAAGCAGGAAGAGGGCAGAGGCAGCAGGAAGAGGGCAGAGGAAGCAGGAAGAGGGCAGAGGCAGCAGGAAGAGGGCAGAGGCAGCAGGAAAGAGGCAGAGGAAGCAGGAAGAGGGCAGAGGAAGCAGGAAGAGGGCAGAGGAAGCAGGAAGAGGGCAGAGGCAGCAGGAAGAGGGCAGAGGAAGCAGGAAGAGGGCAGAGGAAGCAGGAAGAGGCCAGGAGGAAGCAGGAAGAGGCCTCCCTCACCTCCCTGTAGAGGTGCACCGCGGGGTCGCTGCCGCTCAGCAGGAACACCGTCTCCGCCTTGCCCCCGACGCAGACCCTGGAGGGGGGAGGGAGGGAGGGGAGGGGAGGGGGCTTCAGAGGGGGCTGGGGAGGACCCCCAGGGAGACCCTGAGGGGGGGGGAGGGGGGGTCCAGGGTGGGGGTCCCTGGGGGGGTCGGGGGCACCTACTCAGCGTGGCAGAGCTGGAAGGGAGTGAACTGCAGCTCCAGGTTGAGGCAGCTCTCTGCGGGCAGAGGGAGGGAGAAGGAGGGAGGGAGGGGGAGATAGAAGCCCCCAGCCCCAAATTACAGGGGGAGGGGGACACCCCAAATAAGGGGAGGGGTCCCTGGGGGTGGGGGGTGGGGTCCTCACGAGCCACAGAGTCCAGGTCGTACTCGGAGCCGGGCTCGTAGTCGCAGTAGATGTTGAGGAAGGGGCTGGCCTTGTCCCCCGAGTCCTGGGGAGGGGGTCAGGGGGGTCACAGGGGGGGGGAGGGGGTGAGGAGGGGGCTTGGGGACCCCCTCCCCAAATAGGGCTGGGGGGACCCCTCCTAGACCCTCCCCACGAGCCCCTGGACCCTCAGAGCCCTGCCCCACGAAGCCCCTGGGCTCCCTTCCACCCTACTTGGGATCCCTCCTAGACCCTCCCCAGGACCCCTGCGCCCCCAGACCCCTCCCCACGACCCCTGCGCCCCCAGACCCCTCCCCAGGACCCCTGCGCCCCAGACCCTCCCCACGACCCCTGCGCCCCTGAACCCCCCCCAGGACCCCCTGAGCCCCCAGACCCCTCCCCAGGACCCCTGCGCCCCAGACCCCTCCCCACGACCCCTGCGCCCCAGACCCTCCCCAGGACCCTGCGCCCCCAGACCCTCCCCACGACCCCCTGCGCCCCCAGACCCTCCCCACGACCCCTGCGCCCTGAACCCTCCCCAGGACCCTGCGCCCCAGACCCCTCCCCACGACCCCTAGGACCCCAAACCCCTCCTTGGGACCCTCCTAGACCCTCCCAGGACCCCTGCGCCCTGAACCCTCCCCACGACCCCTGCGCCCTGAACCCCTCCCCAGGACCCTGCGCCCCCAAGCCCCTCCTTGGGACCCCTCCTAGTCCCTCCCCCGACCCTGGACCCCAAACCCTCCCCATGACCCTGCCCCCCGAACCCCTTCTGGGGACCCCCCCCCGCCTCCAGCCCCCTCCCCAAATAGGTCTGGGGGCTTCACCTTGATGAAGGTGATGCCAACCACCAGCCCCCGCTGCGGGGGGGGCTTGGAGAAGGAGTCGATGGAGACAATCTCAGCGTCCACTGGGGGGGGGAGGGGGAGGTCAGGGACCCCACCCCCTGAGACCCCACCCAACCCTCAACACCCTCTATGGGACCCCCCAAAGACCCCCTCAGGATCCTCAGTAGCCCCCCTGAGACATCCCCCCCCCCTAAAGACCCCTCCCCAAAAGAGCTTGGGGACCCCCTCAGACCCCCCCAGAACCTCTTGGGACCCCCCCAGGACCCCCTCAGACCCCCCCCAGAACCCCTTGGGACCCCCCCAGGACCCCCTCAGGACCCCCAGCACCCCCTAAGACCCCAACCCTCCCCCCAAGACCCCTCCCCAAACCCCTATGGGACCCCCTAAGGCCTCCCAGAACCCTTGGGACCCCCAGGACCCCTGGGCCCCCAAACCCTCCCCACGACCCCTACCCCCTGAACCCCTCCTTGGGACCCTCCTAGACCCTCCCACACCCTCTGGATCCCCAACCCCCCCACGACCCCTACCCCCTGAAGCCCTCCTTGGGAGCCCTCCCAGACCCTCCCCAAGACCCTGGACCCCCAAACCCCTCCCCACGAGCCCTAGGCCCCAAAACCCCTTGTTGGGACCCCTCCCCACACCCTCTGACCCCCAGACCCCTCCCCACGACCCCTGCCCCCCCTGAACCCCTCCTTGGGAACCCCCTAGACCCTTCCCAGGACCTCTGGACCCCCAAAGCCCCTCCCCACGACCCCTGCCCCCTGAACCCCTCCTGGGAACCCCTAGACCCTTCCCAGGACCTCTGACCCCCAAAGCCCCCCCACGACCCCTGCCCCCTGAACCCCTCCTTGGGACCCCTCCTAGACCCTCCCACACCCTCTGGACTCCCAGACCCCTCCCCATGACCTCTAGGACCCCTGAACTCCTCCTTGAGCCCTCCCAGACCCTCCCCATGACCCTGGACCCCCAAACCCCCTCCCCATGACCCCTGAGCCCCCTGAACCCCTTGTTGGGACCCCCTAGACCCTCCCCACACCCTCTGACCCCCAAACCCCCTCCCCACGACCCCTGCCCCCTGAACTCCTCCTCGGGACCCTTCCTCGCCCCCTTCCCCATGACCTCCGCTCCCCCGCCGCGCCCCTACCGGGGATGTAGGTGAACTGCAGCTCCCTGGCCACGGGCCGCAGGCGCTGCCGCAGGGGGTGGTAGCGGAACTCCACCACCTTGCCCTTGAGGGCGGCGGCCAGCAGCCCGGCGGGGCCGCCGCGGCCCTGCAGCGCCGCCAGGCCGTAGACGTTGCTCTGCGAGGCCAAGCGGCTGAAGCTGTCCTCCACCAGCGGGCAGCGGCCGGCCATGGCCGCGGGCAGGGGGGGAGGGAAGGAAGGGGGAAGGGGCAGGAAGGGTCCCGGGGGGGCGGCAGCAGCTCTCTCCCCCCCCCCCCAGCAGGGGTCGGGTTGGGAGCGCGGGGAGGGCGACTTCCGGTCTGCGCCCAGCGACTTCCGGTTGGGGTTAGGAGGGGGCTCGGAGTCCCCCTGCGGCTTTAGGTCTTTGAGGGCTTGGATGACGACTTCCGGTCTGGGCCGAGCGACTTCCGGTCGGGGCTAGGAGGGGGCTCGGGGTCTGGGCCGAGCGACTTCCGGTCGGGGCTAGGAGGGGGTCCGGAGTCCAGCGCCTCTGCGGCTTGAGGCCTCGGGAGGCGACTTCCGGTCGGGGCTAGTAGGGGGCTCGGAGTCCCCCTGCGGCTTTAGGATGAGATCCTTGAGGGGCTTGGAAAGCGACTTCCGGTCTGGGCTAGGAGGGGGTCCGGGGTCCCCCCCGCTGCGGCTTTAGGATGAGGTCCCTGAGGGCTTGGAAAGCGACTTCCGGTCTGGGCTAGGAGGGGGTCCCGGGTCCCCCCCCGCTGCGGCTTGAGGCCTCGGGAGGCGACTTCCGGTCGGGGCTGGGGTGGGGATCGAGGTCCCCCGCCCTGCGGCTTCGGGATGAGATCCTTAGGGCCTAGGCAAGGCCTCCCCGGTCCGGGGCAAAGCGACTTCCGGTCGGGGCTAGGAGGGGGCTCGGGGTCCCCCCCTGCGGCTTTAGGATGAGGTCCTTAAGGGCTTGGAAAGCGACTTCCGGTCCGGGCTGGGGTGGGGATCGAGGTCCCCCTGCGGCTTTGGGATGAGTTCCTTGGGGCCTGGGAAAGGCCTCCCCGGCCTGGGACGGGGTTCGGAGTCCCCCTGCTGCTTTAGGTCCTTGAGGGCTTGGATGACGACTTCCGGTCTGGGCTGGGAGGGGGCTCGGGGTCCCCCCCCCTGCGGCTTTAGGATGAGGTCCTTAGAGGCTTGAGAAAGCGACTTCCCATCCGGGCGCGTCGCGTCCCTCTGACGTCACCGCGGCGGCGACGCTGCCACCGACGTGCGGGGAGAGGGGAGGTGTGGCTCGGGGACAACGCCACGCCCACCGGCAGGGGGTTTGGACCTCTCAGGCAGCAGCTCGGCTCCGTCCCCGCCCCTCTGGGCGGGGCTTTCGCGGAGGCTCCGCCCCCCCGCCGCGGCTGGGAGCTAAGGGCGGCAGAGGGCAGCGGCCCGGGGCGGGGGAGGAATTGGGGAGGGGCTCAAGGGGGAGGGGGCGATTGGGGGAGGGAAAGGGCTTGGGGGTTGGGGGCTTGGGAAGGGGCTGGGGGCTTGGGAGCTAGGAAGGGGCTTGGGAAGGGGCTGAGGAGGGATTGGGGGATTGGGGGACTGGGAAGGGGCTGGGGGCTCGAGGGGGTTGAGGTTTGGGTAAGGGCATGGGGGTTGGGGGCTGGGAAGGGGCTTAAGGGGGAGGGAAGGGGATGGGGGCTTGGGGGTTGGGAAAGGGTTTGGGGGCTGGGAAGGGGCTGGGGGCTTGGGAGCTAGGAAGGGTCTTGGGGGCTGGGAGGGATTGAGGGTGGGTTGGGGGCTGGGGAAGAGCTTGGAGGGATTGAGGGTTGAGGGGGTCGAGAAGGGGCTGGGGGCTCTGAGGTGGGTTGGGTAAGGGGCCTGAAGGGGGTGAGGGGCTGGGAAGGGGCTTGAGGGGGAGGGAAGGGGCTGGGGGATTGGAGGGTTGGGAAAGGGTTTGGGGGCTGGGAGGAAGGGGCTGGGGGATTGAGGGGGTTAGGGCTGGGAAGGGGCTTGGCGGGGAGGGAAGGGGCTGAAGGGGGCTTGAGGGCAAGGAAAGGGTTTGGGGGGGTTGGGAAGGACCTTAGGGGTCTTGGGGGGGTTGGGAAGGGGCTGGGTGGGATTGAGGGGGGGCTTGGGGGAGACTTTCAAGCTCTCCTCTGAGGCTGTTTCGAAGCTCTTTTATTTCCCTGTAAATGATTTCATTTGGGGAGGGGAGAAGGGGAGAGGAGGAGGAGGAGGGAGGAGAGGGAAGGGAGAGGTCAACTCCTTGGGGTCTCCCCCTATCCCCCTCCCCTCCCTCCCCCCCCCCAGGACCCTCCCTCAAGCCCAAACCTCTTCCCCTGCGAAGGTTTTCCCCTTTGCCCCCCTCAGCAGCCTTCCTCCCCCTCCTCCTCCTTTCCCCCTTCCCCTCCCTCCCTCTCCTCCTCCCCTCCCCCTCCAGGGAATTTGGGGAGGGGGAGACCAAGGAGGGGGAGGGGAGAAAGATTATTTTACACCTTAAATATGGGCTGGGGGGGGAGGAAGAGGAGGAGGAGGCCAGGACCAAGGGGGGAGGAAGGGAATGGCCCTGGCTAGGGGAGGGGGGGCTGGGGGGGAGGGGCTCAGCGCAGATCCTCCTCCTCCCCCTGGATGCTCTTCTTGATGCGCAGCAGGATGGTTGTGAGCCACTGGTCCAGGCGGGAGATGGAGTCAAACTCCTTCACCTGGGGGGCAGGGAGGGGGAGGAGGCAGTGAGAGGAGGGGGAGGAGAGGGAGAGGAGGAAGAGGAGGCAGGGAGGAGGGGGAGGGGGGAGAGGGGAGGGGGAGGAGGAGGGGGAGAGGGGAGGGGGAGGAGGGGGAGAGGGGAGGGGAGGGGGAGGGGAAAGGAAGAGAGGAGGGAGGAAGAAGAAAGAGGAGGAAATGAGAGGAAAGACAGGAAGGAGGAGGAGGAAGAGGAGAAGTTGAGAGGAGAGAAGAAAGACAGGAAGGAGGAGGAGGAAGAGGAGGGAGGAGGAGGAAGAGGAGGGAGGAGGAGGAAGAGGAGGGAGGAGGAGGAAGAGGAGGGAGGAGGAGGAAGAGGAGGGAGGAGGAGGAAGAGGAGGGAGGAGGAGGAAGAGGAGGGAGGAGGAGGGAGGAGGAGGAGGAGGAAGAGGAGGGAGGAGGAGGAAGAGGAGGGAGGAGGAGGAAGAGGAGGAAGCAGGGGCTGGGGGCACTCACGGCGTCGGTGAAGGCGTCAGGGTTCTGCTCCTCGTGGGCATCCAGCAGCTTCTGCAGGGGAGAGGAGGAGGAGGGGGAGGGGGATGAAGGCCTCTGGCCAAGAGGGGAGGAGGAGGGGAGGGGAGGGGGAGGAAGGAGCTCCTGAGCTTTGGCTGCTCCTCAGCAGCAGGTGGGGGAGGAGGAGCTCCTCAGTGGGAGTGGGATGGGAGCCCAGGCCTGGGGCAGGGAGGAGGAGGAGGAGGGGGAGGAAGGCTCCTGGCCAAGAGGAGGAGGGGAGGGGGAGGAAGGAGCTCCCTGAGCTTTGGCTGCTCCTCAGCAGCAGGTGGGGGGGAAGGGGGCAGGATGGGAGCCCAGGCCTGGGGCAGGGAGGGGCAGGAGGAAGAGGAGGGGGATGAAGGCTCCTAGCCAGGAGGAGGAGGAGGGGGAGGAAGGAGCTCCCTGAGCTTTGGCTGCTCCTCAGCAGCAGGTGGGGGCAGGAGGAGCTCCTCAGTGGGAGTGGGATGGGAGCCCAGGCCTGGGGCAGGGAGGGGGAGGAGGAGGAGGGGGAGGAAGGCTCCTGGCCAAGAGGAGGAGGAGGAGGAGGAGGAAGGCCCAGGGCTCACCTTGAGCAGTTTGCACTCCCTGGAGTCAGAGAAGGCCGGGAAGAGCTCCTCATACCTCTGGGTGGCCAACTGCAGGGGGAGGAAGAGGAGGAGGAGGAGGAAGGAGGAGGAGGAGGAAGAAGCTGATGCAGAGTAGCCCCCAGGGAGGCTGCAGGATGCCCAAGAGCCTCCTGGTGCCCCCTTGCTGCCCCCTTAGTGCCCCCCTTAGTGCCCCCCTTGCTGCCCTCTTAGTGCCCCCTTACTGCCCCTTGCTGCCCCCCTTAGTGCCCCCCTTAGTGCCTCCTTGCTGCCCCTTGCTGCCCCCTTAGTGCCTCCTTGCTGCCCCCTTAGTGCCCCCCTTGCTGCCCTCTTAGTGCCTCCTTAGTGCCCCCTTACTGCCCCTTGCTGCCCCCTTAGTGCCCCCTTAGTGCCTCCTTGCTGCCCCCATAGTGCCCCCTTAGTGCCCCCCTTGCTGCCCTCTTAGTGCCCCCTTAGTGCCCCCTTAGTGCCTCCTTGCTGCCCCCTTAGTGCCCCTTGCTGCCCCCTTGCTGCCCTCTTAGTGCCTCCTTAGTGCCCCCCTTGCTGCCTCCTTAGTGCCCCCTTACTGCCCCTTGCTGCCCCCTTGCTGCCCTCTTAGTGCCCCCCTTAGTGCCCCCTTAGTGCCCCTTGCTGCCCATTAATGCCCCTTAGGGCCCCCCAGGAGCCCTTGGGTGCCCCCTTATGCCCCTTGCTGCCCCCCTGGCGCCCCCTGGCGCCCACCTTGGCGTTGAGCATGTCGATGCAGAAGTGGCAGAGGGCAGCCCTGAAGAAGTGCTCCTTGGCGCTGTACTTCAGCAGGGGGCTGTCCATCGCCATGGTGCCCACCTGGGGGCAGGGCACAGCGCTGCCACCGCCTGGGGGCGCAGCTGGCACCCGCCGGGGGCCGGGGGGGGCAGGGGGAGGGAAAGGAAGGGGAGCCCTAGGAGAGGGAGGGGAGGGAGGAAGAGGAGAGACCTAGGGGGAGGGAGGAGGAAGGGGAGACCTAGGAAGGAGGGAGTGGAGCCCTAGGGGAGGGGAGAGGGAGGGGAGACCTAGGCAGGAGAAAGTGGAGCCCTAGGGGGGAGGGAGAAAGAGGAGAGACCAAGGGGGAGGGAGGAGGAAGGGGAGACCTAAAGGGAGAGGGAGGAAGTGGAGCCTAGGGGAGGGAGGGAAAGGAGCCCTGGGAGGGGGAGGGAGAAAGAGAGGAGACCTAGGGGGAGAGAAAGGAAGTGGAGCCTAAAGGAAGGGAGGAAGGGAGCCCTAAAGGGAGGGAGGAAGGAGCCCTAAAGGGAGGGAGGAAGGGAGCCCTAAGGGGGAGGAAGGGGAGCCCTAAGGGGAGGGGAGCCCTAAGGGGGAAGAGGAGGGACCTAGGGGAGGGGGAAGTGGAACCCTGGGGGAGGGGAAGAAAGTGAAGCCCTAAAGGGAGGAGGAGGAAGGGAGACTTAAGGGGGAAGGAGGAAGGGGAGACCTGAGGGGGAGGAAGAGGAAGTGGAAGTAGACCCCTGGGGGAGGGAGGGAGAGAGGAAGTGGACCCCTGGGAGGGAGGGGGAGGGAGGAAGAGGAAGCAGACCCTGGGCGGGGGGAGGCAGTAGAAGTGGAGCCCTGGGGGAGGGGGGGGGGGAGGGAGGGGGGAGAGGAAGTGGCCCTCAGGGTCCCTCTGAGAGCCCTCTGAAACCCCCCAGGGCCCCCCCAGGATCTCCCCAGGGCGCCCCCTACCTGCTCATAGATGTCCAGGGCCCTCTGGTACTGCTGGAGCTGAGCTGCATAGGTGGCCACCTTCAGCAGGCACTTGTTGGCAGAGCTGGGGAGAGGGAGAGGGGAGGGGGAGGGAGAGGGAGAGAGGTAGGGGAGGGAACAACCTCCCCCCCAGAATCCCAGGGGAACCTTGGAGGAAGGGGCAAGGAGGAGGGGGAAGAGGGAGGGGAGGGGAGGGAGGCGGGTGGGAGGGAGGGGAGGAGGGAGAGGAGGGGAGGGAGAGGGGAGGGGGAGGGAGAGGGGAGGGAGGAGAGGAGGAGAGGGAGGGAGGGAGGGGAGGGAGGGAGGGAGGGGGAGGAGGGGAGGGAGAGGAGGGGAGGGGAGGGGAGGGAGAGGAGGGGAGGGGAGGAGGGGAGGGGAGGGGGGGGAGGAGGGAGGGAGGGAGGGAGGGGAGGGAGGAGGGGAGGGGGAGAGAGGGAGGGAGGAGAGGGGGAGGGAGGGAGGGAGGGCAGAGCTGTGCTACCTGTTGGATTCCTCTCCCTTGTAGTAGTCTGCAGCCTGCTCGTAGTGAGCAATGGCCTGGAGGGGGAGAGGGAGAGGGAGAGGGAGGGAAGGGAAGCTGCTGCCAGAATTCCCAGCTGGAAGCCCTGGGAACTTCCCTCTCCCCCACCCCAAATCCCTCTCCCCACTCCCAACTTCCTCCTTCCCCCTCCCCCCTTCCCCCTCCCTCTCTCCCCTCCCCCCCACCCCAACTCCTCCCTCCCAAATCCCCAACTCCCTCTCTCCCCCAGCTCAGCCTCCAGGCTCTCCCCTGCCCCAAACCTCCTTCCCCAACCCCTCCAGGATCCCAGCTGCTGCCAAATCCCTTTGGGAATGACCCCAAATGGGGCTGAGGGAGGAGGGCAAAGTGGGAATCTTGGGATCATTCCCAGCCTGGAACCTTGGGATCACTCCCAGCTGGGGATTCCCTCTCCCCTCTCCCCCAGCTCGGCCTCCAGGCTCTCCCCTGCCCCAAACCTCCTTCCCAACCCCTCCAGGATCCCAGCTGCTGCCAAATGCCTTTGGGAATGACCCCAAATGGGGCTGAGGGAGGAGGGCAAAGTGGGAATCTTGGGATCATTCCCTGTCTGGAATCTTGGGATCACTCCCAGTCAGGGATTCCCTCTCCCCTCTCCCCCAGCTTGGCCTCCAGGCTCTCCCCTCCCCCAAACCTCCTTCCCAACCCCTCCAGGATCCCAGCTGCTGCCAAATCCCTTTGGGAATGACCCCAAATGGGGCTGAGGGAGGAGGGCAAAGTGGGAATCTTGGGATCATTCCCTGTCTGGAATCTTGGGATCACTCCCAGTCAGGGATTCCCTCTCCCCTCTCCCCCAGCTCGGCCTCCAAGCTCTCCCCTCCCCCAAACCTCCTTCCCAACCCCTCCAGGATCCCAGCTGCTGCCCAATGCCTTTGGGAATGGCCCCAATGGGGTTCAAAGATGAGGGCAAAGTGGGAATCTTGGGATCATTCCCACTCTGGAGCCTTGGGATGATTCCCAAGCCTGGGATTCCCTCTCCCCACGCCTGGGATTCCCTCTCCCCACCTTCTCTATGTCCACCAGCTCCGCCTCGTAGATCTCGGCGATGGAGATGTGATGCTTGGCAGCGATGGTGAAGCGACCCTGGGGGAGAGGCAGGGGGGGGAGAGGGAGGGGAGAGGGAATGGGATGGGAGCAGGGGCTTGGGAATTCTGGGAATGCTGCTCCCCAGCTCCCTCTCCCTCCCTCTCTCCCCTCCTCCCCCAGCCCCAATCCCAAGGGAATTCCCCTGGCCCTACCATGTCTGTGTAGATCTCGATGGCCCTCAGCAGGCAGTTGATGGCCTCTGGGGGAGAGAGAGGAGGAGAGAGGGAGGGAGGGAGGTCAGGGGGGGGAAGATCCCATGGGAAGCAAGGGGGAATCCAATGGGAAGCAGAGGAAAAGCCCTTGGGAAGGAGGGAGAAAGCCAATGGGAAGGAGGGGGAAAGCCCTTGGGAAGGAGGAGGAAAGGCCTTTGGGAAGCAGGGGAGGAAACATCCAATGGGAAGCAGGGGAGGGAAGGATCCAATGGGAAGCAGGGGAGGGAAGGGCCTTGGGAAGCAGGGGGGAAGCTCCAATGGGAAGCAGGGGAGGGAAGGGCCTTGGGAAGCAGGGGGAAGGGCCTTGGGAAGCAGGGGAGGGAAGGATCCAATGGGAAGCAGGGGGGAAGGAAGGATCCAATGGGAAGCAGGGAAGGGAAGGAAGGATCCAAGGGGAAGCAGGGGGAAGCTCCAATGGGAAGCAGGGGGGAAGGAAGGATCCAATGGGAAGCAGGGGGGAAGGAAGGATCCAATGGGAAGCAGGGGGGAAGCCAATGGGAAGCAGGGAAGGGAAGGAAGGATCCAAGGGGAAGCAGGGGGGGGAAGGAAGGATCCAATGGGAAGCAGGGGGGAAGCTCCAATGGGAAGCAGGGGGGGAAGGAAGGATCCAATGGGAAGCAGGGGGAAGCCAATGGGAAGCAGGGAAGGGAAGGAAGGATCCAAGGGGAAGCAGGGGGGGAAGCTCCAATGGGAAGCAGGGGGGAAGGGAAAGGTCCAAGGGGAAGCAGGGGGGGGAGAGGGAAAGCCCTTAGGAAGCGGGGGGGGGGAAGGGGGAAATTCCCAGAGAGGAAGGAAAAGGTCCCTCTGGGAAGGGGGAAAAGGGAAGCAGCTGGGAAGGGGGAAGAGGGAAACTCCCTCTGGGAAGGAGGAAGAGGCCTCCAAGCTCCACAGCCTCTCCTCCTCCTCTCTCCCTCCTCCTCCTCTCCCTCCTCCTCCTCTCCCTCCTCCTCCTCCTCTTCCACCTCCTCCTCCTCCACCTCCTCCTCCTCCTCCACCTCCTCCTCCTCCTCTTCCACCTCCTCCTCCTCCTCTTCCACCTCCTCCTCCTCCTCTTCCACCTCCTCCTCCTCCTCTTCCACCTCCTCCTCCTCCTCCTCCTCCACCTCCTCCTCCTCCTCTTCCTCCTCCTCCTCCTCCTCCTCTTCCACCTCCTCCTCCTCCTCCTCTTCCACCTCCTCCTCCTCCTCCTCCTCTTCCACCTCCTCCTCCTCCTCCTCCTCCTCTTCCACCTCCTCCACCTCCTCCTCTTCCTCCTCCTCCTCCACCTCCACCTCCTCCTCTTCCACCTCCTCCTCCTCCTCCTCTTCCACCTCCTCCACCTCCTCCTCTTCCACCTCCTCCTCCTCCTCCTCTTCCACCTCCTCCACCTCCTCCTCTTCCACCTCCTCCTCCTCCTCCTCCTCCTCCCTGGGAAGCTGACTCCTGGCCCAAGGCCCTGGAGGTGCAGGGCCCTGAGCCAGCTCATCCTGAAGGAATTCCAGAGGCAGGGAAGAGAAGGCCAAGGCTTGGCCCCAGGCCCTCCAAGGCCTCCTCCAAGCCAACCTCCTCCATGCTTCCATGGTTGGATCACCCCCAAAGAGCTCAAGGAAGGCCTTGAGGTGGCCATGGTTGACCTCAATGACCTTCAAGGCCTCCTCCAAGCCAACCTCCTCCATGCTTCCATGGTTGGATCACCCCCAAAGAGGTCAAGGAAGACCTTGAGGTGGCCATGGTTGACCTCCAGGCCCTCCAACCCAACCCCCTCCATGGTTCCAAGGTTGGATGACCCCAGGAGAGGACAAGGAAGACCTTGTGGTGCCCAAGCTTGGCCTTTAGGCCCTCCAAGGCCTCCTCCAAGCCAACCACCTCCATGCTTCCACGGTTGGATCATCTTTGTCCCCCTCTTGGAAGACCTTGAGGGCCTGAGGGACCTCAGTTGGTGCTGCCCTGGACCAAGGCTTGGCCTCAATGACCTCCAAAGCCTTCTCCAAGCCAACCTCCTCCATGCTTCCATGGTTGGATCACCCCCAAAGAGGTCAAGGGAGGCATTGAGGCCCTGAGGGACCTCAGTTGGTGCTGCCCTGGACCAAGGCTTGGCCTCCAGGCCCTCCAAGGCCTCCTCCAACCCAACCTCCTCCACGACCCCAAGCTCCGATCGCCCCTGAGGCGGACGACGAAGACCTTGAGGTGGCCATGGTTGACCTCAATGACCTCCAAGGCCTCCTCCAAGCCAACCTCCACCATGGTTCCAAGGTTGGATGACCCCAAAGAGCTCAAGGAAGACCTTGAGGTGGCCATGGTTGACCTCAATGACCTCCAAAGCCTTCTCCAAGCCAACCTCCTCCATGCTTCCATGGTTGGATCACCCCCAAAGAGCTCAAGGAAGACCTTGAGGTGGCCATGGTTGACCTCCAGGCCCTCCAACCCAACCCCCTCCATGGTTCCAAGGTTGGATGACCCCAGGAGAGGACAAGGAAGATCTTGTGGTGCTCAAGCTTGGCCTCCAGGCCCTCCAAGGCCTCCTCCAAGCCAACCAACTCCATGGTTCCATGGCTGGATGACCCCAAAGAGCTCAAGGAAGACCTTGAGGTGGCCATGGTTGACCTCCAGGCCCTCCAAGACCTCTTCCAAGCCAACCTCCTCCACGACCCCAAGCTCCGATCGCCGCCGAGCTGCACGACGAAGACCTTGTGGTGCCCTCAGGACCTGAGGTGATGGTTCCCAGGACCAACTCTTGACCTCAAGGCCTCCTCCACCCCCTCCTTGGCCCCACTTTCTGGGGGGTGTGTCCCCAAGGGCCCCACCTTGGGGGTCAGCCTTCTTGAAGGCGTTGCCGGCGTCCACGAAGCTGCTGGCGGCGTCGTGCTTGCTCTGCAGCTGCAGGTGGAGCTGAGCTGCCTGGCAGAAGGCATTGCCTGCCCCTGAGGAAGAGGAGGGGAGGGGAGGGGGTTAAGGGCCTCAGGGGGAGGCTGAGGAAGCCCCCTCCCCACCCCTGCCCAGGACCTACCACTCCAGTTCTTGGCCATCTTGAACATGTTGGCGGCGCGGGCGTAGAGCTCGCAGGCCTCCTCCAGCCTGGAGCTGCCCCTGCAAGGGAGGGGGAGGGGAGAGGGAGGGGAGGGGGTAAGGGGAGAGGGTCCTCAGGGGTCAAAGGGGGCTGAGGCCAAAGCCCCTGAGGAGGGCCCAAAGCTCTCCACCAGCTGCCAAAGCTCAGAGGTGGAGCCAGGCCCAGAGCGGGGAGGAGGCTTTGGCAGAGAGGTCCCAGGGTGGGGGAGGACCTCGGGAGGGCTTCCCCTGGGGCTCCAAAGGTCTTCCTCAGGGCTAAGGAAGCCTCTTGTGGGCCTCAAAAGATCTTCCTCAGAGCCAAGGCAGCTTCTTCTGGGCCTCAAAGGCTCCTCCTGCCCTCCAGGAGCCACCCTGGGGGACCCAAGAGCCACCCTGGGGGACCCAAGAGCCGCCCTGGGGGCCCCAAGCCTCCTCCTGCCCCCCTAAAAGCCACTTCCTGACCTCTCACTCCCCTTCCTGACCCCCAAAGCAGCCTCTTCTGGGCCCCAAATGCTCCTCCTGCCCTCCAGGAGCCACCCTGGGGCCACCAAGAGCCACCCTGGGGGACCCAAGAGCCACCCTGGGGCCTCCAGGAGCCAACCTGGGGCCTCCCAGAGTCACTTCTGGCCCCCAGGAGTCCTCCTGAGGGGTTCCAAACCTCCTCCTGAGCCCCTAAAAGCCACTTCTGGACCTCCAGAAGCCACTTTGGGGCCTTCAAGACCTCCCCTGAGTGCCTCAAGACCTCCTCCTGGCCTCAGAGAGTCACTTTGGGACCTCCCAGAGCCACTTCTGGACCTCCAATCCTCCTTTCTGACCCCCAAAGCAGCCTCTCCTGGGCCTCAAAGGCTCCTCCTGCCCTCCAGGAGCCACCTTGAGGGACCAAAGAGCCACCCTGGGGCCTCCAGGAGCCACCCTGGGGGCTCCAAGCCTCCTCCTGCCCCCCTAAAAGCCACTTCCTGACCTCTCACTCCCCTTCCTGACCCCCAAAGCAGCCTCTTCTGGGCCCCAAATGCTCCTCCTGCCCTCCAGGAGCCACCCTGGGGCCCTCCAAACCTCCTCCTGAGCCCCTAAAAGCCACTTCTGGACCTCCAAGCCCCCTTCCTGACCCCCAAACCAGTCTCTCCCCTTCCCCCACCCCCTCCCAGACTCTCCTCAACCCCCAGCGCCCCCTCTAGGCCTCTTTCCTACCTCCCCCCACGTCACCTCCTCAGGGAGCTCCAGGAAGCTTTTCCGCCCCCGAGCCCCGTGACAGTGCCTTCCCCGCCCCCCCCCGCGGCTGCCACCCCCCGGGGCGGGCTCGGCACTGACCCGAAGAGGCCTGCGAAGAAGGACTGGGAGCCTCGGACCTTCTTGTCGGCCTCGGCCAGCAGCTGCAGAGCTTCCTTCTCCTTCCCGGCCTGGTCCATGGCGGCCTCCCGGCAGCCGCTCGCAGCCGCCCGAGGCCACGCCCCCCTCCCTTCCACGTGACTCCACTGCGCCTTTCCCATTGGCTGCGGGCGCCGTTCCCACTGCCGCACAGCTCCCGCCCGCCCCCACCTCGCCACGTGATGCGACGCTCGCCTCCCATTGGCTGTGGGCAGAGGGACACGCCCCCCCCGCCCCTCCACTTCAGCCCAGGCTGCTCTTCCTCATTCCCGCCAGGGCCCCCTGCCCACGTGATCCGCTCCTCGCCTCCCATTGGCGGTGGGCAGAGCCACACACACACCCCCTCTCGCTCCCCCCTCCCTCCTCCGCGCGGCTCCGCTCCGCGTTTCCCGTTGGCGGGCGGCGCCTTTCCCATTGCCGTACAGAACCTCCTTAACCCCGCCCCCTCCTGACCCCGCGCCACGTGATCCGAGGCTCGCCTCCCATTGGCTGCGGGCTGAGCCCCCTCGCCTCCCTCCCCGGGACCCCAGGCTGCGGTTCCGCATTCCCGCCGGCGCCTCCCTGCCCCTCACGTGATCCCATCCTCGCCTCCCATTGGCGGCCTGAGCCCCGCCACGTGACGGAGGCCCCGCCAGCAGGGGGAGATGCCTCGGGGCCGGGGGGGGGGGCGGAGGGGGGGGGCGCCTCTCTCTTCTGCGCGCCCCCCACAGCGCCACCTGGCGGCCAGGAGGGTCCAGGGTGGCTCCAGGGTGGCCAAGGAGGCTTCAGGGAGGGGTCCAGGGTGGCTGAGAGGGCTCCAGGAGGGCCAAGGAGGTCTCAGGGAGGGGTCCAGGGTGGCCAAGGAGGTCTCAGTGAGCATCCAGAGTGGCCAAGGATCATTTTGGGGCATTAAATTGGGGGTTTCCACCTTAAAAAGGATGAAATTGGGTCCAAAGTCGTCATTTGGGGGGATTACATTGGGCAGTTCCACCTTAAAATGGGGAAATTTGGTCCAAAGTGATCATTTTGGGGCATTAAATTGGGCATTTCCACCTTAAAAGGGGGAAATTGGGTCCAAAGTCATCATTTTGGGGCATTAAATTGGGGGTTCCACCTTAAAAAGGATGAAATTGGGTCCAAGGCCATCATTTTGAGGCATTAAATTGGGCAGTTCCACCTTAAAATGGGGAAATTTGGTCCAAAATGATAATTTTTGGACCTAAAATTGGGGTTTCCAGCCTCCCCTGAAGGCCTTTTGCAGCTTCTTCTCCTTTCCTCCAGCTCCTTCCAGCTCCCCCTGGCCTCTCCTTCCTGCCAAGCTTCACTTCTCTCCTTCCTGAGGCAATAAAATCTCCAGACACTGAGCCAGGCTTTGGCTCTGCCAGGAGGGAAGCCCCAAATGGGCACTTTTCAGCCCAAAATCCCCCCCAAGAGCCCAAAAAGTGGAGGTTTTAGACCCAAAATGCCATCAGGAGCCCCAAAAGAGAAGGTTTTAGACCCAAATTCCCCTCAGGAGTCCCAAAAGTGGAGGTTTTAGACCAAAAATCCCCTCCAGGAGCCCCAAAAGTGGAGGTTTTAGACCCAAAATCCCCTCCAGGAGCCCCAAAAGTGGAGGTTTGAGACCCAAAAGTGGAGGTTTTAGACCCAAAATCCCCCCAGGAGCCCCAGAAGTGGAGGTTTTAGACCCAAAAGTGGAGGTTTTAGACCCAAAATCCCCCTCAGGAGCCCCAAAAGTGGAGGTTTTAGACCCAAAAGTGGAGGTTTTAGACACAAAATCCCCTCCAGGAGCCCCAAAAGTGGAGGTTTTAGACCCAAAAGTGGAGGTTTTAGACCCAAAATCCCCCTCAGGAGCCCCAAAAGTGGAGGTTTTAGGGGTTTTTTCAGAGCCCCAAAAGTGGAGGTTTTAGATCCAAAAGTGGAGGTTTTAGACCCAAAATCCCCCTCAGGAGCCCCAAAAGTGGAGGTTTTAGACCCAAAAGTGGAGGTTTTAGACCCAAAATCCCCCTCAGGAGCCCCAAAAGTGGAGGTTTTAGATCCAAAAGTGGAGGTTTTAGACCCAAAATCCCCCTCAGGAGCCCCAAAAGTGGAGGTTTTAGACCCAAAAGTGGAGGTTTTAGACCCAAAATCCCCCTCAGGAGCCCCAAAAGTGGAGGTTTTAGACCCAAAATTTCCCCAACCCCCCCGGAGCTGCCTCCAGCCCCCCAGAAGGCTCTGAGGGGATGGATCTGGGGGGGTCCAGGGGGGCAAAGCAGCTCCTGAGCCCCCAGGAGGCTCTGAGGGGATGGAGAGAGGGAGAAAGAGAGGGAAAGAGAGGGGGAAGAAGGCCTGGAGAGGGAGTCCTGGACAGATCTGAGCCTGGAGGTGCTTTGGGGTCTCTTAGAGGGGGCTTGGAGGGGATCTGAGGGGGCTTGGAGAGGGTTGGGGGCTCTTAGAGGGGGCTTGGAGGTCTCCTAGAGGGGGCTTGGAGGGGGTCTGAGGTGTCCTGGAGGGGTTCTGAGGGGGCTTGGAGGGATTTGGGGTCTCTTAGTGGGGACTTGGAGGAGGTCTGAGGGGGCTTGGAGGGGTTCTGAGGGGGCTTGGAGGGGTTTGGGGTCTCCTAGAGGGGGCTTGGAGGGGGTCTGAGGGGTCCTGGAGGGGTTTGGGGTCTCCTAGAGGGGGCTTGGAGGGGGTCTGAGGTGTCCTGGAGGAGTTCTGAGGGGGCTTGAGGGGTTTGAGGTCTCCTAGAGGGGGCTTGGAGGGGTTCTGAGGGGGCTTGGAAGGGGTCTGAGGGGGCTTGGAGGGATTTGGGGTCTCCTAGAGGGGGCTTGGAGGGGTTCTGAGGGAGCTTGGAGGCATTTGGGGTCTCCCAGAGGGGGCTTGGAGGGATTTGGGGTCTCTTAGAGGGGGTTGGAGAGCTCTGAGGTGTCCTGGAGGGGGTCTGAGGGGGCTTGGAGGGATTTGGGGTCTCCTAGAGGGGGCTTGGAGGGGTATGGGGTCTCCTAGAGGGGGTCTGAGGGGGCTTAGGGGGTCTCTGAGGCCCCCTGTAGGCTCTTGGGGGACCTCACCAGGGGCTCGCAGGGGGCTGGGGAGGGTTGGAAGCGATCCGAGGGGACCTGAAGTGACTCTGACGCCACTTGGGGGCAACTCAGAGGGGGGCTCTGAGGAGGGGGGGCTGCACCCCAAATCAACCCAAAAGGGAGGGGAAAGGGAGGAAATGAGAAAGGGAAGGCCCTTTTTCACCCCAAATCAACCCAAAAGTGAAGGGGAAAGGGAGGGAAATGAAGGCTGAGGAGGAGCTAAATGCTTTGAATCCCTTTGGGGCTCAAGCTTTGCCCTTTTCCACCCCAAATCAACCCAAAAGGGAGGGGGAAAGGGAGGGAAATGAAGGCTGAGGGGGAGCTAAATGCTTTGAATCCCTTTGGGGCTCAAGCTTTGCCCTTTTCCACCCCAAATCAACCCAAAAGTGAAGGGGAAAGGGAGGGGAATGAGAGCTGAGGAGGAGCTAAATGCTTTGAATCCCTTTTGGGGCTCAAGCTTTGCCCTTTTCCACCCCAAATCAACCCAAAGTGAGGGGGGGGGAAAGGGGAGCTAAATGATCCCTTTTGGGGAGCTTTGCCCTTTTCCACCCCAAATCAACCCAAAGGGAGGGGGAGGGGGAGGCTGAGGGGAGCTAAATGAATCCCTTTTGGGGCTGAAGCTTTGCCCTTTTCCACCCCAAATCAACCCAAAAGTGAGGGGGAAAGGGAGGGGAATGAGAGCCGAGGGGGATCTAAATGCTTTGAATCCCTTTTGGGGGGCTCAATTTCTGCCTCTTCTCCCTCCCTCCCTCCCCCCTCCCCTCCACCCTCTCCCCAGCGCTGCGCGGAGCCTCCGGGCTGCGACCTTGCTCCGAGCGGCTAAGCGACCCCCACCCAAACTGAACCCCGGCTTGGCGGGGTGGGGGTGGTCGCCAGGTTCCCACCCCGAGCTCTCCTCCCTTTTATTCCCCTGGCCACCCCTCCCTCTGCCTTCCCCAATTCAAATCCGACCAATCCCTCGGTGGGGGAAGAGGATAAACAAAATCTCCGGCGCCGCACAAGCGCCGAGGATTCCGCCCTGGGTTCCGCCTCTTTCCTTCCTTCCCTCCTTTCCTCCTTCTCCTTCCTTCCTTCCTCCTTTCCCTCCGCTTCTGCTTCCTTCCTTCCTCCCCTCCCTTCCTCGCCAATCGCCTGCGCAGCCCCTGCGCTCTCCCCGGCTCCACCGAGGACCCAGGGCTGGGGCTGGGGCTGCCGGCGGCGGCGCGGAGCGCAGGCAGCGCTGCGAGCCCCGGGGCGGGGGTGGTGCTGGTGCTGCTGCTTTTTCGTTCCTTTCTCCTCTTCTTCAGCTAAAAAGGGAGGAATCCAGTGCAAAAAAGCAGCGATTTAGGTTTGCTTCTTCTTCCCCTCCTCGTTTATCTTTTTTCCTCGCGGCGATTTAGGCAATTTCCTCTCTTTTTTTTTGGGGGGGGGGGGGGGAAAGGAGTTAAAAATTGAGGTGGAAGCGAAGGATTTAGGTTGGTTTGGAGGTTGGGGTTTTGGTTTTCCACACTGATTTCTATCCCCCACCCCTTATTTTTGTCCACGTTTATGGGTTTTCCTTCTTTTTTGACTAAAAATGGAGGAATTGAGGTGGAAATCAAGGATTTAGGTTCCCCCCTCCCACATTTCCCACACTGATTTATCTCATTTCCTCCTTTTTTGGCCCCAAAACCGAGGAACTGAGGTGGAAATCAGGGATTTAAGTTATTTCCTTACTTCCCACCTCATTTTCCCACTTTTGACCAAAATTTAGATTGGAACTCAGGGATTTAAGTTACTTCACTTTCTGATTTTTGGCCCCAAAACCAAGGAACTGAGGTGGAAATCAGTGATTTAAGTTATTTCCTCCTCACTTCCCACACTGATTTAGATCATTTCCTCCTTTTTTGGCCCCAAAACCAAGGAACTGAGGTGGAACTCAGGGATTTAAGTTACTTCCCCCTCACTTCCCACACTGATTTAGATCATTTCCTCCTCTTTTTGACCAAAACCCAAGGAATTGAGGTGAAAATAAGGGATTTAGGGTTAGGGTTGGGGGGGGGGGAAGGGGAGGAGCCACCTCAGGGCCTGTCAGTAGCCACCCCAGGCCCCTTGCTAGCCCTATCAGTAGCCAACCCGGGCCCCTTGCTAGCCCTGGCAGGAGCCAGGCTGGGCCCCTCGCTAGCCCTGGCAGGAGCCTTCCTAGCCCTAACAGTAGCCAAGCTGGGCCCCTTGGTAGCCCTGGCAGGAGCCAGGCTGAGCCCCTTGGTAGCCCTATCAGTAGCCAGGCTGGGCTCCTTCCTAGCCCTATCAGTAGCCAACCCAGGCCCCTTGCTAGCCCTGGCAGGAGCCAGGCTGGGCTCCTTCCTAGCCCTATCAGTAGCCAGGCTGGGCCCCTTGCTAGCCCTGCCAGTAGCCAACCCAGGCCCCTTGTTAGCCCTGGCAGAAGCCAGGCTGGGCTCCTTCCTAGCCCTATCAGTAGCCAAGCTTGGCCCCTTCCTAGCCCTATCAGTAGCCAGGCTGAGCCCCTTGCTAGCCCTGGCAGGAGCCAGCCTGGGTCCGTTCCTAGCCCTATCAGTAGCCAGGCTGGGCCCCTTGCTAGCCCTGGCAGGAGCCTTCCTAGCCCTATCAGTCGCCAGGTCGGGCCCCTTGCTAGCCCTGCCAGTAGCCACCCCAAGCCCTGGCAGGAGCCACCTCGCTCCCCCACGCCTGCGACGGGACCGGGCCTGGCCGAACCCCTTCCCCCTTCGGCCCCGCCCCTCTGCCGAACCCCTTCGGCCAATCCCGAACGCCTTGCCTTCGGCTGGGCTCGGCTCATCCCGAACCCTTCCGACCCCTCCCGAACCCCTCCGACCCCTCCCGAACCCCTCCCCTCCCGCCCTCCACCGCCGCCTCCCATTGGCCAAGCCGCGCACGACGCCGCCGCCGCCGCCGGGAGATGGGAGATGGGAGGGGGGGGGCGGAGCTACGACGGCGCCATCGCCGAGGGGGCGTTCCCTATGCAAACGCCGCCGCCGCCGGGAGATGGGAGGGGCGGAGCTACGACGGCGCCATCTCCGAGGGGGCGTTCCCTATGCAAACGACGCCGCCGGCGGGCAGCGCTTTCTTCCCACCCCCCCCCCCATTCGCAGCCCCTTCGCTTCCTTTCCCTTCCAGCCTTCCACCTTCCGCCCCTCCCCTTTTCCCCTCCCCCCCCGCGCGTTTCCCCCCCCTCCTCCTCCTCCTCCTCCTCCTCTTCCTCCCTCCCTCCTTCCCCTCCTCCTCCTCCTCTCTTCGTCCCTCCTCCTTGTTGTGTGTTGGTTTTAACTCCCCCCCCACCCCTCCTCCTTCTCCCCTCCCCTTCCTCCTCCTTCCTTCCTTCCTTCCTTCCCTCCTCCCCACCCCCCGCCCGCCTTCCCCGGCCGCCCGATTTTTTTCCCCCCCCCCCTCCCCGGGGGTGTGGGGGGGGGCGCGTTCATTAAGAGGGGAGGGGGGGGGGTGGGTGGTGTGTTCGATTAATTAATTCGCTGTCGTGTCCGTGTCGGCGTCGCCCTCCGTTGACGGCGGCGGCGCGGACGCGAGCGATCAGGCAGCTGCGCGAACCCCTAAAGCTCGTGGGCCCCCGGGGTCCTGCCTCCCGCAAGCCCGTGCGGGGATGGCTGGGAGACCCCGCGCCGGCCGCCGCTCCAACAGCTCAGGGGTGAGTTGGGATCCGAAAGGAGGAGGAGGAGGAGGAGGAGGAAGGGGAAAAGGGGGGAGAGTATGTTGGGGGAGAGAAAAAGAAAGAATGGAAGGGAGGGAGGGAGGAGGAGGAGGAGGAAGAAGAGGAAGGGGGGGCACGGAAAAAATACCTCCCCCTCCCCCATTCCCCACCCCTGCCCTAAGCCAAATCCTTTCGCTCGACCCTCGACACCCCCACGACCCCGACCCCTAAAGAACAATCCTCCCCCCCGCAGGCCTGGCCAGCGCCCCTCCCCCTCCCCATCCCCACCCCCCAACCCCTCTCTCCCCCTCCCCCTCCAGCTCTCCCCCTCCCCATCCCCACCCCCCAACCCCTTCTCTCTCCCCCTCCCCATCCCCACCCCCCAACCCTTCTCTCTCCCCCTCCCATCCCCACCCCCAACCCCCCTCCCCTCTCCCCCAGCCCCCCCCCATCCCCCCCCCCCATCCCCACCCCCCCAACCCCTCTCTCCCCTCCCTTCCCTCCCTCCCCCTTTTAGACTCCCCCCCCCAGCCCCCCCGGGCGGAGGGGCGAGGGGTGGGGGGGGGATAAAGAGGAGGGGGTCGTGGGGGGATGGGGGTCGTGGGGGGATGGGCAAAGAGAGTATCGAAAGGGGGTCCCCTCGACATCCCCCACCCCCAGGCGCTGCTTCCCCCTTCCCTGTGCCTTTTCCTGCCCTTTTCTGTGCCCCCCTCTCCCATTGCCTCTTCCCCTGCCCGGCCTCTTCCCTCCTCCCTTTGCTTTCCTTCCTTTCTCTCTCCTCTCTCCCTTCCTTCCTTCCTTCCTGTTCCTCTTTCATTCTCTGCTGTCTTTCCCCTCTCTCCTTGCCCCTTCCCTTCCCTTTCCCTCCTCTTCCCCTTTCCCCCTTCCCTTTCCCCTCTCTTTGCCTCTTGCCCCTTCCTTTCCTCTCTTCTTCCTCCCCTTGCCTCTTCCCTTCCCCTTCCCCCTTCCTTTTCCCTCCTCTTCCCCCTTCCTTTTCCCCTCTCTTTGCCCCTTCCCCCTTCCCTTTCCCCTCTCTTTGCCCCTTCCCCTTCCCTTTCCCCTCTCTTTGCCCTTCCTTCCTTTCCCCTCCCCTTGCCCCTTCCCCTTCCCTTTCCCCTCCCTTGCCCCTTCCCCCTTCCCCTTCCCTTCTCCCCTTCCCCTTCCCCCTTCCCCCTTCCCCCTCCCCTTGCCCCTTGCCCCTTCCTTCCCCCTCCCTTGCCCCTTCCCCTTCCCCCTCCCTTGCCCCTTCCCCTTCCCCCCTCCTTGCCCCTTCCCCTTCCCCCCTCCTTGCCCCTTCCCCTTCCCCCTCCTTGCCCCTTCCCCTTCCCCCTCCTTGCCCCTTCCCCTTCCCCCTCCCCTTGCCCCTTCCTTCCCCCTTCCCCTTGCCCCTTCCCCTTCCCCCTCCTTGCCCCTTCCCCTTCCCCCCCTCCTTGCCCCTTCCTTCCCCCTCCTTGCCCTTCCCCTTCCCCCCTCTTGCCCCTTCCCCTTCCCCCTCTTGCCCCTTCCCCTTCCCCCCTTGCCCCTTCCCCCCCCCTCCTTGCCCCCCCTTCCCTCTTGCCCCTTCCCCTTCCCCCCTCTTGCCCCTTCCCCTTCCCTTTCCCCCTCCTTGCCCCTTCCCCTTCCTTTTCCCTCCTCTTGCCCTTTCCCCTCCCCTTCCCTCCTTCACCCTTCCCTTTTCCCTTCCCTCCTTTCCCTTTCCCCTTCCCTCCTTGCCCCTTCCCTTTCCCCCTCCCCTTGCCCCTTCCTTTCCTCCCTCCTCCCTTCTCCCTTCTCCCACCCCCAGCTCCCTCTCCCCCTTTCCTGCCTTCATTTCCCCTTTCCCTACCAGCCTCTGCCCTCCTTACTCCCCCTTTACACCCTCCTTGCATCCTCTGCCTCCCCTCACAGCCTCCTCACCGCCCCCTGAGAGCCTTTGCATCCTCTCCCAACCTCCTTACTCCCCCCTTACACCCCCTTGCCTCCTCCTCACAGCCTTTACAACCTCCTTACACCTCCCTTACAACCCTCTCCCAATCCTTTCAGTCTCCTTTTCTTCCTCTTGCAACTTCTCCATCCCCTTACAACCTCCTTACACCTCCCTTGCAACCCTCTCCCAACCCTTATAGTCTCCTTGTGCCTCTCTTCCAACTCCTTCATCCCCTTACAACCTCCTTACACCTCCTTTACAACCTTCTCCCAACCCTTGCAACCTCTTGTTCCTCATCTTCAACTCCTCCATCCCCTCACAACCTCCTTACACCTCCTTTACAACCCTCTCCCACCCCTTACAGTCTCCTTGTGCTGCTCTTGCAACTCCTCCATCCCCTCACACCCTCTTCACAGCCTTTACAACCTCCTTACTCCTCCCTTGGTACCCTCTCCCAACCCTTACAACCTCCTTACAGTCTCCCTGTGCCCCTCTTGCACCTCCTCCATCCCCTTACACCCTCTTCACAGCCTTCCCAACAACTTCTGCTCCTCTTTACTCCTCCATTCACACCCTCTGCCTTTACAACTCCTTACAACCTCCTTACAAGTCTCACAGTCTCCCTGTGCCCCTCTTCCAACTCCTCCATCCCCTTACAACCTCCTTACACCTCCTTTACAACCCTCTCTCCCAACCTGCTCTTCAATCCATCCACACCCTCTTCACAGCCTTTGCAACTCCTCCTCCTCCATCCTGTGCCCCTCACACCTCCTCCATCCCCTTACAACCTCCTTACACCTCCTTTACAACCCTCTCCCAACCCTTTCAATCTCCTTCTGCTCCTCTTGCAACTCCTCCATCCCCTCACACCCTCCTCACAGCCTTTACAACCTCCTTACACCTCCCTTACAACCTGCTTACAGTTTCCTTGTGCTGCTCTTGCAACCACTCCATCCCCTTACAACCTCCTTACACCTCCCTTACAACCCTCTCCCACCCCTTACAGTCTCCTTGTGCTCCTCTTGCAACTCCTCCATCCTCTTACAACCTCCTCCATCCTCTTACAACCCTTACAACCTCCTTACACAGCCTTTCTTTACTCCTCCATCCTCTTACACCTCCTCACAGCCTTACAACCCTCTCCCAAGCCTTACAACCTCCTTACAGTCTCCCTGTGCCCCTCTTGCACCTCCTCCATCCCCTTACAACCTCCTTACACCTCCTTTGCAACCTCCTTGCACCTCCCTTACAACCCTCTCCCAACCCTTAGACCCTCCAGCCCCCTTGCTCTCACTTTGCAACCCCTCCAGCCCCCTTCCAGCCCTCTTGCTTTGCAACCCCTCCAGCCCCCTTGCTCTCGCTTTGCAACCCCTCCAGCCCCCTTGCTCTCACTTTGCAACCCCTCCAGCCCCCTTGCTCCCACTTTGCAACCCCTCCAGCCCCCTTGCTCTCACTTTGCAACCCCTCCAGCCCCTTGCTCTCACTTTGCAACCCCTCCAGCCCCCTTGCTCCCACTTTGCAAGCCCCTCCAGCCCCCTTGCTCTCGCTTTGCAACCCCTCCAGCCCCCTTGCTCTCACTTTGCAACCCCTCCAGCCCCCTTGCTCTCGCTTTGCAACCCCTCCAGCCCCCTTGCTCTCACTTTGCAACCCCTCCAGCCCCCTTGCTCCCGCTTTGCAACCCCTCCAGCCCCCTTGCTCCCACTTTGCAACCCCTCCAGCCCCCTTGCTCTCGCTTTGCAACCCCTCCAGCCTCCTTGCTCCCACTTAGCAACCCCTTCCCCCCCTTTCCCCCTTCCTGCAGCCTGCTTCCCCCCTCTCTGCTCACCTTTCCTCTCACTTCACACCACTTTCACCCCACTTACCCCCTCAGCTGTCCCCCTGCAGAAGCCCCCAGCTCCTTCTGGGGGGTGACTGTGGGGCAGGGGCCTGGTGCTGGAGCTGCTGCCAGCCAGGGATAGGGCTGGGAAAGGTTGGGATGGGCCCAGGGGAGAGGAGCCCCCTGGGGAGGGGGGGCTGGTGGTGGGCTGGAGGAGGCTGGGAAGGGGCCCAGGCAGCCCCCAGTTCCACAATAAACCTGCATCCCAGTGGCTTCCAGGAGCCACTTCCCTCTCTGGGTCCCTGTTTGTGTCATTTACTCCTGGGTGTAAAGCCTGGAGTTAGCCTGGGAGTAAGGTGTCCCAAGGGGGAAGTTGGGGGTAGGGGGGTTGCATTCCAGGGGGGCAGAAGGGCTCAGGAGGGAGTGGGAGATCATCCAGCCTGGCCAAGGCTGGGGATGTGGGGTGTAGTATCCCCTGAGTAAGGGCTTGGGCTGTGTAGTATCCCCTGAGTAAGGCTCTGGGGGCTGGAGGTGAAGCCCTGGGTAGAGTTTTGGGGCTGTTGTGGAGGGGAAGAGGCCTTGGGAGGCCCTCAGGGCCAAGTGGTAGCTGTGTAGTAACCTCTGAGTAAGGCTCTGGGCTGTGTAGTAACCTCTGAGTAAGGCTCTGGGGGCTGAGTAAGGCTGTTGTGGAGGGGAAGAGGCCTTGGGAGGCCCTCAGGGCCAAGTGGTAGCTGTGTAGTAACCTCTGAGTAAGGCTCTGGGCTGTGTAGTAACCTCTGAGTAAGGCTCTGGGGGCTGGGGGTGAAGCCCTGGGTAGAGTTTTGGGGCTGTTGTGGAGGGGAAGAGGCCTTGGGAGGTCCTCAGGGCCAAGTGGTAGCTGTGTAGTAACCTCTGAGTAAGGCTCTGGGCTGTGTAGCATCCCCTGAGTAAGGGCCTGGAAGGTCCATTTGGAGGCCTCTGGGGGGGCTGGGGGCATTTTGGGGCCCTTCTGGGGGTTGTTTGGGGCTGGAGAAGGCATTTCTGGGGGGGCAGCTTGGGGCTGGAGGGACACTTTGGGGCTTCCCCTTCCCCATCATCTCCACCTCCATCGTCCCCACCCCCAGCTCCATCACCCCCAGCTCCACCACCTTCATCACCCCCAGCTCCATCATCCCATCATCTCCATCACCCCCATCCCATCATCATCCCATCATCTCCATCACCCCCATCCCATCATCATCCCATCATCTCCATCACCCCCACCCCATCATCTCCATCACCCCCACCTCATCATCTCCATCACCCCCATCCCATCATCATCCCACCTCCATCACCCCCATCCCATCATCATCCCATCCCATCATCATCCCATCCCATCACCCCCATCCCATCACCCCCATCCCATCACCCCCATCCCATCACCCCCATCCCATCACCATCTCCATCTCATTCTTCATCCCCATCCCATCACCATCTCCATCACCCCCATCCCATCATCTCCATCATCCCCATCTCCATCATCTCCATCTCCATCATCTCCATCACCCTCATCACCCCAGCTCCATCGTCTCCATTGTCTCCATCACCCAACCTCCATCATCTCTATCTCCATCCCTTCTCCCTCATCTCCATCATCATCATCTCCATCACCCCCATCCCATCATCATCTCCATCACCCCCATCCCATCTCCATCACCCCCATCCCATCATCTCCCTCATCTCCATCCCCATCCCATCTCCATCATCCCTCTCCCCATCTCCATCACCCCCATCTCCATCATCCCCATCATCCCATCTCCATCATCTCTATCTCCATCCCATCTCCCTCATCTCCATCCCCATCCCATCCCCTCTCCATCATCTCCATCTCCCCCATCCCCTCTCCATCACCCCATCCCATCTCTATCACCACAACCCCAGCTCCATCATCTCTATCCCCATCCCATCTCCATCATCCCCATCTCCATCCTCCCCATCCCATCTCCCCCCATCCCCCTCATCTCCATCCCCCTCCATCTCCATCACCCCCCACCCCATCTCTTATCACCTCCATCATCTCTATCCCCATCCCACCCCCAGCATCTCCGTCATCCCCATCTCCATCAGCTTCATCAGCTTCATCTCCAGCATCCCCATCCCACTTTCATCATCTCCCTCACCCCCTCCCTTCTCCCTCACCCCCTCCCTTCTCCCTCACCCCCTCCCTTCTCCCTCACCCCCTCCCTTCTCCCTCACCCCCTCCCTTCTCCCTCACCCCCTCCCTTCTCCCTCACCCCCTCCCTTCTCCCTCACCCCCCCTCCTTCTCCCTCACCCCCTCCCTTCTCCCTCACCCCCTCCCTTCTCCCTCACCCCCTCCTTCTCCCTCATCCCCATCATCTCCATCAGCTTCATCTCCATCCCCATCCCATCTCCATCATCTCCATCTCCTTCCCATCTCCTTCATCCCCATCCCATTTACATCTCCTTCATCTTTATCAGCTCCCCCTCCATCCCCTCTCCCCTCTCCATCCATCCCCTCTCCCCTCCATCCCCCTCTCCCCCTCCATCCCTCTCCCCCTCCTCCCCTCTCCCCTCTCCCCCCTCCCCCTCTCCCCCTCTCCCCTCTCTCTCCCCCTCTCCCCTCTCCCCTCCCCCTCTCCCCCTCTCCCCTCTCCCCCCTCTCCCCCTCTCCCCTCTCCCTCCTCCTCTGGTGGGTTCTGAGGTGACTTTGGTGCCTTTGAGGTATCTTTGGTGCCCTTTGAAGTGACTTTGGTGCCCTTTGAGGTGTCTTGAGGTGGCTTTGAGGTATCTTTGCTGTCTTTGAGGTATCTTTGGTGCTTTGGTGCCCTTTGAGGTGTCTTGAGGTGCCTTTGAGGTATCTTTGGTGCCCTTTGAGGTATCTTTGGTGCCCTTTGAGATGACTTTGGTGCCTTTGAGGTGACTTTGGTGCCCTTTGAGGTGTCTTGAGGTGCCTTTGAGGTATCTTTGGTGCCCTTTGAGGTATCTTTGGTGCCCTTTGAGATGACTTTGGTGCCTTTGAGGTATCTTTGGTGCCCTTTGAGGTGTCTTGAGGTGCCCTTTGAGGTATCTTTGGTGGCCTTTGAGGTATCTTTGGTGCCCTTTGAGGTGGCTTTGGTGCCCTTTGAGGTATCTTTGGTGCCCTTTGAGGTGGCTTTGGTGCCCTTGAGGTGGCTTTGGTGCCCTTTGAGGTGTCTTGAGGTGCCTTTGAGGTATCTTTGGTGCCCTTTGAGGTATCTTTGGTGCCCTTGAGGTGGCTTTGGTGCCCTTTGAGGTGTCTTGAGGTGCCTTTGAGGTATCTTTGGTGCCCTTTGAGGTGTCTTGAGGTGCCTTTGAGGTATCTTTGGTGCCCTTTGAGGTGGCTTTGGTGCCCTTTGAGGTGGCTTTGGTGCCCTTTGAGGTGGCTTTGGTGCCCTTTGAGGTGGCTTTGGTGCCCTTTGAGGTGACTTTGGTGCCTTTGAGGTGGCTTTGGTGCTTTGGTGCCCTTTGAGGTATCTTTGGTGCCCTTTGAGGTATCTTTGGTGCCCTTTGAGGTGGCTTTGGGGCCCTTTGAGGTGGCTTTGGGGCCCTTTGAGGTGGCTTTGGGGCCCTTTGAGGTATCTTTGGTGCCCTTTGAGGTATCTTTGGTGCCTTTGAGGTGGCTTTGGTGCCTTTGAGGTGGCTTTGGTGCCTTTGAGGTGGCTTTGGTGCCCTTTGAGGTATCTTTGGTGCCCTTTGAGGTATCTTTGGTGCCTTTGAGGTGGCTTTGGTGCCTTTGAGGTGGCTTTGTGCCCTTTGAGGTGCCCTTTGAGGTGATCTTTGGTGCCTTTGTATCTTTGGTGCCCTTTGAGGTATCTTTGGTGCCTTTGAGGTGGCTTTGGTGCCCTTTGAGGTATCTTTGGTGCCCTTTGAGGTATCTTTGGTGCCTTTGAGGTGACTTTGGTGCCTTTGAGGTATCTTTGGTGCCCTTTGAGGTATCTTTGGTGCCTTTGAGGTGGCTTTGGTGCCCTTTGAGGTATCTTTGGTGCCCTTTGAGGTATCTTTGGTGCCCTTTGAGGTATCTTTGGTGCCCTTTGAGGTGGCTTTGGTGCCCTTTGAGGTGGCTTTGGTGCCCTTTGAGGTATCTTTGGTGCCCTTTGAGGTGGCTTTGGTGCCCTTTGAGTTGTCTTGAGGTGGCTTTGAGTCGACTTGGTGCCCTTTGAGCTGGCTCTGGTGCCTTTTGCTCCCTTTGGGCCTGGATTTTGGGGCTGTTTGGGTGGATTTTGGTAGCTTTGCTGCCTTCTGCATCCCCTCTGCCCCTCTCCCTCTGCCCCCTTGCTGGTGGGGGTGGGGGGGTGCAGCTTCCTCCTTCCTCCTCCCCCTTCCTTTCCTTTTCTCCCCCCTTTCCCCCCCTCCCAACCCTCTCAGCCAGCAGGGGGGTGAGGAAGGAGCAGGGCTGGGAGAAGGAAGGAGGGAGGGAACTCAAGCCTTGGGCAGCAGGGAAAACATCTGGAGGGGGAGACCTGGCCCCAGCAGCTGGATCCTTTTGGGGGGGTCAATGGGTGGTGGTGGGGGCCCTTAATTACATCTTAATTAGCCTTCCTGATTGCTCCCAGCTGCCTCATCCCCCCCCCCAGGATGCTCCCAAACTTTGCCTTCCTCCCTGGGACGCTTAGGGAAAGGAGAGGAGGAGGGGGGAAAAAGGGGGGGATTGGGGCTTCAATTTGACCTTCCAAGGGGGAGGGAGGTGGGGGGGAGGGGGAAGGAAGGGACTCCCCCCCCCCCCAGGCAGGGCTGGGAAGCAAAGGGAAGTGGCAGGAGGGGAGGGCCCCTGGGGGTAAAAATAGCCCTGGGGAATGCTTGGAATGCAATGGGGGGGGTCGGGGGGTGGGGGGTGGGGAGGGGGTGGGGGAGGGTGGGGTCCCCTCCCCTAAAGGGTCGCTTGGGGGTCTTAGGGAGCGAGTAACCCCAACCCCCTCCCACCCCTCCTTTTTCCCCCTCCCCCCACTTTCTCTCCACCCCCTCCCCCCTTCCATCAGGGGTTGGGATGGGGGGGGGAGGGGCTAAAGTGGGGGGGCTGCTGGCTCGGCCTTAGGACCCCAGGTTGAGGGGGGCCCTGTCTGAGGCCTTTTAAGGTCTATTTTGGGGTCATCCCTCCCCCACCCCCATTTAGGCTCTTCCCCCTTAGGGTCTCTCTCTCTCTCTCCCCCATTTAATTTCCCTCCTTCCCCCCCTCCTTCCCCCTCCTCCCCCCCTCCTTCCCCCCTCCTTCCCCCCTCCTTCCCCCCTCCTTCCCCCCTCTTCCCCCTCCTTCCCCCCTCCTTCCCCCCTCCTTCCCCCCTCCTTCCCCCTTCCCCCCACTTTCAGGGCTGGGCTTTCCAGGGTGGAGTCACCACTGGGGAGACCCCAACCCCCCTGGGGGGGAGACCCCAACCCCCATGAGGGGGAGACCCCAACCCCCTGGGGGACATCAAAACCACTTGGATGGAGACCCCAACCCCCCCAGGGAGGCTTGGGGGGTGGTGGCAGCTCCCTCAGCCTCCCCCTGAGCTCCTCCTGCTCCAGCTGGGTGGCTCCAGGCCGCCTCTTCTCCTTCCCCCCCATCCCCCCTGCAGCCCCTCCATGCTGGTGCTGGTGGCCCTGCTGCCGGTGCTGCCCCCTGGTGGCCGGGGGGAGGCTGGCAGAGGCCTGACTGGGTGCCCCTGTGCCCCCTTGCAGTTGACATGGACGATGAGGACGGCCGGTGCCTGCTAGATGTCATCTGGTGAGTGGCTTCCTCCTCCTCCCCCTCCCCCTCCTCCTCCTCCTCCTCTCTGGGCCTGGCCCTCTTGGGGGGGGTGGGGGGCAGGGAGGGGCTCAGAGGGTGTGCCCCCCCCCCCTCAGCCCTCCCCCGGCACCCAGGAGGCCTCCTGGGAGGTCCTCCAGGGGAGGCTGCGGAGCCCCAAGGCCCTCCCCTGGCTGAGGGCTTGGGGCTGAGCTGCAGCGCTCCCTGGGGGCCAGATGCTGCTCAGGGCCTGGTCAGATGCCCCTCAGATCATGGCTGGATCCCTCTCAAAGCCTGGGTAGATCCCTCTCAGAGCATGGTCAGATCCCCATTAGAGCCTGGGTAGATTCCCCCCTCAGAGCCTGGCCAGATCCCCCTCCAATCATGGCCAGATCCCTCACTAAGATCATGGCCAGATCCCATTCAGACCCTGGCCAGATCCCCCTCAGGTCATGGCCAGATCCCCCTCAGGTCATGGCCAGATCCCCCTTCAGATCATGCCCAGATCCCCCTCAGAGCCTGGCCAGATCCCGCTCAGATCATGGCCAGATCCCATTCAGACCCTGGGTAGATCTCTCTTGAGGCCTGGGTAGATCCCCCTCAGGTCATGGCCAGATCCCACTCAGAGCCTGGCCAGATCCCCCTCAGATCATGGCCGCATCCCTCTCAAAGCCTGGGTAAATCCCCCCTCAGGGCCTGGCCAGATCCCCCTCAGGGCCTGGCCAGATCTCTCTCAGAGAGCCTGGCCAGATCCCCCTCAGGTCATGGCCAGATCCCCCTCAGGCCTGGCCAGATCCCCCTCAGATCATGGCCAGATCCCTCTCAAAGCCTGGGTAGAACCCCCCTCAGAGCCTGGCCAGGTCCCCCTCAGAACATGGGCAGATCCCACCAGGAGGTGGGTAGATCCCACCCAGAGGTGGGTGGGTCCCACCACACCATGGGGAGATCCCCTCAGACCATGGGTGGGTCCCATCAGGAGGTGGGCAGGTCCCACCCGGGGTGGGTGGATCCCATCAGGAGGTGAGTGGATCCCATCAGGAGGTGGGCAGGTCCCACCCAGGGGTGGGTGGATCCCATCAGGAGGTAGCCAGATCCCATCCATAGGTGGGTGGATCCCACCCTGAGTGGGTGGATCCCGTCAGGAGGTGAGTGGATCCCACCCATAGGTGGGCAGAGCCTACCCAGGGTGGGTGGATCCCATCCAGGGGGGACTGGATCCCACCAGGAGGTGGGTAGATCCCACCCAGGGGTGGGTGGATCCCATCAGGAGGTGGGAATATCCCATCCATAGGTGGGTGGATCCCATCAGGAGGTGGGTAGATCCCACCCGGGGTGGGTGGATCCCATGGGGGGGGGTGGATCCCATCCACAGGTGGGCAGATCCCCCAGGGGTGGGTGGATCCCACCAGGCCACGAGTGGATCCCGCCCTGGGGTGGCAGTGGTGACTGAAGAGCCCTGGGGCGGGGGGGAGGCTGAGCAGATCCCAGGCTGATCCCTGACCTCTTCCCTCTCTTCCCCTGCAGCGATCCTCAAGCCCTGAACGACTTCCTCCATGGATCTGAGAAGGTGAGGAGCCCCTGGGGACCCCCTGGGGACCCCCTGGGGACATCTGGGGACCCCCTGGGGACATCTGGGGACCCTTTGAAGACCTTTTGAGGACCTTTTGAGGACCTTTAAGGCTCTTTGAAGACCTTTTGAGGACCCTTTGAGGACCCTTTAGGATCTTTGAGATCCTTTGGGACTTCTAAGGCTCTTTGAGGACCCTTTGAAGGCCTTTTGAGGACCTCTAAGGCTCTTTGAGGACCTTCTGAGGACCTTTAAGGTTCTTTGAGGCCCCTTTGAAGATCCTTTAGGACCTTTAAGCTCCTTTGAGGACCTTTTGAGGACCTTTGAGGCTCTTTGAAGACCTTTTGATGACCTTTGAGGACCTTTAAGGCTCTTTGAAGACCTTTTGAGGACCTTTAGAGGACCCTTTGGGACTATTAAGGCTCTTTGAGGACCCTTTGAGGACCCTTTGAGGATCCTTTGAGGACCCTTTGAAGACCCTTTAGGACCTTTAAGGTCTTTTAAGGCTCTTTGAGGACCTTTTGAGGACCCTTTGAAAAGCCTTTAGGACCTTTGAGGTCCATTGAGGACCCTTTGAAGGCCTTTTGAGGTCCCTTTGAAGACCCTTTAAGACCTTTAAGCTCCTTTGAGGACCTTTAAGGCTCTTTGAAGACCTTTTGAGGACCTTTAAGGCTCTTTGAAGACCTTCTGAGGACCTTTAGAGGACCCTTTGGGACCTTTAAGGCTCTTTGAGGTCCTTTGAGGACCCTTTGAAGACCTTTTGAGGACCTTTAAGGCTCTTTGAAGGCCTTTTGAGGACAGAGTGAGCCCCCGGGCCCAGGAGTCAGCTTTTTGCCCCACTGGGGTCTCTTTTTGCCCCCTTGGGTCTCTTTTTGCCCCCTTTGGGTCTCTTTTTGCCCATTCTGGGTCTTTTTCACCCATTCTGGCTCTTTTTGGCCCGGTCTGGGGTCGGGTTTCAGCCTCTCAGGTTGCTTTCCTCTGCCTTGCAGATCGACAGCGATGACCTCCTGGACAACTCAGGAGATGCAGCCAGCGCCTTCTTCGAGGGGGCTGGGGTAGGTCCCTGTGCCCCCAGGGGCCCTGAGACCCCAGCTGCTGCCCCCAGCTGCTGCCCCCAGCTGCTGCCCCCAGCTGCTGCCCCCAGCTGCTGCCCCCAGCTGCTGCCCCCAGCAGCCTTGCCCCCTTGCTGCAGCCCTGCTGGATGCCTGCAGCTGACTCCTTCTTCCACCTCTCCTCCCTCCCTCTCCCTCTCCCTCCCTCCCTCTCCACCTCCCTCCCTCCCCCTTCCAGCTCCTCCCTCCCTCCCTCTTCACCTCCTCCCTCCCTCCCTCTTCACCTCTCCTCCCTCCTCCCTCTTCCACCTCTCCTCCCCTCCCTCCCTCTTCCACCTCTCCTCCCTCCCTCCCTCTTCCACCTCTCCTCCTCCCTCCCTCTTCCACCTCTCCTCCCTCCCTCCCTCTTCCACCTCTCCTCCCTCCCTCCCTCTTCCACCTCTCCTCCTCCCTCCCTCTTCCACCTCTCCTCCCTCCCTCCCTCTTCCACCTCTCCTCCTCCCTCCCTCTTCCACCTCTCCTCCCTCCCTCCCTCTCCTCTCCTCCCCCCTCCCTCTTCCACCTCTCCTCCTCCCTCCCTCTTCCACCTCTCCTCCTCCCTCCCTCTTCCTCCTCCTCCTCCCTCCCTCCCTCTTCCCACCTCTCCTCCCTCCTCCCTCTTCACCTCTCCTCCCTCCCTCCCTCTCCCTCCTCCCTCCTCTTCTCCTCTCCTCCCTCTTCCACCTCTCCTCCCTCCCTCCCTCTTCCACCTCTCCTCCCTCCCTCCCTCTTCCACCTCTCCTCCCTCCCTCCCTCTTCCACCTCTCCTCCCTCCCTCCCTCTTCCACCTCTCCTCCCTCCCTCCCTCTTCCACCTCTCCTCCCTCCCTCCCTCTTCCACCTCTCCTCCCTCCCTCCCTCTTCCTCCCTCCCTCCCTCCCTCTTCCACCTCTCCTCCCTCCCTCCCTCCCTCTCCTCCCTCCCTCCCTCTTCCCTCTCCTCCCTCCTCCCTCCTCCCCTTCCTCCCTCCCTTTCTCCCTCCTCTTCCTCCCTCCTCCACCACTCCTTCCTCTCCTCCCTCTCTCCCTCCTCTTCCTCCTCCTCCCCTCCCTCTTCCTCCTCCTCCCTCCCTCTTCCTCCCTCTCCTTCCTTCCTCCTTCTTCCACCGCTCCTTCCTCCCTCCCTCCCTCCCTCCTCCACCTCCCTCCCTCTCTCCCTCCCTCCTCCCCTTCCCCCCACCCCCAGCTGCACGTCCAGGAGCCCTCTGGCAACCACCTGAGCAGTGAGCAGGGCCAGGCCCCCACCAGTGTGGACTTGGACTTCCTGGAGGATGACATCCTGGGCTCCCCCGGGGGGGGCGGCGGCGGCAGCCTGCCCAGCGCCGAGCAGCCCTGCGACATCCTCCAGCAGAGCCTGCAGGAGGCCAACATCACCGAGCAGGTGAGGGCCAGCCCGGGGCCCCAGGGCCTCAGCCAGCCCCCAGCCCCCCTGCCCTGGGCCCTGGGATGGGCAGGGAGGGAGTGGTGAGGGTGGGAAGGCACCCAGAGGATCAGACAGGGCCCAACCTTCCTTCCCTTGCTCCTGTGAGGGCTGGAAGGGAGCTCAAAGCTCAGCCAGGTCCCAGCCTCCCTTCCCTTGCTCCTGGCTTGATCAGAGAGAGAATTGTGAGGGCTGGAAGGGAGCTCAGGGATCAGCCAGGTCCAAGTTCCCCTTCTCCCTCTCCTGATTTGGTCAGGGAGAGAGTTGTGAGGGTTGGAAGGGAGCTCAAGGCTCAGCCAGCTCCCAACCTCCCTGCCCTTGCTCCTGTGAGGGTGGGAAGGGAGCTCAAGGCTCAGCCAGCTCCCAACCTCCCTGCCCTTGCTCCTGTGAGGGTTGGAAGGGAGCTCAAGGCTCAGCCAGGTCCCAACCTCCCTGCCCTTGCTCCTGGGATGGGCAGAGAGAGAGTGGTCAGGGTGGGAAGGGACCCAGAGGCTCAGCCAGCTCCCAACCTCCCCCACTTGATCAGGTGGCACAGGGCTGGGGAGGGGTCTGGGGCCCAGGGCTGGGGCAGGGTCTCTGGAGCCCAGGGCTGGGGCAGGGGGAGCCAAGTAAGCCCAGAGAGGGGAGGGGAGGGGGAGTGGGGGGAAGACCTCTGCTGCCTTCGCCTCCCTTCCTTGGGCACTCCTCCCCCTTGGGGGGTGGGGGGAGAGGGGACGACCCCTGGGCGGAGCCGGGGGCGGGGGTCTCCCCTCTCCCCAGCCACCTCTGACCCTTCTGTGCTTCCCCTCCTCTCCCCTCTCCTCTCCCCCTCTCCTCTCCCCTCTCCTCTCCCCCTCTCCTCTCCCCTCTCCTCTCCCCCCTCCTCTCCCCCTCTCCTCTCCCCCTCTCCTCTCCCCCTCTCCTCTCCCCTCTCCTCCCCCTCTCCTCTCCCCCTCTCCTCTCCCCTCTCCTCTCCCCCTCTCTCTCCCCCTCTCCTCTCCCCCTCTCCTCTCCCCCTCTCCTCTCCCCTCTCCTCTCCCCTCTCCTCTCCCCTCTCCTCTCCCCCTCTCCTCTCCCCTCTCCTCTCCCCCTCTCCTCTCCCCCTCTCCTCTCCCCCTCTCCTCTCCCCCTCTCCTCTCCCCCTCTCCTCTCCCCCTCCTCTCCCCCTCCTCCTCCTCTCCCTCCCCGCGGCAGACCTTGGAGGCCGAAGCCGAGCTGGACCTGGGCTCCTTCCAGCTGCCCACCCTGCAGCCGGTGGTGCAGGCAGCCTCGGACGGGGCCCCCCAGCTCTTCCCGGGGGGAGCCGACCTGCTGGGGCTGGGAGGAGCGGCGGCGGCGGCGGCGGCGGCAGGGGCGGGCGGAGGGCAGGGGCAGGCCGCCGCCGCCGCCCCGGGGTCGCCCGCCGCCGCCGCCGCCGCCGCCGCCGCCGCCGTGCTGGCTCACCAAGCCGCCCTGGTGCCGCCGGGGGCCGAGGTGGTCAACAAAGCCATCAGCGTCCAACCCTTCCTGCACCAGGTGGGGCTGGGCAACGTCACCCTCCAGCCCCTGCCGGGCCTGCAGGGGCTGCCCAACGGCAGCCCCGGCAGTGCTTTGGGGCTGGGGCCCATCCAGGTGGTGGGGCAGCAGGTGATGGCCATCAACCCGCCGGCCCCCCAGCTGCTGGCCAAGCCGGTGCAGCCCCCTCCCCAAGTGGCCGCCGTGCCGGTGGGGGGCTACCTGACCCAGCCGGCCCCCGACCCCCAGCAGCAGCAGGCGGCGCAGCAGGCGGCGCAAGCGCAGCAGCACCAGCAGGTGGCGCTAGCCTCGGCCGGGCTCTCGCCGCAGGCTCCCGGCTTGGTCATCCAGAAGAACCTCCCGGCCGTGGCCACCGCCGCCCTCAACGGCAGCTCCGTCTTCGGCACTCCCGCTGCCGGCGGCGCCGCCAGCGCCCCCCAGGGAGGGGCTTCCCAACCCCTGGCCGTGGCCTCCAGCCTGGGCAGCCCCCTGGTGCAGGCCCAGAACGTCATCATCCACCGCACCCCCACCCCCATCCAGCCCAAGCCCGCCGGCGTCCTGCAGCAGAAGCTCTACCAGCTCACCCCCAAGCCTTTCCCCTCGGCCAACGCCGCCACCCTCACCATCCAGAACGACTCAGGCCTGCAGCAGCAGCAGCAGCAGCAGCAGCAGAAGGCTCAGCAGCAGCAGCAGCAAGCCCAGCAGCAGCAGCAGCAGCAGCAGCAGCAGCAGAACCTGACCTTCATGGCCGGCAAGCCGGGGCAGAACGTGGTCCTCTCCGGCTTCCCCCAGGGCCTGCCGGCCAACGTCTTCAAACAGCCCCCGGCCCAGGGGCAGCCCCAGGGGGCGCTGAGCAAAGCCCCCCTCAGCGTGCAGCTGCTCAACCAAGGCAGCAGCATCGTCATCCCCGCCCAGCACGTCCCCCAGGCCATGCTGCAAGGGCAGAACCAGTTCCTGCTGCCCGGCCAGCTGGGGGCCGCCGCCGCCGCCGCCGCCTCCGCCGTGCAGCTCCCCCAGCAGCTCTCCGCCCTGCAGGCCAACATGGGAGGCCAGATCCTGGCGGCCGCCGCCGCCGCCGCCGCCGCCTCCTCCCACCCCGCCGGCCAGGCTCACATCATCACCAGCCAAGGCCCCGGGGCTCAGCTGATCGCCACCAACCAGATCCTCACCAACCACCAAGGCTTGGCCGGGCAGCTGAACCTGGGGCCGGTGCTGACCTCCCCGGCCGGCGCCGCCGCCGCCGCCGCCGGCACGGCTCACATCCTCTCGGCCGCCCCCATCCAGCTGCCCGGCCAGGTGGCTCCCCAGACCCTCTTCCAGATGCCTGTCTCCCTGCCTGGCAGCTTGGGCACCCAGAGCCAACCCTCCCCGGCCCCAACCCTGGGCCAGCCCGGCCCCGCCGCCGCCGCCACCGCCGCCGTCATCCAGGGGGTGGCGATGTTGAACCCGGCCGAGGGCCTCGGCGCCGCGGTCAGCATCCAGGCTGCCGCCGCCGCCGCCACCTCCAGCAGCCAGAGCCCAGGCTTGGGCCAGCCCCAACCCCCCGCGGCCTCCGGCGGGCTCCTCCCTGCCCCTGCCGCCGCTGCCGACTCCTCCTCCTCCTCCTCCTCCGCCTCCATCCTCACCGTGCAAGCCTCCGGCCAGCAGGGGGCGCCCCCGGCGCCGCAGCTGCAGCTCAGCGTCCCTCAGCCCCAGCCCCAGGCGGTGGTGGCGGCGGCGGCACAGCAGCAGCAGCCAGCAGGGGGCGCTCAGCCCAGCCCCGGCTTAGCTTCCAGCCCGGAGAAGATCATCCTGGGCCAGGCGGCCGCCGGCGCCGTCCTCGGCCAGGACTCCATGCAGATGTTCCTGCAGCAGGCAAGTAGGGGGCAGCAAAGGGGGCCAGGGGGCTTTGGGGGTGGTGGCCACCGGGGGGGTGGTGGTCTCCAGGGTTGTGGTGGCCACCAGGGTTTGGAGACCACCAGGCTCGTGGTCACCATGGTTGTGGTCTCCATGGTGTGGTGACCGCCATGGTTTGGTGACCTCCATGGCTGTGGCGGCCACCAGGGAGGTGGTCAGCAGGGTTGTGGTCTCCAGGGTTATGGTGGCCACCAGGGTTGTGGTCACCGTGGTTGTGGTGGCCACCAGGGTTGTAGCCTCCAGGGTTGTGGTGGCCATCAGGGTTTGGAGGCCACCAGGGTTTGGAGACCACCAGGCTCGTGGTCACCATGGTTGTGGTCTCCATGCTGTGGTGACCGCCGTGGTTTGGTGACCTCCATGGCTGTGGTGGCCACCAGGGTGGTGGTCATCAGGGTTGTGGTCTCTAGGGTTATGGTGGCCACCAGGGTTGTGGTCAGCAGGGTTGTGGTGGCCACCAGGGTCGTGGTCACCATGATTGTGGCCTCCAGGGTTGTGGTGGCCACCATAGTTTGGTGACCTCCATGGCTGTGGTGACCTCCATGACTTTGGTGACCTCCATGACTTGGTGACCTCCATGGTGACCTCCATGGCTGTGGTGACCTCCATGGCCCTGGGGTGAGCCCTGGCCTGGGGCAGCTGCTGCTGGAGCCTGGGGCTGGAAGTGACCTCCAGAGGTCTCCCTGGGGTCCCCCCCTTCCTCCCCCCCTTCCCCTCCCTCCCTCCTCCTTCCCCCCTTCCCCCCTCTCCCTCCCCCTCTTGTCTCCCCCAAGGCCCCCAGGAAGTCCTCTCCCCAGTCCCGGAAGTGACCTGGAAGTGGCTCCTCAGGGACCCACCCACCCCCCCCCGGGGGCCAATTTCCTGCCCCCAGTTGCCACAGGCTGGGGGAAGGGGTGGGGGAGGTGGGGCAGGGATCCACCTGGGATCCACTTGGGATCCACCCAGGATCCCTTCCCCCCCCCCCGTAGCTACCTCCTGCCCATCCACCGCTGGCTTTGCTTCACTAACCCTGGGAGCTGCTTCCTGATTGCTTCCTGCCCCTTCGTCCTCCTCCTTCCTTCCCCTTCCTCCTCCTCCTCCCTTCCCCTTCCTCCTCCTCCTCCCTTCCCCTTCCTCCTCCTCCCTTCCCCTTCCTCCTCCTCCCTCCCTTCCTCCTTCCCTTCCTCCTCCTCCTTCCCCTTCCTCCTCCTCCCTTCCCCTTCCTCCTCCTCCTCCCTTCCCCTTCGTCCTCCTCCCTTCCCCTTCCTCCTCCTCCCTTCCCCTTCCTCCTCCTCCCTTCCCCTTCCTCCTCCTCCCTTCCCCTTCCTCCTCCTCCCTTCCCCTTCCTCCTCCTCCCTTCCCCTTCCTCCTCCTCCTCCCTTCCCCTTCCTCCTCCTCCTCCCTTCCCCTTCCTCCTCCTCCTCCCTTCCTCTTTTTCCTCCTTTTTTCCCTTTCCTTCTCCTTTCTTCTCCTTTCTTCTCCTCCTTTCCTCCCCTTCTTCCTCCTTTCCTCCCCTTCTTCCTCCTTTCCTCCCCTTCTTCCTCCTCTTTCCTCCCCTTCCTCCTCCTCCCTTTTCCCTTTTTCCTCCCTTTCCTCCCCTTCTCCTCCTCTTTCCTCCCTTTCCTCCTCCTCTTTCCTCCCCTTCCTCCTCCTCTTTCCTCCCCTTCCTCCTCCTCCTTTCCTCCCCTTCCTCCTCCTCTTTCCTCCCCTTCCTCCTCCTCTTTCCTCCCCTTCCTCCTCCTCTTTCCTCCCCTTCCTCCTCCTCTTTCCTCCCCTTCCTCCTCCTCTTTCCTCCCCTTCCTCCTCCTCTTTCCTCCCCTTCCTCCTCCTCTTTCCTCCTTCCTCCTCCTCTTTCCTCCCCTTCCTCCTCCTCTTTCCTCCCCTTCCTCCTCCTCTTTCCTCCCCTTCCTCCTCCTCTTTCCTCCCCTTCCTCCTCCTCTTTCCTCCCCTTCCTCCTCCTCTTTCCTCCCCTTCCTCCTCCTCTTTCCTCCCCTTCCTCCTCCTCTTTCCTCCCTTCCTCCTCCTCTTTCCTCCCCTTCCTCCTCCTCTTTCCTCCCCTTCCTCCTCCTCTTTCCTCCCCTTCCTTCCCTTTCCTCCCCTTCCTTCCCTTTCTCCCCCCTTCCTCCTCCTCTTTTCCTCCACCCTTCCTCCTCCTCTTTTCCTCCACCCTTCCTCCTCCTCTTTTCCTCCACCCTTCCTCCTCCTCCTTCCTGCCCCTCCTTCTCCTTCCTGCCCCTTCCTGCTCCTTCCTTCTCCTCCTTCCTTCCTGCCCGTTCCTTTTTCTCCCTTCTTCCTTTTCCCTTCTCTTCCTTCTTTCTTTCCTCTTTTTTTCCTTCCCCTTCCTTTCCTGTCCTTGTTTCTTTTTTTTCTCTTCCACTTCCACTTTCCTCATTTTCCTTCTTTCTTTCCTTCCTTTCCCCCTCCCAAACCCGGAACAACTTCATCCCTTGGGGTATTTTGGGGAGGAAATCCCAGAACCACTTCCTCCCTTGGGAAGTTTTGGGGTAGGGAAGCAGGAAATGAATCCTTCTCAAGCTGCTTTGGGAAGGAAAACCTGGAAGTGCTTCCTCCCTTGAAGTATTTTGGGGAGGAACTCCAGGAAGTGCTTCCTCCTTTGGGGCTATTTTGGGGAGGAACTCCAGGAAGTGCTTCCTCCCTTGGGTGGAACTCCAGGAAGTGCTTCCTCCTTTGGGTTGGAACTCCAGGAAGTGCTTCCTCCTTTAGGTGGACCTCCAGGAAGTGCTTCCTTCTTGGGGCTATTTTTGGATGGAATTCCAGGAAATGGTTTCTCCTTTGGGTGGAACCCCAGGAAGTGCTTCCTCCCTTGGGTGGAACTCCAGGAACTGCTTCCTCCTTTGGCTGGAGCAACAGTTTCTTCCTCCTTGGGAATATTTTGGGATGGAACTCCAGGAAGTGCTTCCTCCTTTGGATGGAGCTCCAGGAAATGTTTCCTCCTTTTGGATGGAGCTCCAGGAAATGCTTCCTTCTTGGGGATATATTGGGATAGAACTCCAGGAAGTGCTTCCTCCCTTGGGGCTATTTTGGGCTGGAACTCTAGGAACTGCTTCCTCTTTGGGGTGGAACTCCTGGCAGTGCTTCCTCCTTTGGCTGCAGCTCCAGGAAGTGCTTCCTCCCTGGGGCTATTTTAGGATGGATCCCCTGGGAAATGCTTTCTCCTTTGGGGTGAAACTCCAGGAAATGCTTCCTCCTTTGGCTGGAGCTCTAAGAAGTGGTTCCTCCTTGTGGCTATTTTGGGGTGGAACTCCAGGAACTGCTTCCTCTTTTGGCTGGAGATCCAGGAAATGCTTCCTCCTTGGGGCTACTTTGAGTTGGAACTCCAGGAACTGCTTCCTCCTTGGGTTGGAGTACCAGGAAGTGCTTCCTCTTTTGGCTGGAGCTGCAAGAACTGCTTGGGACTATGTTGAGATGTAACTGCAGGAAGCACTTCCTCTTTGGGGTGGAACTCCAGGAAGTGCTTCCTCCTTTGGCTGGAGCTCCAGGAAATACTTCCTTCTTGGGGCTATTTTTGGATGGAAGTCCAGGAAGTGCTTCCTCTTTGGGTTGGAACTCCAAGAGCTGCTTCTTCCCTTGGGGCTATGTTGGGTTGGAACTCCAGGAAGTGCTTCCTCTTTGGGGTAGAACTCCAGGAAGCGCTTCCTCTTTGGCTCAGAACTCCAGGAACAGCTTCCTCCCTTGGGGCTATGTTGGGATGGACCTCCAGGAAGTGCTTCCTCCTTGTCTTGGACCTCCAGGAAGCGCTTTCTCTTTGAGATGAGACTCCAGGAAGTGCTTCCCGTTTGTCTTGGAGGTCCAGGAAATGCTTCCTCTTTGGGCTGGAGCTCCAGGAAATGCTTCCTCTTTTGGCTGGAGCTCCAGGAAATGCTTCCTCCTTGTGGCTATTTTGGGGTGGAACTCCAGGAAGCGCTTCCCCTTTGGCTTGGAGCTCCAGGAAGCAATTCCTGTTTGGCTTGGTCCTCCAGGAAGCACTTCCTGTTTGGCTTGGAGCTCCAGGAAGTGCTTCCCCTTTGACGTGACACTCCAGGAAGCACTTCCCCTTTGACATGAGACTCCCGGAAGTGCTTCCTTTTTGACATGACGCTCTAGGAAGTACTTTGTCTTTGACATGACACTCCAGGAAGCACTTCTTCTTTGACATGAGACTCCCGGAAGTACTTCCCCTTTGACATGAGCCTCCAGGAAGTGCTTCCTCTTTGACATGAGCCTCCAGGAAGCGCTTCCCCTTTGACATGAGCCTACAGGAAGCACTTCCTCTTTGACATGACCCTCCAGGAAGTGCTTCCCCTTTGCGTCGGACCTCCGTGCGCCGCTTCCTCCCTGGGCGCGCTCCTTTGAGCCTCACCCCCCCCCCCTTCCCCCTTTCCCCTTCCCCTCCTGTCCCATTTCCTCCTCCCCCTCTCGCGGGCGGGGGTGGGGCGTGCCTGCATCCTCCTCCCCTCCCCACTTCCCCCTCACTTCCTCCTTCCCGCCGCTAACTTCCTGCTCCTCTCTCTCTCTGTCCCCTGGCAGCTGCCCGGAGCGCAGCCGAAGCTGCCCGGAGCCTCCCCTGCGGCGGCTGAGCCTCCTCCGGCGCCCCCTAGCGGCGGCAACGGCGGCGGAGGGGGCGGGGCCGGGGGCGGGGCCACCACCCCCAGGCCCCCCTCCCAGCCCCGCCCCCCGTCCCGCCCCCACTCCCGCCCCCCCTCCCGCTCCTGCACCCCCCAGGGCCCCCTCCCCGCCGGCCTCTTCGTCATCCAGAACCCCCTGGGCTCCCCCTCCCCCCTGGGGCCGGCGGCGGGAAGCACTGGGGGGGGTGGAGGAAGCGGGGGAGGAAGTGGGGGAGGAAGTAGTGGAGGGGGCGGGGGGCACCCCCCGGGCCTGCGCCCCCCCTCCCAGCCTCCCTTCCCCGAGGCCGAGCTCCAAGCCCAACACTTCCAGCTCCAGTTCCAGCCCCCCACCCCCACCCACCCTGCCCTCGACCCTCCCCAGCAGCAGCAGCCCCCTCCCCATCCCCCTCCCCCCCAGGCCCAGCCTACCCCCCAGCCCCAGCCCCCTCCCCCCCAGCCCCCTCCCCCCCAGGCCCAGCCCCGGCCCTTCCCTCCCCTCCTCCCCAACCAGTTCCAGGCCCTGCCCAGCCCTGGCCCCCAGCAGCAGAAGCAGATCCTGGACAGGTTCCAGCAGGTAAAGGAGGAGGACCCTCTCCCCCTTCCCTCCCTCCCCCTCCCCTCCCCTCTCCCCCTCCCCTCTCCCTCCCACCCCTCTTCCCTCCTCCCTATCCCTTCCCTCCCCTCCCCCAGTTCCTTTCCTCCTCCCCTGCCGCTTCCTTACTCCTTCCCTCTTCCTTCCCTCCTTCCCTCCCTGTCTCCTCCCTCCCTCTCCCCCTGTCCCTTCCTTCCCCCTGCTCCCCCTTGTCCCTTTCCTCCTCCTCTCCCTGTTCCTTCCCTCTTCCCCTTCCTATCCCTTTCCTCCTCCTCTCCCTGTCCCTTCTCTCCCTCCTTTGTTCCTTCCCTCCTCCTCTATTCTTCTCCCTTCCCCTCCTTGTCTCTTCCCTCTCTCCTCTGTTCCTCATCTCCCCTCGTCCCCTCCCTCCTCCGTCCCTTCCCTCCTTCTCTCCTTCTCCCTCTCTCTCCTCTCCTCTCCTCTCCTCTCCTCTCCTCTCTCTCTCCTCTCCTCTCCTCTCCTCTCCTCTCCTCTCCTCTCCTCTCCTCTCCTCTCCTCTCCTCTCCCTCTCCTCTCCTCTCTTTCCTCTCCTCCTTTCCTGTCCTCCTCCCCCTGTCCCTTCCCTCCCTCCCCAGTTCCTTTCCTACTCCTCCTCTCCCTGTCCCTTTCCTCCTCCCCTCTCCTTTCCCTTTCTCCTTGTGCCTGCCTCCTATCCCCTCCCCCTCCTCTGTCCTCTCCCTTCCTCCCTGTCCCTTTCCTCCTTCCCTCTCTGTCCCTTCCCTCCTCCTCTCCCCTGTTCCTTTTCTCTTCCCTGTCCCTTTCCTCCCTCTCCCCTGTCCCTTCCTTCCGTTCCCCTCTCCCTGTCCCTTTCCTCCTTCCCTGCCCCTTCCCTCCTCCCCTCCCTCTCCCTTCTCTCTTCCCCTCCCTGTTCCTTCCCTCCTCCCCTCTCCCTTCCCTACTCCTCTCCCTGTCCCTTCCCTCCCTCTCCTTCCCTCCTCCCCTCCCTGTCCCTTCCCTCTTCCTTCCCTTCTCTCCCCGTCCCTTCCCTCCTTTCCCTCCCTGTTTCTTTCCTCTCCGTCTCCATCCCCTCCCTTCCTCCCCCTCCCCCCCCTCCCCCTCCCCTCCCTTCCTCCCCCCCCCTCCCCTCCTCCCCCTCCCTCCCCTCCCCCCTCCCTTCCTCCCCCTCCCCTCCCTTCCCTCTCTCCCCCTCCCTTCCCTCTCTCCCCCTCCCTTCCCTCCTTCCCTCCCTGGCCCTTCCCTTCCCCCTCCCTATCCCTTCCCTCTCTCCCCTGTTCCTCCTCCCACCCTGACCCTTCCCTCTTCCCCTCCCTGTCCCTTCCCTCCCCCTGGGAGACCTTTGGAGGTGCTGGGATGGGGAGGGGAGACCTTGCAGGGGGTTTGGTGCCCCCTGAGGAGGTTTTGGTGCCCCCTGAGGAGGGTTTGGTGCCCCCTGAGGAGGGTTTGGTGCCCCCTGAGGACCTTTGGTGCCCCCTGAGGGAGGTTTGATGCCCCCTGAGGACCTCTGGTGCCCCCTGAGGAGGGTTTGATGCCCCCTGAGGAGGGTTTGGTGCCCCCTGAGGACCTTTGGTGCCCCCTGAGGAGGCTTTGGTGCCCCCTGAGGAGGGTTTGATGCCCCCTGAGGACCTTTGGTGTCCCCTGAGGGAGGTTTGATGCCCCCTGAGGACCTCTGGTGCCCCCTGAGGAGGGTTTGATGCCCCCTGAGGAGGGTTTGGTGCCCCCTGAGGAGGGTTTGGTGCCCCCTGAGGACCTTTGGTGCCCCCTGAGGACCTTTGGTGCCCCCTGAGGGAGGTTTGATGCTCCCTGAGGAGGCTTTGGTGCCCCTGAGGGAGCTTTGGTGCCCCCTGGGGGAGGCTTTGGTGCCCCCTGACCTCTCTGCTGCCCTCCTCCCAGGTGCCCCAGGGGCTGCTCCTGCAGCCAAAGCAGCAGACCCCAGCCCCAGGCCAGGGCCCCCCCGGGGCCAGCAGCAGCTCCAGCGCCCCCCACAGCCAGCTGCAGGCCCCCAGCACGGGGGGGGGCCAAGGTGGGGCCCGGGGGAGGGGGCTCAGGGGGTGGGGGAGGGGCTCAGGGGGTGGGAGGGGTTGAGGGTGTGGGGAGGGGGCTCAGGTGGGAGGTTGGGCTGGGGAGGGGGCTCAGGGGAGGGGCTCAGGGGGGTGGGGGAGGGGCTGAGGAGTGGGGAGGGCTGAGGAGGGGGCCCAGGGGTTGAGGGGGTGGGGGAGGGGCTCAGGGGATGGGGAGGGGGCTCAGGGAGGGAGGGGCTGAGGGGTGGGGGAAGGGTTGAGGGCAGGGGGAGGGGACTCGGGGGAGGGGTTTGGGGAGGGGGAGGGGTTTAGGGGGCTGGGGGAGGGCTCAGGGGTTTTGGGGAGGGTCTCAAGGCCTCCCCTCCCCCAGGGCCTGGCCCCCGGCGGTGCCCAAGGGAGCTGCAGCTGGCCCCAAGCCAGGGCCCCTCCCCAACCCCCAGGTGAGAAGACCCCGGGGATGGAGACCCCCACCCATGGGTGACACACCCCCCCCCAGGGACCCCAACCTACCCCTGGGGACCCCAGGGACCCTCCAGGACCCCAACCCCCTCCTTGGGTGCCCCCCAGAACACCCCTGGGTGCCCCCCCCCGGGACCCCAACCCACGCTTGGGTGCCCCCCAGGACCTCCTTGGAGACCCCAGACCCCTCCTTGGGTGCTCCCCCTCAGGGACCCCCCCCCCCCCAGACCCAAACCCACCCCAGGGACCCTCCCTGGACCCAACCCACCCTTGGGTGCCCCCTCCCCCTCTTTTGCTGCCCCCTTCCCCTCTTTGCTGCCCCCTTCCCCCTTGGGTGCCCCCTCCCCCATTTGGGTGCCCCCTCCCCCTTTTCCCCTCTCCCCCTTCTGCTGCCCCCTCCCCCTTTTTGGTGCCCTCCTCCCCCTGCCCCCAGACCCCTCCTTTGCTCCCCCTCCCCCTTTCCCTCCTCCCCCTTTCTCCCCCTGCCCCCTTTTGCCCCCTCCCCCCTTTCTCCCCCTCCCCCTTTTGCTCTCCCCTCTCCCCCTCCCCCCGGGGGTGGGGTTTGGAGGGGCGGGGCGCTGGGGGCGTGGCCTTGAACCTCTCCCTTTGGTCTCTCCCTAGGCCAAGCCTGGGGCCCTGAGCTCGGTGCCAGGCCTGGGCCTGGGCAAGGGGCAGCTGCAGCTGCAGGTGGTGGGCAAGGGCCTGCCCCAGCTGGTGCCAGCCCAGGGCCAGCAGCTGGTGAGCAGCTTCCTCCCTCCCCCTCCTCCTCCTCCTCAGCCTTCTCAGCCTCCTCCCTCTCCCCCTTCCTCCTCCTCTTCCTTCTCCTTCTCTTCCTCTTCCTCCTCCTTCTCTTCCTCCTCCTCCTCCTTCTCTTCCTTCTCCTTCTCCTCCTCTTCCTCCTCCTTCTCCTCCTCTTCCTCCTCCTTCTCTTCCTCTTCCTCCTCCTTCTCTTCCTCTTCCTCCTCCTTCTCCTCCTCTTCCTCCTCCTTCTTCCTCTTCCTCCTCTTCTCCTTCTTCTCCTCCTTCTCCTCCTCTTCCTCCTCCTTCTCTTCCTCCTCCTTCTCTTCCTCCTCCTTCTCTTCCTCCTCTTCTCTTCCTCCTCCTTCTCTTCCTCCTCCTTCTCTTCCTCCTCCTTCTCTTCCTCCTCCTTCTCTTCCTCCTCCTCTCTTCCTCCTCCTTCTCTCCTCCTTCTCTTCCTCCTCCTTCTCTTCCTCCTCCTTCTCTTCCTCCTCCTTCTCTTCCTCCTCCTTCTCTTCCTCCTCCTTCTCTTCCTCCTCCTTCTCTTCCTCCTCCTCCTCAGCCCCTAACCAGCTTCAGGCCCTCAGCTCTTGCCCCAAGAGGAGGAATTCCCCTCCTAAGACGGGCTTAACCTCTCTCTAAACTGGGCTGAGCCCCCTCCCAACCTGGGCTTAACCCCCTCCCAAACTGGGACCAATCCCCCCCCTCAAACTGGGCTGAGTCCCCTCCTAAACTGGGCTTAACCCCCCCCCCCCCCAAAACTGGGACCAATCCCCCCCCAAACTGGGCTGAACCCCCCCCTAAACTGGGCTTAACACCCACCCCCCCAAACTGGGCTGAGCCCCCTCCTAAGCTGGGCTTAACCCACTCCACCCCAGCTCTAAACTGGGACCAAACCCCCTCCCCAAACTGAGCTGAGCCCCCCCTTAGGCTGGGCTGAGCCCCCTCCTAAGCTGGGCTTAAGCTCTCTGCTCTCCCTGCAGCCCTACGAGGCCAAGCTGGCCCTGAAGAAGGCTCCAGCCCTGCAGCCCAGCAAGGAAGCCTGGTGAGACCCCTGCCCCTCCCCCTCCCTCTCCCCCAAGGACCCTTCCCTCTCCCCCAGGACCCTTCCCCTCCCCCAGGACCCTTCCCCTCCCCCAAGGACCCTTCCCTCTCCCCCAGGACCCTTCCCCTCCCCCAGGGTCCTTTCCTCTCCCCCAGGGTCCTTCCCCTCCCCCAAGGACCCTTCCCCTTCCCCAGGATCCTTCCCTCTCCCCCAGGACTCTTCCTCTCTCCCCCAGGGACTCTTCACCTCCCCCAGGGACTCTTCACCTCCCCCAGGGTCCTTCCCTCTCCCACAGGGTCCTTCCCTCTCCCACAGGGTCCTTCCCCCTCCCGCAGGACCCTTCCCTCTCCCCAGGGTCCTCCCTCTCCCCCAGGACCATTCCACTCCCTCTCCCCAAGGACAGTTCCCCTCCCCAGGGACCCTTCCCCTCCCCCAGGACCACTCCCAACCCTCTCCCCAGGACCCTTGCCCTCCCTCAGGGACCTTTCCCCTCCCTCTCCCCTGGGGACTCTTCCCTTCCCTCTCCCCCAAGACCCTTCCCCTCCCCAAGGACCACTCCCAACCCTCTCCCACAGGACCCTTCCCCTCCCCCAGGGACCCTTCCCCTCCCCCAGGACCACTCCCAGCCCTCTCCCCCAGGGACCACTCCCCAGCCCCTCCCCACGCTCCGGGGTTGCTTTTCCTGCCCTCTTTCAGGCTTTTATTGTTGCCTCCTTCTTCCTCCTCCTCCTCCTCCACCTCCTCCTCCTCCCCTTCCTCCTCCTCCCCTTCCTCCTCCTCCCCTTCCTCCTCCTCCCCTTCCTCCTCCTCCCCTTCCTCCTCCTCCCCTTCCTCCTCCTCCCCTTCCTCCTCCTCCCCTTCCTCCTCCTCCCCTTCCTCCTCCTCCCCTTCCTCCTCCTCCCCTTCCTCCTCCTCCTCCTTCCTCCTCCTCCCCTCCTCCTTTCCTCCTCCTCCTCCTTTCCTCCTCCTCCCTTTCCTCCTCCTCCTTTCCTCCTCCTCCCTTTCCTCCTCCTCCTTTCCTCCTCCTCCCTTTCCTCCTCCTCCCTTTCCTCCTCCTCCCCTTCCTCTTCCTTCTCCTCCTCTCCCTTCTCCTCCTGCTGCTCCTCCTCCTCTCCTTCCTCCCCCACCCTCTTCTCCTTCCTCCCCCTCCTCCTCCCCTTCTTCTTCCTCCTCCTTCTCCCATTCCTCCTCCTCCTCCCCCTCCCCCTCCTCCCCCTCCTCCCCCTTCTCTCCCTCCTCCTCCTCCTCCTCCTCCTTCCTCCTCCTCCTCCTCCTCCTCCCAGCTTCCTGGAGCAGCTGCACAAGCAGCAGGGAGCTGTGCTGCACCCTGACTACAAGAGGCCTTTTGGCTCCCTGCGGGACGCCCTCCAGCGCCTCCTGCCCTACCACGTGTACCAGGGCCGCCTGCCCTCCCCCCGGGACCACCGCCGCGGTGAGCCACGCCCCCCGGACACGCTCCCCGCCCCCCGGGACACGCCCCCGCCCCGGGACACGTCCCCCGACCCCGGGCCGGCTGCCAGCCAGGGAAGGGGATGGGAGCGAAGGGAGGGGCAGGGCTGGGAGGCTGGGAGGGAGTTGGAGGGAGTCAGAGGCACAGAGGGGAGGGAGGAAGGGAGATGGAAGTGAGGGAGAGGCACAGAGGGGAGGCAGGAAGGGGGATGGGAGAGAGGGGGAGGCAGGAAGGGAGGTGGGAGAGGGGGGAGGCACAGAGGGGAGGCAGAAAGGGAGATGGGACTGAGGGGGAGGCACAGGGGGGAGGATTAAAGGGAGATGGAAGGCAGTAGAGGCTGGGAGGGGAGGCAGGAAGGGAGGTGGGAGAGAGGGAGACTCAGATGGGGACCTGGGAGCCCAGAAGGGGATCCTGGGGGAGCTGGGAGGGCAAAAGGAGATCCTGGGGGAGCTGGGAGTCCAAGAGGGGATCCTGGGGAGCTGGGAGGCCAGGAGGGGATCCTGGGGAGCCCAAAGGGGATCCCTGGAAGCTGGGAGGCCAGAAGGGAATCCTGAGGGACCTGGGAGTCTGAGAGTGGATCCTGGGGATCCTGGGAGACCAGGAGGGGATCCTGGGGACCAGGGAGACCAAGAGTGGATCCTGAGGATCCTGGGAGGCCAGGAGGGGATCCTGGGGAGCCCAAAGGCTCCCCAAGCCCCCCCCGGGAGCCCCCAGCAGAGCCTCTGTGGTGCTTCCCCCCGCAGTGGATGAGGAGTTCGAGGTGGTCTCCACCCAGCTGCTGCGCCGCACCCAGGCCATGCTCAACAAGTACAGGCTGCTGCTGCTCGAGGAGTCCAGGGTGAGACCCCCCTGCACCATCCCCGCCCCCCCCCGGGGGGTCCCAACCCTCCCCCCGGGGTCCCAGACCCCACCAGGGTGTCACCCACCCCGGGACATCCTTCCCTCCCCCCACCCCCCCCCATCCTGCCCTGCCGCCATGGCAGCCGCAGCCTCACTTCGGCCCTGCTCAGCATCGTCTCTCTCTGCTTCTCCTCTCCCTCCTTCCCCTTCCCCTTCTCCTCCTCTCCCTCCTTCCCCTTCCCCTTCTCCTCCTCTCCCTCCTTCCCCTTCCCCTTCTCCTCCTCTCCTTCCTTCCCCTTCCCCTCCTCTTCCTCCTTCCCCTTCCCCTCTTCTCCTTCCCCTTCTCCTTCTCCTCCTGTCCCTTCCCTTCTCCTTCTCCTTCTCCTCCTCTCCCGCCTTCTCCTCTCCTTCTCCTCCTCTCCTTCTCCTCTCCTTCTCCTCTTCTCCTCCTCCTCCTCCTCTGCTTCTTCTCTTCCTCTTCTTCTCTTCCTCTCTTCTCTTCTCCTCTCCTTCTCCTCCTCTCCTCCTCTTCTGCTTCTTTTTCTCCTTTGCTTCTTCTCTTCTCCTTCTCCTCCTCTCCTTCTCCTCCTCTCCTTCTCCTCCTCTTCTCCTCCTTTTCTCCTCCTCTCCTTCTCCTCCTCCTCTCCTTCTCCTCCTCCTCTCCTTCTCCTCCTCCTCTCCTTCTCCTCCTCCTCTCCTTCTCCTCCTCCTCTCTCCCCTCCTCCTCCTCCTCCCCTCCTCCTCCTCCTCCCCTCCTCCTCCTCCTCCTCCTCCTCCCCCTCCTCCTCCTCCCTCCTCCTCCTCCCCTCCCTCCTCCTCCCCTCCTCCTCCTCCCCTCCTCCTCCTCCCCCCTCCTCCTCCTCCCCTCCTCCTCCTCCTCCCCCTCTCCTCCTCTTCTTCTCCTCCTTTCCTTCTCATCCTCTTCCCTCTCCTCTCCTCCTCTTTTTCCTCTTCTCCTTCTCCTCCTCCTCCTTCTCCTGCTCCTCCTCCTCATGTCTTTCTCCTTTCCTTTTCCTCCTCCTCTTCTCCTTCTCCTCCTCCTTTGTGTTCTCTGCTCTTTCTTCTCTTTCTCCTCCTCCCTCTCCTTCTCCTCTTCCTCCTCCCTCTCCTTCTCCTCTTCCTTCTCCTCTTCCTCCTCCTCTTCCTCCTCCTCTTCCTCCTCCTCTTCCTCCTCCTCTTCCACCTCCTCCTCCTCCTCCTCCTCCTCCTCCTCCTCCTCCTCCTCCTCCTCCTCCTACTCCTCCTCCTCCTCTTCCTCCTCCTCTTCCTCCTCCTCTCCTCCTCCTCCTCCTCCTCCTCCTCCTCCTCCCTCCTCCTCCTCCTCCTCCTCCTCCTCCTCCTCCTCCTCCTCCTCTCCCTCCTCCTCCTCCTCCTCCTCCTCCTCCTCCTCCTCTTCCTCCTCCTCCTCCTCCTCCTCTTCCTCCTCCTCTTCCTCCTCCTCTTCCTCCTCCTCTTCCTCCTCCTCTTCCTCTCCCTCTCCTCCCTCTCCCTCTCCCTCTCCCTCTCCCTCTCCCTCTCCCTCTCCCTCTCCCCTCCCCCTCCCCCCCTCCCCCCTCCTCCTTCTCCTTCTCCTTCTCCTCCTTCCCCTCCTCTCCTGGCCCTTCCCCTCCCCTTGCTCTCCCCCTGCTGCTCTGCCTGCAGCGGGTCAGCCCCTCGGCGGAGATGGTGATGATCGACAGGATGTTCATCCAGGAAGAGAAGACAATGCTGGCCCTGGACAAGCAGCTGGCCAAGGAGAAGCCAGGTGGGAGCCTGGGACCCCCCTCCTGCTACCCTGCCCCCCTCCAGGGGCAGAGGCCTCAGGGCAGGGACCACCAAGAGGGGGGGAAAGCAGCTGGGGACGGAGGGGCTTGGGTGGGGGCTTGGCTTGGGTTGGAGCTGGGCAGGGTTGGAGCTGCAGCTTGAGGTGGGGCAGGGATGGGGCTTGGAGCTGGGGCAGGGATGGAGATTGCAGCTGGGGCAGGGATGGAGCTGCAGCTGGGGCAGGGATGGAGCTTGCAGCTGGGGCAGGGATGGAGCTGCAGCTGGGGCAGGCTTGGAGCTTGCAGCTGGGGCAGGGATGGAGCTTGCAGCTGGGGCAGGGATGGAGCTGCAGCTGGGGCAGGGATGGAGCTGCAGCTGGGGCAGGCTTGGAGCTTGAGCTTGAGCAGGGATGGAGCTTGCAGCTGGGGCAGGGATGGAGCTTGAGCTGGGGCAGGGATGGAGCTGCAGCTGGGGCAGGGATGGAGCTGCAGCTGGGGCAGGCTTGGAGCTTCCATCTGGGTCAGGCTTGGAGCTTCCAGCCTGGGTCAGGCTTGGAGCTTCTGCTGCTGCCTCTCCTGAGCTGAGCTCCAGCAGCAGCTGCCAACTCTCCTCCTCTGGTTCTCACCCTGCCCCTTCCCTTCCTTTCCCTTCCAGACGAGTACGTCTCCTCCTCCTCCTCCTCTCGCCACCACAACCTCTCCTCCTCCTCCACCGCCGCCTCCTGCTCCTCCTCCACCTCCTCAGCCTCCTCCTCCTCCATCTCAACGCCCACCTCGGACAACCTCAAGCTGCCCGCGGCTCACTCCGGCTCCTCCTCCTCTTCTTCTTCCTCCTCCTCCTCCTCCTCCCACCACCATCACCACCACCACCACCACCAGCAGCACCACCCTCCCCACCCCCCGACCAAGCTGGTGATCAAGCACGGCGGGGGGGGCTCCCCCTCGGTCAGCTGGGCCAAGGCTCCGGCTCCCCTGGCCCTGGACGGCGAGGAGGAGGCTCTGCCCTCCCGCAGCAAACCTCCCATCAAGACCTACGAAGCTCGCAGCCGCATCGGCCTCAAGCTGAAGATCAAGCAGGAGGCGGGGCTCAGCAAAGTCGTTCACAACACTGCCCTGGATCCCATCCACCAAGCTCCTCCTCCTCCCTCCTCCTCCTCCGCCTCCTCCTCCTCCTCCTCCCCGGCCGCCGTCGCCGCCTCCGCCTCCTGCAGAGTCATTAAGGCTCCTCCGGAGCCGCCGCAGCCGCCGCCGCCCCCCGGGGCCTCCATCCCGCCGGGGTTAGGGCAGATGAACGGCACCGTGGAGCACGTGGTGGTCTGCAGCTCTTCCTCCTCCTCCTCCTCTTCCACCTCCTCCTCTTCATCATCCTCCTCCTCCTCCTCCTCCATCAGCGGGGAGAGGAAGCCGTCGGTGACCTACTGCCGCCTGCCCCTCCGCAAGACCTACCGGGAGAACGTCGACGCCCTGCTGGCCGCCAAGCCCCCAGAGGCCAAGAGGAGCGGCTCCAGAGGGGACAAACCCTCTCCCCTTCCTCCTCCTCCTCCTCCTCCTCCCCCCCCTCTCCCCACGCCCCCTCTCCTCCTCCTCAAGCAGCAGCGGCAGCAGCAGCAGCAGCGGGAGGAAGGCTCCCGCGGCGGCAGCGGCGGCGGCGGCGTCCTCCTCGCCGCCTCCTCTTCCTCCTCCTCCTCCTCCTCCTCCTCCTCTTCCTCCCCCCGCGGCTGCTCGGAGCGGCAGAGGAAGCTGCGCTGCCAGGAAGGCTCCAAGCTCCTCTTCCTCACTGCCCCAGCCCCGGCCAGGAGCGGCCCTCGGCCCCCGGACTGCGAGGAGGAAGAAGAAGAAGAAGAAGAAGAGGAGGAGGAGGAGGACGAAGACGATGACGACGAAGAAGAGGAGGAAGAAGAAGAAGAAGAAGAGGAGGAGGAAGAAGAAGCGCCGCCGCCACCTCCCCCTCCACCGCCTCCTCCTCCTCCGCCTCCACCGCCGCCTCCACCCCACCACCCCCAGCGGGCAGAGGACTCCTCTTCCTCCTCCTCCTCTTCTTCCTCCTCCGGCCTGCTGAAGGAGCTGGCGGCCGCCGAGGCCGAGTTCTACCGGGGGGTGCTGAGGGGAGGAGGGGGGCAGCGGCGCCGGGGTGGAGCCGCCGGAGCCTCCCCCAGCCCCGGAGCTGCCCTGGGAGGTTCCTCTCCCCCCGGCCAAGCGGCGCCGGCCGGAGGCGCTGGAGGTGGACGGTGCCAGCTTCTCCAGCGGCAGCCCCCAGGACGATTCCCTCAGCGAGCACCTCCAGAGCGCCATCGACAGCATCCTCAACCTGCAGCAGCCCAGCGCCGGCCTTCCTCCCCTCCCTCCGCCCCCTCCCCCCCCCCTCCCTCCTCCCCACCCTCCTCCCCCTCCTCTCCCTTCCCCCGCGGCCCCCGGCCAGCGGCCCCGGACGCCTTCCTCTTCTTCCTGCGCCTCCTCCTCGTCGCCTTTCTCCTCTTCCTCCTCCCCTCCTCTGCCTCCTCCTGCCCCCGCCCCTGGCCAGCGCGCCGCGGACTCCTGCCTGCCCCCTCCCCCCAGTCACAACGGAGGCCTCGGGGCCAGGACGTTGAACAGATAACGAAGAAGCCCCCGGGCCGGGTGGGCACCGGGGTGGGGCACGGCGGGAAGGGGGGGGGGGAGGGGGAGGGTTAGGGGGTGGGGGAGAAAAGGGGGAGGGGGAGAAAGGGGGAGGGGGAAGGGTCGGAAGGGGGAGAAGGAAAGGGGGGGAAGGGGGAGAGGGCACGGGAGGGGAAGGGGAGGGAGGGATCGTCGGGGGATAGGGGGTGGGGAGGAAGAGGAGGAGGAGGAGGAGGCCGCGGCCCCAGGGGCTGGGGGGGAGGGGGGCCTGCGGCCGCAGGGCAAGGCTGGTGGTGGTGGCACCGTGGCGGTGGCACCGTGGTGGGGAGAGGAAGGGGGGGACGGTGGAGGCCCCGCTTGGGGCTGAGGGGCGCCGTGGTGGGGGTGAGGATGAGGATGGTGGCCCCGTGAGGATGACAATGGTGGCACCAAGGGGGTGAGGAGGATGAAGGTGGTGGCACCATGAGGATGACAATGGTGGCACCATGAGGATGGTGGCACCATGAGGAGGATGAGGAGGGTGGCACCGTGGGGGTGATGAGGATGAAGGTGGTGGCCCCATGAGGATGACAGTGGTGGCACCATGAGGAGGATGAGGATGGTGACACCATGGGGGTGATGATGATGAAGGTGGTGGCCCCATCTGGATGACAATGGTGGCACCATGAGGAGGATGAGGATGGTGGCACCATGGGGGTGAGGATGAGGATGGCACCGTGGGAGTGATGGTGATGAAGGTGGTGGCTCCATGAGGATGACAGTGGTGGCACCAAGGGGGTGAGGATGAAGATGGTGGCACCATGAGGATGAGGATGATGGTGGCACCATGGGGTGAGGATGAGGATGGTGGCATCCTGATGATGACTGTGGTGGCCCCATGAGGATAGTGATGAGGAGGGTGGCCCCATGAGGATGAGGAGGGTGGCACCATGGTGGTGAGGATGAAGATGGTGGCACCATGGGGATGATGAAGACGAGGCACCATGGGGATGATGAAGACGAGGCACCATGGGGATGATGACAATGGTGGCACCATGAGGATGAAGATGGTGGCTCCATGGTGATGAAGATGAGGATGGCAGCACCATGGTGGTAAGGATGAAGGTGGTCTCACCATGAGGATGAAGATGGTGGCACCATGATGAGGATGAAGATGGCCTCACCATGAGGATGAAGATGGTGGCACCATGATGGTGAGGATGAAGACGGTCTCACCACGGTGGTGATGATGATGAAGGTGACTCCATGGTGATGAGGACGGTGACACCAGGAGGATGAAGATGGTGGCTCCATGGTGATAATGAAGATGAGGGTGGTGACACCGTGGTGATGATGAAGATGGCACCATGGTGATGAAGATGAAGATGATGGCTCTATGGTGATGAAGATGAGGATAGTGACACCATGAGGATGAAAATGAGGATGGTGTCTCCATGGTGATGATGAAGATGGTGGCCCCATGGTGATGAAGATGGTGGCACCGTGATGATGAGGATGGTCTCACCATGGTGATGAAGATGAGGATGGTGGCCCCATGGTGAGGAAGATGGTGTCACCATGATGATGAGGATGGTGGCTCCATGATGATGAAGATGAGGATGGTCTCACCCTGATGAAGATGAGGATGGTGGCCCCATGGTGATGAAGATGAGGATGGTCTCACCGTGATGAAGATGAGGATGGTGGCTCCATGGTGATGAAGATGAGAATGGTCTCACCATGATGATGAGGATGGTGGCTCCATGGATGGTCTCACCATGATGATGATGAGGGTGGTGGCCCCATGGTGATGAAGATGAGGATGGTCTCACCGTGATGAAGATGAGGATAGTGGCTCCATGATGATGAAGATGAGGATGGTCTCACCATGATGATGAGGATGGTGGCTCCATGGTGATGAAGATGATGGTGACACCGTGATGATGAGGATGGTCTCACCATGGTGATGATGAAGGTGAGGATGGTCTCACCATGATGATGAAGATGAGGATGGTCTCACCATGGTGATGATGATGATGAGGGTGGTGGCCCCATAGTGATGAAGATGAGGATGGTCTCACCATGAGGCTGGAGGCTCCATGGTGATGATGAGGAGGATGATGATGGTGATGGTGACACCATGCTGGTGACAGCAGGAGGAAGGTCCTGCCTGTGGTGATGATGATGATGATGATGGTGCTGCTGGCTCCGCCCAGCCGTGGCCCCCAGGCCGCCCCTGCTGCCGCTCCCCCACACCCCCCCCAAGGGGGTGGAGCCCAGCAGCAGCCAATGGGAGGCCTCCTCCCCCCCCTTCCCCCCCCCCGGATTGGTCAGAGCTGGGGTGGGGGGGCGGGGGGGGGATTGGGGCGGGGCTTGGGGAGGGAGCCAATGGGAAGCCTCCAGCTGTAACTTAGATCCTGTAAGAAACTGCTGCCACCGGCGCCTGGCTCCGCCTCTTTGTCACCCAGATCCCCCCCAGATCCCCTGGGATCCCTTCCAGATCCCCCTGAGATCCCTTGGGGATCCCCTCCAGAGCCCCCTGGTGATCCCTTCCAGATCCTTCCAGAGCCCCCCAGGGATCCCCTCCAGAGCCTCCTGGGACCCCCTCCAGATGCCCCCTGAGATCCCCTCCTGGGATCCCTTCCAGAGCTCCCCAGGGATCCACTCCAGAGCCCCCTGGGGATCCACTCCAGAGCCCCCTGGGAACCCCCTGCAGATCCTACTGAGATCCCCTGGGGATCCCTTCCAGATTCTTCCAGATTCCCCTGGGGATCCACCCCAGAGCCCCCTGGTGATACCTTCCAGAACCTTCCAGGACCCCCCCGGGATCCACTCCAGAGCCACCTGGGGATCCTCCACCAATCCCTCCAGAGTCCCTGTGGATCCCTTCCAGAGCCCCCTGGGGATCCCCTCCAGACCCACACACAGCCCCACCCCCGATCCCTTGGTGATCCCTTCCAGATCCTTCCAGTGCCCCTGGGGATCCCCTCCAGAGCCCTCCTGCGATCCCACTCCAGAGCCCCGTGAGATCCCCTGGTGATCCCTTCCAGAGCCCTCCAGAGCCCCCTGGGGATCCTCCACAGATCCTTCCAGAGCCCCTGGGGATCCCACTCCAGAGCCCCCTGAGATCCCCTGGTGATCCCTTCCAGATCCTTCCAGAGCCCCCTTGGATCCTACATAGATCCCTCCAGAGCCCTCTGGAGATTCCCTCCAGAGCCCCCTGGGATCCCCTGGGGGTCCACTCCAGGGCCCCCTGGGATCCTCTACGCACACACCCACACCCACGGATTCCCCTCCAGATCCCCCTGGGATTGCCTACATATCCCCACAGATCCCCTGGGGATCCCCCACAGATTCTTCCCCCTCCCCCCCCCGGATCCTCCACAGATCCTTCCAGAGACCCCCCGGATCTCCTCCAGATCACACACACACCCCCAGATCCCCGGGATCCCCTGGGCTCCTCCACAGATCCTCCAGAGCCCCTGGGATCCCCTCCTGGGATCCCCCACAGATCCCTCCAGAGCCCCCTGGGAATCCTCCACAGATCCCTCCAGAGCCCCCTGGGATCCTCCACAGATCCATCCCAGTGCCCCTGGGGATCCCCTCCAGATCCTTCCAGAGCCCCTTGGGATCCACTCACACCCTCCCAGATCCCCCAAGATCCCCCTCGGGGTCCTCCACAGCCCTCAGGATCCTCCCCAGATCCCTCCAGCGACCCTTGGGATCCTCCAGAGTCCCTTGGGATCCCCTCACAGAGAGCCCCTTGGGAGCCGACCCCCAGAGCCCCTCGGGATCCTACAGATCCCTCCAGAGCCCCCACAGAGTCCTCCAGATCCCCTCAGGATCCCACAGAGATTCCTCCAGAGCCCCTCCACAGATCTCTCCAGAGCCCCCCTCCACAGATCCCTCCAGATCCCCTTGGGATCTACATAGATCCCCTCTGGGATCTCTTCCAGATCCCCTCTGCAGCCTCCACAGATGCTTCCAGATCCCCCCCACTGGATATTGGGGGAGGGGGGAGGGGAATGGGGAGGCTGGGATCTGCTGGGATCTGCTGGGAGCTGGAGTCTGAGCCACAAGTGGGGCTGGGGGATCAGGGAGGGGGGATCTGGGATCCAGAACTCTGCCAGGGCCTGGCTGGGATCCACAGGAGCCAAGGAGGAGCCTGGAGCCTGCCCCACAGGTGAGGCTGGGGGAAGGGATCTGGGATCTGGGATCTGGTTGCTGGCTCCAGGGTGGGGCTGGGGGATCCTGGGAGGGATCTGGGAGCCAGATCCCTGCTCATGAGTGGGGCTGGGGGATCCCAGGAGGGATCTGGGATCTGGATCCTGGCTCTAGAGTGGGGCTGGGGGAAGGGATTTGGGATCAGGTTCCTAGATCCAGAGTGAGGCTGGGGGAAGGGATCTGGGATCTGGTTCCTGGCTCTGGAGTGGGGCTGGGGGGGTCCCAAGGGGGCTCTGGAGTGGGGCTGGGGAGAGTCCCAAAGGGGGCTCTGGAGTGGGGCTGGGGGTCCCAGGAGGCTCTGGAGTGGGGCTGGGGAGGGTCAAGGGGGCTCTGGAGGGGTCCCAGGGAGGGCTCTGGAGTGGGGCTGGGGAGGGTCCCAAGGGGGCTTTGGAGGGGTCCCAGGGAGGGCTCTGGAGTGGGGCTGGGGGAGGGTCCCAAGGGGGCTCTGGAGTGGGGCTGGGGGAGGGTCCCAAGGGGGCTCTGGGGGAGTCCCAGGGGGGCTCTGGAGTGGGGCTGGGGGTCCTGGGGGCTCTGTAACCTCTGTCTCTTCTCTCGAGTGGGGCTGGGGGGTCGGGGGCGTCCTGGGAGTGCTCTCCAGTGGGGCTGGGGGTCCAGGGGGTCCCAGGAGAGCTTTGCCATCCGGACCTTGACTCTCGAGTGGGGCTGGGGGCCGGGGGGCCCGGGAGTGCTCTGGGGCGAGTGGGGCTGAGGGGGTGGAGACGTCCTGGGGGTCGAGTGGGGCTGGGAGGGGTGGGGTTCTGTGACCTCTATCCCTTCTCTCGAGTGGGGCTGGAGGTTGGGGGTGGGGGCTGGGAATGCTCTCGAGTGGGGCTGAGGGGGCCCCGGGAGTGCTCTCGACTGGGGCTGGAGGCGTGGGGGAGTGCTCTCGACTGGGGCTGGGGGTCCTGGGGATGTCTAAGGGGTCCGGGGTGTCCTGGGAGGGCTCTCGAGTGGGGCTGGGGGTCGGGGGTGGTCAGAGGGGGTGGGGGTGTCCTGGGAGGGGTCCCCGGGGGGCTCTGTGCCCTCTCTCCCTACTCTCGTGTGGGGCTGGGAGGGGTCCCGCGGGGGGCTCTGGCCCTCTCTCCCTACTCTCCATGGGGGCTCTGTGCCCTCTCTCCCTACTCTCGTGTGGGGCTGGGAGGGGACCCGGGGGGTGGTCCCAGGAGGCCTCCGCGCTCCGGATCCTGGCTCTGGGGTGGGGCCGGTATGTGGGGGTGTTGGGGGGGCCCTGCCCTGCCCTTTCCTTCCCTTTCGCCATTAACTTTCGTCATCGATTAATTAATCGCGGGGGGGAGGGGGGGGCTGTTGTTTTATTCCCTTTTAAAGCATTCACCCTGCGGTCCCCGCCCCTCCCACCTCCTAATTTAGGCTAATTTAGGCTAATTTAAGGCCCTTTTCGGCCCCCTTCCTCCCCCCCGTCCCTCCCTCCTCCTCCTCCTCCTCCTCGTCCTCCTCCTCCTTTCCTCCCCCTCCGAGCGCCTCCGGTCCGCGGAGCTCAGAGCTGCGCCGGCGCCGGAGCTGCCTCCTGCCGCTCCCTCCGACGGGACACGGGGGGGGGGGGTAGGGGTTGGGGGTGGTGGTGGTGGAAAAAGGGCCAAAAGGAGACGAAAAAAACCACGGAGGAGGGAAGGAGGCAGCGCGAGGCAGCGATTTGGGGCGAGAAGCGGCGAGTTTGGTTAAGAGGAAGTAGGGAAAGGAGATAGAGAGAAAGAGGGGGGGAAAGGGTTTGGCGCGGCGGCGGGGCGGGGGGAAGGGGAAAGCCGTCGTGGGGGGAGAGGAAAAAGGTTGAGGGGGTGGGGGAAGGGAAATCGAGGGGAGAAGAGTTGGTTGCGGGAGGGGGAGTTGAGTTTTGAGGAGAGAAAGAGAGTATTCGGGGAAAAAAAGGAGGAGGGGGTGTTGGAGCGGGGAAGAGGTTCGGGGTGGAGCGGAGCGGGGGGGGGGGATTGGTTTTGGGGTGAAAAAGGTTGGGTTTGGGAAAGAGGAGGCGAAAAAAAGGCTGTTTTAGGGTGAGGGGAGGTGAGGTTTGGGGGGAAAAGGTCGTTTTGAGGCGGGGGAGTTGGGATTTGAAGGGAGAGAAGGGGATTGAGGGGGGAAGTTCGGGTTTGAGGGGAAAACGGTCGGGTTGGGGGAGGGCGAAAAAGAGCAATTTTGGGGGCAAAAAGTTGATTTTGAGGGGGAAAAGGTTCAGTTTGGGGAAAAAGGTTAATTTGGGGGAAAAGGTTGATTTGGGGAGGAAGGTTGATTTTAGGGGAGAAAAGTTGATTTTGGGGTGGAAAAAGGTCAGTTTGGGGGGGGGAAGTTCATTTTGGGGCGAAAAAAGGTCAATTTGAGGGGAAAAAGGTCAATTTTGGGGAGAAAAGTTCAGTTTGGGGTGGAAAAAGGTCATTTTGGGGGAAAAGTTCAGTTTTGAGGGGGAAAAGGTCAATTTTGGGGGAAAGTTCAGTTTTGAGGGGAAAAAGGTCAGTTTGGGGGGAAAAAGTTCGGTTTGGGGGGGAAAAAAGATCATTTTTGGGTGGAAAAAGTTCATTTTGGGGGAAAAAGATCAAATTTGGGGGGAAAAGTGGATTTTTGAGGGGAAAAAAGGTTAATTTGAAGGGGAAAAGGTCATTTTTTGGGGGGAAAAGGTCATTTTGGGGTGGAAAAAGTTCAGTTCTGAGGGGAAAGAGTTCAGTTTTGAGGGGAAAAAGGTCAATTTTCAGGGAAAAGGTCAGTTTTGGAGGGGAAAGAGTTCACTTTTTGGGGGAAAAAGTTCAGTTTTGAGGCAAAAAGGTCAATTTGGGGGGGGAAAGAGTTCAGTTTTGGGGGAAAAGAGTTCAGTTTGGGGGGAAAAGGATCATTTCGAGGGGAAAAAAGATCACTTGGAGGTGGAAAAAGTTCATTTGGGGGCAAAAAGTTCAAACTTGGGGAGAAAAAGTTGGTTTTGGAGGGGGAAAAGTTCAGTTTTGAGGGGCAAAAAGGTCAATTTGGGGGGAAAAGTTCAGTTTTGAGGGGGAAAAAAGCTCCGTTTGGGAAGGGAAAGTTCAGTTTGGGGAGGAAAAAGTTCAGTTTGGGGGGGAAAAAGTTCAGTTTGGGGGGGAAAAAGTTGATTTGGGGGGAAAGAGTTCAGGTTTGGGGGGAGAAAAGTTCCGTTTTGAGAGGAAAAAGTTCTTTTTTGACTGAAGAAAGCCCTTTTTGGGTGGAAAAAAAGCCTTTTTTGGGTGAAGAAAGCCCTTTTTAGGTGAAGAAAAAGCCCATTGGTGGCTGAAGAAAGCCCTTTTTGGGGTCAAAAAAGCCCTTTTTGGGGTCAAAAAAGCCCTTTTTGGGTGAAGAAAAAGCCCTTTTTGGGTGAAGAAGGACCATTTTGGGGTAAAAAAAGCCCCTTTTGAGGTGAAGAAAGCCCTTTTGGGGGGAGCCAAGTCGACCTGGGGCCGAGCAGAAGCCAATTTGGGACTAGAGGAAGCTAACTTTGGGGTGGAAAACAGGCTTTTGGGGGGCTGAAGCCCTCCAGGACCAGCAGCCCTCCAGGAGCATCCCCCTAGGAACATCCCCCCCGGAGCATCCTCCCCGGAGCATTCCCCTCTAGGAGCATCTCCTCCAGCAGCAGCCCCCCGGAACCCCTCCGGGAAGCCCTCCCAGGACCAGACTCCCCCCCAGGAGGACCAGTAGCCCCCCCAGGAGCCTCCCCAGGAAGCTCTCCAGGACCGGCAGCCCTTCAGGAAGCCCTCCCAGGACCGGCAGCCCCCTAGGAAGAGCAGAAGCCCCTCCAGGACCCCTCCTCGGACCATCCTCCCCGAAGCATCCTCCAGGAGCATCCCCTCTAGGAGCATCTCCTCCAGCTGCATCCCCCCCGGAACCCCTCCGGGAAGCCTTCCCAGGACCAGAACCCCCCCAGGAGGACCAGCAGCACCCCTAGGAGCCTCTCCAGGACTCCTCCCCGGAGCATCCTCCCCAGAGCATTCCCCTCTAGGAGCATCTCCTCCAGCTGCATCCCCCCCGGAACCCCCTCCGGGAAACCCCCAGGACCAGAAACCCCCTCAGAAGCCCCCCAGGAAGCCCTCCCCGGACCAGCAGCCCCCCAGGAGCCTCTCCTCGGAGCACCCTCTCTAGGAGCATCCTCCCCGGAGCATCCCCCAGGAGCATCTCCTCCAGCTGCATCCCCCCCGGACCCCCCCTCCGGGAAGCCCTCCCCGGCCCAGCAGCCCCCCCAGGAGGACCAGCAGCCCCCCAGGAAGAGCAGAAGCCCCTCCAGAACCCTCCTCCCCGGAGCATCCCCCAGGAGCATCCTCCCCGGAGCATTCCCCTCTAGGAGCATCTCCTCCAGCTGCATCCCCCCCGGACCCCCCCTCCGGGAAGCCCTCCCCGGCCCAGCAGCGCCCCCCTAGGAGGCCCAGCAGCCCCCCCAGCAGCCCCCCAGCAGCAGCAGCAGCAGCAGCAGCGATGTTCAGCTGGCTGAAGCAGCAGCCGGCGGCCCGCGGCCCGGAGGCGCTGCGGACGGTGAGCCAAGGGCTGAAGCAGCTCTACCGCCGGCGGCTGCTGCCCCTGGAGCGCTCCTGCCGCTTCCACGACTTCCATTCCCCGCCCTTGGAGGACGCCGACTTCGAGAGCAAGCCGATGGTGCTGGTGATGGGCCAGTACTCCACGGGCAAGACCTCCTTCATCCGCTACCTGCTGGAGGAGGACGTCCCCGGCAGCCGCATCGGCCCCGAGCCCACCACCGACCGCTTCGTGGCCATCATGCACGGCCCCACCCCCGGCCTCACCCCCGGCAACGCCCTGGTGGTCGACCCCCAGAAGCCCTTCCGCAAGCTCGACCCCTTCGGCACCGCCTTCCTCAACAGGTGGGGAGGAGGAGGAAGGGAGAGGGAAAGGAGAGGGAGGGGAAAGGGAAGGGAGAGGAGAGGAGAGGAGAGGGAGAGGAGAGGAGAGGAGAGAGAGAGGAGAGGAGAGGAGAGGAGAGGAGAGGAGAGGAGGAGAGGAGAGGAGAGGAGAGGAGAGGAGAGGAGAGGAGAGGAGAGGAGAGGAGAGGAGAGGGAGGGAGGGAAAGGGAGAGAGAGGAGGGAGAGGAGAGGGAGGGGGAAGGGAGAGGAGAGGGAGGGGGAGGGAGAGGAGAGGGAGGGGAGAGGAGAGGGAGAGGGAAGGGAGAGGAGAGGGAGAGGGAAGGGGGAGAGGAGAGGGAGAGGGAGAGGAGAGGAGAGGAGAGGAGAGGGAGAGGAGAGGGAAGGAGCTGCCCTGGAGCCGCCGCGAGGGGAGCAGCTCCTCAGGGAGGCGATCCCCGCACCCTGGGGGATGCTGGGGGAGGGGGAAAGGGATGGGGGGAGGGGGAAAAGGGGATTTTGGGGCTAAAAGTGGGATTTGGGGACCTGAGAGTGAACTCTTGGGACCCAAAAAGGAGTCCGGGGGTGCCAGGGGGTCCTGAGGGGCTCTAAGGGGGTGCCAGGGGTTGGGTGCTTGAGGGGCTCTAAGGGGGTGCCAGGGGGTTGGGTGCTGGGGGGGTCCTGAGGGGGGCTCTAAGGGGGTGCCAGGGGGTTGGGTGCTGGGTCCTGAGGGGGCTCTAAGGGGGTGCCAAGGGGGGGGTGCCAGGGGGTTGGGTGCCGGGGGTCCAGGGGGTTGGGTGCAGGGGGGGTCCTGGTAAGGGGTGCCAGGGGTTGGGTGCTGGGGGTCCTGAGGGGGCTCCCTGAGGGGGCTCTAAGGGGGCAGGGCTCCCGGGGCAGGGAGGAGGAGGAGGAGGAGGAAGAGTAGGGGGGGGGAAGGGTGAGGCAGGGCTCAGGAATGTGACCCCCGCGGCCTTCCCCTCCTTCTCCTCCTACCCCCCCGGGGCCTGCCCCCCCCTTCCCCCCCTCCCCCCCCGCCCTGGAAAGATTCAGTCAGAGGCTGGCACCGCCCCGGGGGAGCTGGAGGGGGAGGAAAAACAGCTGGGACCACCCCCAGGCACCTGGGACCACCCCCGGGGTTTAAACCACCCCCGGGACCCCCCCCCGGGATTAAGACCCCTCGCACCCCCCCCCAAAGGTCCCCGGAGGAGGGGGGGGGGAGGAAGGCTCAGAGGGGAGACTTTGGGGGGGGTTTAAGGGGTCCGGGGGTCTGAGGGGGTCGGGGGTCGGGGGTCGGGGGAGGGTGTCGAAAATTGGGGGAAGGGGAGGGGCAAGGAAGCCCTTCGGGAAGGGAGGCTCCGAGGTGGGGGAGGGGAGGAAGGAGGCTCAGAGGGGAGACTTTTGGGGGTCTAAGGGGTCGGGGGGGGGGAGAGGGTTTTTGGGGTGTCCCGGGGGGGGGTCTCTAACGTTGTGTTGTGTCCCCCCCCCCAGGCTGGTCTGTGCTCAGCTCCCCAACCAGGTCCTAGAGAGCATCACCATCATCGACACCCCCGGGATCCTGGCTGGGGCCAAGCAGAGAGTCTCCAGGGGTACATAAAAGGGGGGGACTCCCCCGGGACCCCCCCTCAGGCAACCCTTAACCCTCCCCCTAAAAAACCCACCCCCCAAAACCCCCTTCCCCCCCCCTTCAAGACCTCCAAACTGGACCCCAAAGTCTCCCCCCCCCCTTCCTCCTCCTCCTTCCTCCTCTCCCCCAGCTGCCACCTCCCGGGGGACACCCTCAAAATCAACCCCCGGGAGCCCCCTCCCAAATACCATCTGAAGGGTTTCGGGGGCTCCCCCAAATGACCCCACCCAAACCCCCTTCCTCCCCCTCAAGACCTCCAAACTGGACCCCAAAGTCCCCCCCTTCCTCCTCCTCCTTCCTCCTCTCCCCAGCTGCCACCTCCCGGGGGACACCAAAATCAACCCCCTGGGACCCCCTCCCAAATCCCATCTGAAGGGGTTCAGGGGCCCCCAAATTAAGCCCCCAGCCCCCAATCCTCTCCCCCTTAAATCCCCTTTAATTGGGGGAGGGCCCTCCCCTCGACCCCCCCTTTCTTTTTCTCCCCTCCCCCTCATTTTTGGGGTCTCTGCCCGGATTCCCTTCCCCCCTCCCCACCTGTCCCCCCTTTTCCTTGCCCCTCCCCCTCCTCTTCTCCCCCCTTTCCCCTTCCCCCTCCGAGGGAGGCTCCGGGGGGGGGAGGGAAAGGGGGGGGAAGGGGGAGGAGGGATTTTGGGGGTCCTCTGGGTCTAAGGCAGGGCGGGGAGGGGGGAATGGGGGTCCCTGGGCGGGGGGGGTGGGGTCCGAGTGGGGTTTAAGAGGGCTCCAGGCTGGGTTTAGGGGGTCCGGGTTGGGTTTAGGGGGGTTGAGTTTAGGGCTGGGTTTAGGGGGCTGGGATTAGGGGGTCCGGGATGGGTTTAGGGGGTCCGGGATTGGGTTTAGGGCTGGGATTAGGAGGTCCGGGATGGGTTTAGGGGGTCCGGATTGGGTTTAGGGCTGGGATTAGGAGGTCCGGGATGGGTTTAGGGGGTCCGGGATGGGTTTAGGGCTGGGTTGAGGGGGTCCGAGCCAGGTTTGGAGGGGTCCGGCTCGGCTTTAGGGCTGTATTTAGGGGTCCAAGCTCGGCTTTGGGACTGTGTTTAGGGGTCCGAGCCGGGTTTGGAGGGGTCCGGCTCGGCTCTAGGGCTGTGTTTAGGGGTCCGAGCCGGGTTTGGAGGGGTCCGGCTCGCCTCTAGGGCTGTGTTTAAGGGTCCGAGCCGGGTTTGGAAGGGTCCAGCTCGGCTTTAGGGCTGTGTTTAGGGCTCCGGGCTGTGTTTAGGAGCTGCGGCTCGGCTCTAGGGCTGTGTTTAGGGGTCCAGGCTGGGTTTGGAGGGGTCCAGGCTGGGTTTGGAGGGGTCCAGGCTGGGTTTAGGAGCTCTGGCTCGCCTCTAAGGTTTGTTTAGGGGTCCGAGACGGGTTTAGGGGTCCAGGCTGGGGCTGGTTTAGGGGTCCAGGCTGGGTTTGGAGGGGTCCAGGCTGGGTTTAGGAGCTCCGGCTCGCCTTTGGGGCTTTGTTTAGGGCTCCGAGACGGGTTTGGAGGGGTCCGGCTCGGCTTTGGGGCTGTGTTTAGGGCTCCGAGCCGGGGGAGGGGTCCGGATCGGCTTTAGAGGCTCCGGGGCGGCTTTGGGGCTGTGTTTAGGGCTCCGAGCCGGGTTTGGAGGGCTCCGGCTCGGCTTTAGGGGCTGTGTTTAGGGGTCCAGGCTGGGTTTGGAGTGGTCCAGGCTGTGTTTAGGAGCTCCGACTCGCCTCTAAGGCTGTGTTTAGGGGTCCGAGCCGGGTCTGGAGGGACTCGGCTCGGCTTTAGGAGGTCCGGCTCGGCTTTAGGGGCTCCGGGAAGGCTTTTGGGCTGTGTTTAGGTCTCCGGGCTGTGTTTAGGAGCCGGCTCGGGTCCTAAACGGCTCCGGGCTCCCCCTGTCCCCCTTAGGCTACGACTTCCCGGCGGTGCTGCGCTGGTTCTCGGAGCGGGTGGACCTCATCCTGCTGCGTTTAGGGCTCCGAGCCGGGTCTGGAGGGGCTCGGCTCGGCTTTAGGAGGTCCGGCTCGGCTTTAGGGGCTCCGGGGAGGCTTTAGCGCTGTGTTTAGGAGCCGGCTCGGGTCCTAAGCGGCTCCGGGCTCCCCCTGTCCCCCTTAGGCTACGACTTCCCGGCGGTGCTGCGCTGGTTCTCGGAGCGGGTGGACCTCATCCTGCTGCTCTTCGACGCGCAGAAGCTGGAGATCTCGGCGGAGCTGTGGGAGGCGCTGCGGGCGCTGCGGGGCAACGAGGACAAGGTGCGGGTGGTGCTGAACAAGGCGGACTCGGTGGAGGGCCAGCAGCTCCTGCGGGTCTACGGCGCCCTGATGTGGTCCCTGGGCAAAGTCTTCGACACCCCGGAGGTGCTGAGGGTCTTCCTGGGCTCCTTCTGGGCCGAGCCCCTGCTGGTGGCCGAGCACCGGCAGCTCTTCGAGCTGGAGGAGCATGACCTGTTCCGGGACATCCAGAACCTGCCGCGCAACGCCGCCCTCCGGAGGATCAACGACCTGGTGAAGAGGGCCAGGCTGGTCAGGGTGAGGAGGGGCAGGGGGGGCCTGGGCCCCGAGGAGGGGGGGGGAAGGGGTTGGAGGAGGAGGAGGGGGGAGGAGGGGGCGAGGGAGGGCAAGGGATGGGCAGAAGGAGGGCGAGGGGGAGAGGAAGGGCAAGGGATGGGCATGGGGAGGGTGGGTAGAGAGGGGGAGGATGAGGTAGGGATGAGGCAGGGATGGGCAGGGGGAGCCTGGGCACCACCCTGGGCACCAGGGGAGGGTGAGGAGGAGAGGGGAGGATGAGCAGAGGGAGGGCAGGGGGATGGGGGATGGGCAGATGGGAGGGGGAGGATGGGTAGAGGGGTGGGGGAGGATGGGTAAGGGATGGGCAAGGGATGGGCAGGGGAGGATGGGCACCAGGGGGGTGAGGAGGAGAGGGGAGGGGCAGAGGGAGGGCAAGGGATGGGCAGAAGGAGGATGGGGGAGGGGGAGGGATGGGAAGAGCATGGGGAGGGATGGGCATGGGGGGAGGGTGAGTAGAGAGGGGGAGGATGAGGTAGGGATGAGGCAGGGATGGGCAGGGGGAGCCTGGGCACCACCCTGGGCACCAGGGGAGGGTGAGGAGGAGGGGAGGATGAGGCAGGGCTGGGCAGGGGGAGGCAGGGTAAGAGGAGAGCTGCAGGGACCCCATGGGGCCAGGGGGACACCAAAGCCCTGAGGCTGCCAAGACCCTCCAGAGCCCCCCTGAGGCCACCTAGGACCCCTTGGGGTCCTCCTCATCTCCCCCTGAGGCCACCCAGGACCCCTCCGGAGCCCCCCTAAGCCACCAGGACCCCCGGGGGGGCTTTCCCCTGGGCCCCGAGGTGGCCTCGGGTGACCTCCTGCTGGCCCCAGGCTGTGCCTGGTAGCCTCGTTAAGGGCTTCCGGCCTCTGAATGGGCGGAATTGGGGAGGGGGGGCAGGGACCCTCGAGGGGGAGGAGACCCCCCGACAAAGGGAGGGGACAGCCACTGGGAGGGGAGCCCCGGGGGGTGGCTTCCATCGCATCCGAGCTTTGTGTGGATGTTCCGGAGGGGGAGGAGGGAGAGGAGGGGAAGGGGAGGGGGAAGGGGAGGGGGAGGGGAGGGGAAGGGGAGGGGGGAGGGGAGGGGGAGGGGAAGGGGAGGGGAGGGGGAGGGGGAGGAGGAGGGGGAGGGGGAAGGGGAGGGGGGGGGGGGGGAGGAGGAGTAAAAGGAGAGGAGGAGGAGTGTGGGGCGGTGCTGAGCTGGGTCTGAAGCCGAGGCCGAGCCGGGGCTGGAGCCGAGGCTGGGGCTGAGCTGGGTCTGAAGCCGAGGCTGGGGCTGAGCCGGGGCTGGAGCCGAGGCTGGAGCCGAGGCTGGGGCTGAGCTGGGTCCGGGGCGGTGCTGAGCCGGGGCTGGGGCTGGGCTGGGGCTGGAGCCGAGGCTGGGGCTGAGCCGGGGCTGGGGCTGAGCCGAGGCTGGGGCTGGAGCCGAGGCTGGGGCTGAGCCGGGGCTGGAGCCGAGGCTGGGGCTGAGCCGGGGCTGGAGCCGAGGCTGGGGCTGAGCTGGGTCCGGGGCGGTGCTGAGCCGGGGCTGGGGCTGGGCTGGGGCTGGAGCCAAGGCTGGGGCTGAGCCGGGGCTGGAGCCGAGGCTGGGACTGAGCCGGGGCTGGAGCCGAGGCTGGGGCTGAGCCGGGGCTGAGCCGAGGCTGGGGCTGAGCCGGGGCTGGAGCCGAGGCCGGGGCTGAGCCGGGGCTGGAGCCGAGGCCGGGGCTGAGCCGGGGCTGGAGCCGAGGCCGGGGCTGAGCCGGGGCTGGAGCCGAGGCCGGGGCTGAGCCGGGGCTTGAGCCGGGGCTGGAGCCGAGGCTGGGGCTGAGCCGGGGCTGGAGCCGAGGCTGGGGCTGAGCCGGGGCTGGAGCCGAGGCTGGGGCTGAGCTGGGTCTGAAGCCGAGGCTCAGGCTGGGCCAGGGGCTAAGCCGGGTCGGCAGAGCGGTGCTGAGCGCTGCCCCCCGCCCCCCGGCAGGTCCATGCGCACATCCTGGCACACCTGCGCAAGGAGATGCCCTCCGTGTTCGGCAAGGAGGCCAGGAAGAAGCAGCTGATCGCCAGCCTGCCGCTGATCTTCACCCAGCTCCAGCTCCAGCACCGCATCCCCCCCGGCGACTTCCCCGACTGCGCACGCATGCAGGTGGGCGACCACCCCCCGGGGACAGGGCGACCCCTCCGGGGGCTGGGCGACCATCCCGGGACCCCGAGCCCCATCCCGGGGGGCTGAGCCCCACCCTGGGACCCCGAGCCCCATCCCGGGGGGCTGAGCCCCATCCGGGACCCCGAGCCCCATCCGGGGAGGCTGAGCCCCACCCTGGGGCCCCGAGCCCCATCCCGGGGGGCTGAGCCCACCCTGGGACCCCGAGCCCCATCCCGGGAGGCTGAGCCCCATCCCGGGAGGCTGAGCCCCATCCCGGGGGCTGAGCACCACCCTGGGACCCCTGAACCCCAGCCCTGGACCCCAATCCCCATCCCAGGAGGGTGAGCCCCATCCGAGAGGGCTGAGCCCCACCCTGGGACCCCGAGCCCCATCCCAGGGCCCCGAGCCCCATCCCGGGGGGCTGAGCACCACCCTGGGACCCTGAGCCCCATTCGGGAGGGCTGAGCCCCCCCCCCCCAGCCCCTCCTGTCCCCCAGCCCCTCCTGTGCCCTCCTGTCCTCCCTCAGTCCCTCTTGTCCCCCCCATCCCCTCCTGCCCCCCATCTCCTTCTGTCCCCCTACTCCCTTCCCCCCCCGCGTTCCCTTACTCCCTGTCCCCCTACTCCCCTGTCCCCCTACTCCCTGTCCCCCCCACTCCCTGTGCCCCCTGTCCCCCCTACTCCCTGTCCCCCAGCCCCCTCTTCCCTTCCTTTTCCCCCTCTCCCCCTCCTTCCCCCTCCCCTTCCCCTTTCTGTCCCTCCCGGCAGCCTCTGACTCCCTCCCTCTCTCCATCTCCCCCCTTCCTTCCCTCCCCCCCCCCCCCCGGGCAGGAGCAGCTGATGGGGGAAGACTTCCGCCGCTTCCCCCCCCTCAAGCCGCGGCTGCTGGCGGCCCTGGAGGAGCTGCTGAGCGCCGGCATCGCCTCCCTGATGCCTCTGCTGCGCCAGGAGGAGCTGCAGGGACCCCCGGGGACCCCCGGCGGCATCGTCCAGGGCGGCGCTTTCGAGGGCTGCCGCCAGGGTCCCTTCAACAGGGAGCGAGGGGAGGCTGAGGAGGAGGAGGAGGGCGGGAGAGGAGGAGAGGAGGACGAGGAGGAGGAGTGGGCGGTGACGAAGGACAAGGCGAAGTACGACGAAATCTTCTACGGCTTGGCCCCCCTCGGGGGGAAGCTGAGCGGCAGCCGAGCCAAGGACTGGATGGTGAGCAGCAACCTGCCCAGCTCGGTCCTGGGGCGCATCTGGCAGCTGAGCGACGTGGACGGCGACGGGATGCTGGACGCCGAGGAGTTCGCCCTGGCCGGCCACCTGATCGGGGCCAAGCTGGAGGGCAGGGGCTTGCCCACCGACCTCCCCCCCCGCCTGGTGCCGCCCTCCAAACGGCGGCCCAAAGGCTCGGCGGAGTGAGGAGGAGGGGGAGGAGGAAGAGGAGGGAGAAGGGAGAAGGGGAGGGACCGTTCCCCCCTCCCCTAACCTCCCCTCTCCGCCCCCCGAAGCGCCCGGGGGTGGCTTCCCCCCTCCTCTCCCTCCCACCCCCCGAGGAGAGAAGCGCAGGGAGAGAGGCTTCGAAGCAGCAGAGGAGGAGGAGGAGGAGCAGCCGCAGGGAAGCAGCTAGAGAAAGCAGCAGCCCCCCCAAAAAGCAGGCACGAAGAAGCAGCCCCCCCAAAAAGCAGGCACAGAGAGCAGGCAGAAAGAAGCAGCACCCCAAAAGCAGCTCCCAAAACTGAACCCCAAGAAGCAGCCCCCCAAAAGCAGCTTCAGATAGCAGCCCCCCAAAAGCAGGCACAGAGAGCAGGCACAAAGAAGCAGCACCCCAAAAGCAGGCAGAAAGAAACAGCACCCCAAAAGCAGGCAGGGAAAGCAGCCCCCCCCAAAAGCAGCTTCAGATAGCAGCTCCCCAAAAGCAGGCCCCCCAAAAGCAGCTCCCAAAACTGAACCCCAAGAAGCAGCCCCCCAAAAGCAGGCAGAGGAAGCAGCCCCCCAAAAGCAGGCAGAGGAAGCAGCCCCCCAAAAGCAGGCACAGAAAGCAGACCCCCAAAAGCAGGTACAGAGAGCAGGCACAAAGAAGCAGGCCCCCAAAAGCAGCTCCCAAAACTGAACCCCAAGAAGCAGCCCCCCCAAAAGCAGGCAGGGAAAGCAGCACCCCCAAAAGCAGCTTCAGATAGCAGCCCCCAAAAGCAGGCAGCCCCCAAAAGCAGCCCCCAAAAGAAGCAGCCCCCAAAAGCAGCTCCCAAAACTGAACCCCAAGAAGCAGCCCCCAAAAGCAGGCAGGCAGCAGGGCCCCCAAAAGCAGGCCAGAAAGCACCCCAGAGCACCCCCAAAGTGACCCCAGAGCACCCCCCAGTGCCTCCCCCCCCCCAGCAGCCCCTCCCCCTCCCCTGACCCCAACCCCCCGCCAAGGTCCGAGGCAGCAATAAAGGAGGAGGAGGAGGAGGAGGAAGTGGTGCAGAGGTTCTGAGGAGGGAGAGGGGGCACAGCTGGGGGGGGTGGAGCACAGCTGGACAGGCTCCAGGGCACATCTGGAGGGGGGTTGGACACATCTGGAGGGGCTTCAGGGCACATCTGGAGGGGGTTGGAGACATCTAAGGAGCTTCAGGGCACATCTGGATGTGGGTGGACACATCTGGAGGGGCTCCAGGGTACATCTGGAGGGGACTGGGCACATCTGGAGGGGCTTCAGGGCACAGCTGGAGCGGGGTGGAGACATCTGAGGGGCTTCAGGGCACATCTGGATGGGGTGGACACATCTGGAGGCGGTTTGGCACATCTGGAGGGGTTCCAGGGCACAGCTGGAGGGGACTGGGCACATCTGGAGGGGCTTCAGGGCACAGCTGGAGGGGGTGGAGGCATCTGAGGGGCTTCAGGGCACATCTGGATAGGGGTGGACACATCTGGAGGCGGTTTGGCACATCTGGAGGGGCTTCAGGGCACATCTGGAGGAGAGTGGAGACGTCTGAGGGGCTTCAGGGCACATCTGGAGGGGGTTTGGCACATCTGGAGGGGGGTGGGGGTGTGTGCAACTGGGGGGGAGGGGTTGAGGAACACATCTGGAAGGCATTAGGGCACATCTGGAGGGGGTTGGACACATCTGGAGGGGCTCCAGAGCACATCTGGGGGGTTGGGGAACACATCTGGAAGGAATCAGGGCGCTTCTGGGGTGCTTAGGGCACATCTGGGGCGCTCCAGGGCGCGCCTGGAGCCTTGGCCCCCAAGGCCGCAACCCTCCTCGCCCTTCCCAAGATGGCGCCTCCCTTCCCCCTTCCCCCCGTGTCCCATCCCGAGCCGGCTTGACCTTCCCAAGATGGCTTCCTGCACTTCTCTCCCCCCCCGCCGCTTCCGCTCCCTTTCCCCTACGGCCACAGCACTGAGCGCGGAGCTGCCTTGACCACCCCAAGATGGCTTCCTGAAGCGCCCTCCCCGCCGCTTCCGCAGCGCTGAGCCTGCTTTGACCTCCCCAAGATGGCTTCCTGCAAGCGCCCTCCCCCTGACGCCGCAGCCAGCGCTTAACTGAGCCTTCCCGGAGCTGCCTTGACCTCCCCAAGATGGCTTCCGGAAGTGCCTTCCCTCCCCTCCCGCCCACTTCCGGTTCCTTCCCTCCCACGCCGCGGCTCTGCGCTCCCACCATGGCGGCGGCCGCCTGCGCCGCCTCCTCCTCCTCCTCCTCGTTCCTGGCCTTCAGCGCCGCTTCCCGGGACCCCGCCGCCGCCCCCGGCCGCCCCCGCCGCGGGCCCCGCAACCGCAAGAAGGCCTGGAAGCGCTGGGGGGGGCCGGAGGCGCGGCTGGGCCGCCAGCTCGCCGACTTCCTGGAGGAGGTCTCCCAGCAGCAGCGGACGGCGGGGTGAGGACCCCCCCCCTCCACCCCCCCCAGCCCCCCTCACCCACCCCCCAACCCCCCATCCCCCCCACCCCCTCCTATCCCACCCCCAGGGGTCCTGAGGGGCTTTGGGGGGGGGGTCCTGAGGGGTCCTAGGGGGGTCCTGGGGTGGTCCTAGGGGTCCTGGGGTGGTGCTGAGGGGTCCTGGGGGGTCCTAGGGGGTCCTGGGGTGGTGCTGAGGGGTCCTGGGGTGGTCCTAGGGGGTCCTGGGGTGGTGCTGAGGGGTCCTAGGGGGTCCTGGGGGTCCTGGGGGTCCTGGGGTGGTGCTGAGGGGTCCTGGGTCCTAGGGGTCCTGGGGTGGTGCTGAGGGGTCCTGGGGTGGTCCTAGGGGGTCCTGGGGTGGTGCTGAGGGGTCCTAGGGGGTCCTGGGGAGTCCTAGGGGGTCCTGGGGTGGTGCTGAGGGGTCCTAGGGGGTCCTGGGGGTCCTAGGGGGTTCTGGGGTGGTGCTGAGGTGTCTTAGGGTGGTCTTGAGGGGTCCTGGGGGTCCTAGGGGGTTCTGGGGGGTCCTGAGGGGTCCTGGGGGTCCTGGGGGTCTGGGAGGGGTCCTAGGGGTCTTAGGGTGGTTCTGGGGGTCCTGGGGGTTCTGAGGGGTCCAGGGGGTCCTAGGGGGTCCTGGGGTAGCTCTGAGGGGTCCTGGGTGCCCCCTGAGGGGTCCTGGGGGGTGCCCTGAGGGGTCCTAGGAGGTCTTAGGGTGGTCCTGAGGGGTCCTGGGGGGTCTTGGGGTGGCTCTGAGGGGTCCTGGGGGATCCTGGGTGGCTCTGAGGGGTCCTAGGGGGTCCTGGGGTGGCTCTGAGGGGTCCTGGGGGGGTCCTGGGGGGTCCTGAGGGGTCCTAGGGTGGTGCTGGGAGGGTCCTGGGGGGGTCTGGGATGGTGCTGAGGGGGTCTTGGGTGACCCTGGGGTGCCCTTGGCTGACCTTGGGGTGCCCTTTGCCTGACCCTGGCTGCCCCTGGGGTGCCCTTAGGTGACCCTTGGCTGCCCTTGGCTGCCCCTGGGGTGCCCTTGCCTGACCCTGGCTGCCCCTGGGGTGACCATAGGTGCCCCTGGGGTGCCCTTGGGTGCCCTTGGGGGGGGTCCTGCTGCCACTTTTCCCCCCCTCCCCCCAGGGGCCTGATCAGTGAGCAGCCAGACCAGGAGCTCTTCTTCCTCGACACTGGGACCCCCCCTGGCCCCCCAGGTGAGCCCTGAGGGGGGGAGGGGCTCTAGGGGGTGGGGGAGGGGCTCTGGGGTCCTCTCAGGCCCTCACCCACCCCCTTGGGGATCCTCTCCTCCTCCCCCCCCCCAGCTGGGACCCCCAAGGAGGCTCTGGAGAGGCCTCTGGGAGTGGACCTGGTGCTGCAGAACCACTCCAGGGTGCAGCCCCCCAGGAGGTGAGGAGGGGGAAGGGAGGGGAAGGGGGAGGGGGAGATGGGGGAGGGGAACAGCTGGGGCACAGCTGGGAGGGGCTGGGGGTCCTTGGGGGCGTCTGGGACACATCTGGGGGTCTGGGGGTCCTGGGGGAGGGTCTGGGGTCCTGGGGCACACCTGGGGGCGTCAGGGCAGGGTCTGGGGGTCCTGGGGAGAGTCTGGGGGTCCTGAAGCCCATCTGGGGGTCTGGGGGTCAGTGGGGGGTCTGGGGCACATCTAGGGGTCCTGGATCTCATCTGGGGGTCTGGGGGTCCTAGTGGAGGTCAGGGCAGGGTCTGGGGGTCCTGGGGGATCTGGGGGTCCTGGGGGACTGGGGGTCCTTGGAGGGGGTCTGGGGGTCCTGGGGCACACCTGGGGGGGGTCAGGGCAGGGTCTGGGGGTCCTTGGGGGGGGTCTGGGGGTCCTGAAGCCCATCTGGGGATCCTGGGGCACATCTGGGGGTCTGGGGGGGTCCTGGAGCCTATCTTGGGGGTCAGGGGGTCCTGGGGGGTGTGGGGGTCCTGGGGAGGTGGGGGGTCTCTCACCCCATGCCCCCCCTCTTCTCCCCCTCCCCCCCCCCCGCAGCTCCCCAGCTCCCCGGGGGCCCAAGGCGGCCAAGCGGCGGCGGCAGGGCCCGGGGGGGGTGGGCAGGGGGCGGCTGCGGCTCTCTGCCGCCCCCCAGCGGCGGCTGCAGGGACTGGGGGGGGAGGTCGGCAGGGTTCCGCTCTCTGCCGCCCCCCAGCGGCCCCCGCGGGAGGCTCTCCCCGGGCAGGCCGAGAGGGGGCGCTCCGAGCCGGCCAGGGCCTTCTATGACCTGTGGGGGAGCAGGGTGAGTGGGGGAGGGGAAGGGGGAGGGGGAGGAAGAGAAAGAGGGAGGAGGGAGGGAGGAGGAGGAGGAGGGAGGGGAAAGGGGAGGGGGAGGAAGAGAAAGAGGGAGGAGGGAGGAGGAGGAGGAGGAAGGAAGGGGAAGGGAGGGGGAAGAGGGAGGAGGAGGGAGGGGAGAGGGGAGGGAGGGTAGGAGAAAGAGAAGGGAGAGGGGAAAGAGGGAAGGGGAGGGGAAAGGGGAAAAGGGAAAGGGGGAAGGGAAATGGGGAGGGGGAGGGGAAAGGGAGAGGGAGGGGAAGGAGGAGGATGAGGAAAGGGAGGGAGGAGAAAGGAAGGAGGAGTAAGAGGAGAAGAAGAGGCAGGGGAGGGGAAGGGGGAGGGAGGAGAAGGAGAGGGGAGAGGGAAAGGGGAGGGGAAAAGGAGGAGGGAAGGGGGAGGGGAAAGAGGAAGGGGAGGGGAAGGGAGAGAGAGAGGAAGGAGGAGGATGAGGGAGGAGAAAAAGAGGGAGGAGGAGTAAGGAGAAGAAGAGGGGGGGGAGGGGAAGGAGGAGAAGGGAGAGAGAGGAAAGGGGGAGGAGAAGAGAGGGAGGAGAGGAGGTGGAAGAAGGGAGAGGGGAGAGGGGAGGGGAAGGGAGGGGAGGAGGAAGAGAGGGGGAGGGGAAAGGGGGAGGGAGGAGGAGAAGGAGAGGGGAGAGGGAAAAGGGGAGGAGGAGAAGGGGGAAGGAGGAGAAGAGGTAGGGGAGGGGGAAGAGGAGGAAGGGGGAAGGGAAAGGGAGAGAGGGAAAAGGGGGAGGAGGGAGAGGGGAAAGGGGGAGGGGGAAGGGGAGAAGGGAGGAGGGGAAAGGGGAAAGAGAGAGGGGAGAAGGGGAGAAAGGGAAAAGGGGAAGGGGAAAGAGAGGGAGAGGGAGGAGAGGAAAGAGGGAGAGGAAAGGGGAAAAGGGGGAGGGGAGAGGGGGAAGGAGGGGAGAGGGGGAAGGAGGGGGAAGGGGAGGGGAAAGAGGGAGGGAAAAGAGAGAGGGAGGAGGAAAAAGGAGGAGAAAGGGAGGGGGAAGGGGAAAGGGGGAGTGGGAAAAGGGGGAGGGGAAAGAGGGAGGAGGGAGGGGAAGGGGGAGGGGGAAGGGAAGGAGAGGAAGGCAAAGGGAGGAAGAAGAGGAAAGAGGGAGGGGGAAGGGGGAGGGGTAAAGAGGAGGGGGAGGGGAAAGGGGAGGAGGGGAAAGGGAGAAGGGGAGAGAGGAAAGAGGGAGAGGGAGGAGGGACAAGGGAGGAGGGAGAGGAGGAAGGGAAGGAGGGAAAGGGATCTGGGGAGGGGGGCCTGGAGGGGGTCCCTAGGGGTCTTGGGGGTCCTCAGGGGTCTTGGGGTCCCCCTGACCTTTGGGGGTGTGTGCCCCCTTTGCAGCCCCCAGGAGCAGGACCTTTGGTTCCTGCAGCAGACCAAGAAGCTGCAGGTCAAGGTGAGGCCCCTCCCCCAGCCCCTCCCCCCTCCCTCCCCCTCCCCGACCTTTTGGGGGCGTCCTGGACCCCCTCCCCCCCTCACTCAGGCTCTTATTTGGGGGGGGGGGTGTCCCTGGCAGCCCCCCAGGAGGCAGCAGGGGAGGCCTGGCCCAGCTGTGCCAGCTGTGGAGCTGCCCCCCCCGGGGGCCTCCTACAACCCTGCCCTGGAGGACCACCAGGTGAGGGGGAGGGGGCTGGGAGGGGGTCCTGGGGGCTTGGGGGAGCTGGAGGGGGTTGGGGGCTGAGGGAGGGGTTGGGAGGGGTGGGGAAGGGGTCTGGGGTCCTGGGGAGGGGGCTTGGGGGTGGGGGAGGGGTTGGGGGAGGGGCTAGGAGGGGTCTAGGAGTCCTGGGGGTGTGGGGAGGGGGTTGGGGGAGGAGCTTGAGGGGTGGGGAGGGGCTGGGAGGGGTTGGGGGAGGGCTCTGGGGGTCCTGGGGAGGCTTGGGGAGGGGGAGTGGGGGAGGGGCTGGGAGGGCTCTGGGGGTCCTGGGGGTGGGGGAGGGGCTGGGCGTGGCCCTGGGTGGGGTCTGAGTCATTTTGGGGTCACTCCTCCTTTATTTTGGGGGTGCTGACTCCTCCCCCTTTTCCCCTCCCCTTTCCCCTCCCCTTCTCACCCCTCCCCCATCCCCTTTCCCCCCCCCCCTTCCCCCCCCCCCTCCCCTTTCCCCCCCCCTTTTCCCCTCCCCTTCTCCCCTCCCCTTCTCCCCCTCCCCTTCTCCCCCTCCCCTTCTCCCCCTCCCCTTCTCCCCCTCCCCTTCTCCCCCTCCCCTTCTCCCCCTCCCCTCCCCCTCTCTCCCCCTCCCCCTCTCTCCCCCTCCCCCTTCCCCCCCCCCCCTTCTCCCCCTCCCCTTCTCCCCCTCCCCTTCTCCCCCTCCCCTTCTCCCCTCCCCTCCCCCCCCCCTCCCCTCCCCTCTCCCCCTCCCCTCCCCCAGGCCCTGCTGCTGCAGGCCCACGAGGAGGAGGTGAGGAAGAGGAGGGAGGAGGAGAAGGTGGAGAGGCAGCTGCGGGTCCCAGCGGGGGTCGAGCTGGGCACGGAGGTGAAGGACGACCCCAGACCCTCCCCCCCTCCCCCTGCCCCTCCCCCTGCCCCTTTAAACCCCGGGGGGGGGCGTGGTCTCCCCCTCCCCACGTGGCCAACACTGCTTCCTCCCCCTTCCCCCTCCCCTGCAGGAGAGTCGCTTCAGGGAGCAGTGCCAGGGGCTGCTGGAGGAAGAGGAGGAAGAGGAGGAGGAGGAGGAGAAAGAAGAGAAGGAGAAGGAGGAAGAGAAAGAAGAGGAAGAAACAGCAGCGCCAGTGCGGGAAGCGCCAGGCGGGGAGGGCTGGCCGGAAGTGAGGTCACCGGAAGTGAGTGAAGCGGCGGCCGGCAAGGAGCCGCCGGAAGTGAGGCGCAAAGCGGCCGGCAAGGGAGCACCGGAAGTGAGGCGCAAGGCAACCAATAGGGAAGCGCCGGAAGTGAGGCGCGAAGCGGCGGCCAATAGGGAGCCGCCGGCGGCGGCCGAGGCGCCGGAAGTGGGCGGGGCGCCCCGGGCGGCCCCACATGGGCAGAAGAAGACAGAGCAGCAGCGCAGGAGGGAGAGGGAAGCCAGGATCCAGGTAGGGCAGGGAGGGAGCCTGGGGGGGGTTGGGGGCGGGGGAGGGGGCTTGGGGGTTGGGGAGGGGGTCCAGAGGGTTTTGGGGAGGGGGAGCTCGGGGCTGTGGGTTTTGGGGGTGGAGCGCAGGGATGTTGGGGGAGGAGGAGGCTGGGGTGGGGGGAGGGAAGGGCGGGGAAGGGGGGTTTGGGGGGGGTTCCCCGTGGGGTTTGGGGTCTCTCCCGTGGGTCTTGGGGGGGTCCCTATAGCTTTTGGGGTCTCTCCCATGGGCTTTGGGTTCCCTCCTTTGCCTCTTGGGGGCTCCCCCCCGGCTCTTGGGGGTCTCTCCCATACCTTTTGGGTCTCCCCATGGGCTTTGGGTTCCCTCCCACGGCTCTTGGGCCTCCCCCTGGCTCTGGGGTCCCTCCCCTGGCTCTTGGGTTCCCTCCTTTGCCTCTTGGGGGTCTCCATGGGCTTTGGGTTCCCCCCCAAGGCTCTTGGGGCTCCCCCTCTGGCTCTTGGGGGGCTCCCCATGGGCTCTGGGATCTCTCCTTTGCCTCTTGGGGCTCCCCCCCATACCTTTTGGGGTCCTTCCCATACCTTTTGGATCTCCCCATGGGCTCTTGGGTTCCCTCCTTTGCCTCTTGGGGCTCCCCGCCATGACTCTTGGGGTTCCTCCCATACCTTTTGGGTCCCCCCATAGGCTCTGGGTTCCCTCCCCTGGCTCTTGGGGCTCCCCCTTTGTCTCTTGGGTCCCTCCCATGGCTCTTGGGTGTCCCTCCCCAGCTCTTGAGGGTCCCTCCCATACCTTTTGGGCTCTCCCCATGGGCTTTGGGGCTCCCTCCTATACCTTTTGGGGTCCCTCCCATACCTCTTGGGTCTCTCCTATGGGCTCTTGGGTCCCTCCCATGCCTTTTGGGTCTCCCCTTTGCCTCTTGGGGGGCTCCCCATGGGCTCTGGGGTCCCTCCTTTGCCTCTTGGGGCTCCCCCCATACCTTTTGGGGTCCTTCCTACACCTTTTGGGTCTCCCCATGGGCTTTGGGTTCCCTCCCATGGCTTTTGGGATCCCTCCTTTGCCTCTTGGGGCTCCCCCCCTGGCTCTTGGGGGTCCCCCCCTGGCTCTTGGGGCTCTCCCTGTGCCTTTGGGGTCCCTCCCATGCCTCTTCGGGCTCCCCATAGGCTCTTGGGGTCTCCCCCACGGCTCTTAGGGTCTCTCCCCTGTCTCTTGGGACTCCCCCCCATACCTTTTGAGGTCCCTCCTATACCTTTTGGGTCTCCCCATGGGCTTTGGATTCCCCCCCACGGCTCGTGGGGCTCCCCCTCGAGCTCTTGGGGGTCTCCCCCCCATACCTTTTGGGGTCCCCCCATACCTTTTGGGGTCCCTCCTATACCTTTTGGGTCTCCCCATGAGCTCTGGGGTCCCTCCTTTGCCTCTCGGGGGTCTCTCCCTCGGCTCTCGGGGGTCTCTGCCTCGGCTCTCGGGGGGTCGGCAGGAGGGGCAGCGGCTGCGGGAGAAGGCAGCTCGGCGCCGGCGCCAGGACCTCTTCCGCCTGCGGAGCCTGCGGCGGGAGCTGCTGCGCCGGGACGCGGAGCTGCGCTGGCGCCGCCGCCGCCGCCAGGTGGCGCTGCGGGAACGCCGAGCCAAGGAGCCCGGCCGGCTCGGCAGGCTCCGGTGCGAGACCCCCTCCCCCCCCCGGTTATTACCCCCCAAATTATTAGCACCCCCTGGGATCCCCACCCCATTTATTAGCCCCTCCCCGCGGTTATTAGCTCCTCCCTCCCGGTTATTAGTCCTTCCTGGGATCCCCACCCCATTTATTAGCCCCCTCTCCCCCTGGTTATTACCCCCCGGGAACCCCACCCCCATTTATTAGCCCCTCCCCCGCGGTTATTAGCTCCTCCCCGATTATTAGTCCCTCCTGGGATCCCCACCCCATTTATTAGCCCCCTCCCCCCCTGGTTATTACCCCCCTGGGAACCCCACCCCCATTTATTAGCCCCTCCCCCGCGGTTATTAGCTCCTCCCCCCCGGTTATTAGCCCCTACTGGGATCCCCACCCCATTTATTAGCTCCTCCCCCTGGTTATTAGCCCCTCCTGGGATCCCACCCCTGGTTATTAGCTCCTCCCCTGGTTATTAGCTCCTCCCCCTGGTTATTAGCCCCTCCCCCGGTTATTAGTCCTTCCTGGGATCCCCACCCCATTTATTAGCCCCCTCCCCCTGGTTATTACCCCCGGGAACCCCACCCCCATTTATTAGCCCTTTCTCCCTGGTTATTAGCCCCTCTTGGGACCCCTACCCCAATTATTAGCCCTCCCTGGGACCCCTGCCCTAATTATTAGCCCCCTCTGGGAACCCTACCTCAATTATTAGCCCCCTAAGACCCTCCCCCTGGTTATTAGCACCCTCTGGGACCCCCACCCCGTTTATTAGTCCCCTAAGACCTTTCCCCCTATTTATTAGCCCCCTCTGGGACCCCCACCCCCATTATTAACCTCTTTAAGATCCTCCCTCCCTTGTTATTAGCACCCTCTGGGACCCCTACCCCAATTATTAGCCCCCTAAGACCCTCCCCCAGTTATTGGCTCCCCTGGGACCCCCCCCTATTATTAGTCCCTCTGGGCCCCTCCCCCGGTTTTTAGCCCTCCCCGGTTTTAGCCCCTCCCCCCGGTTTTTAGCCCCTCCCCGGTTTTAGCCCCTCCCCCGGTTTTTAGCCCCCCGGTTTTTAGCCCCTCCCCCGGTTTTTAGCCCTCCCCCGGTTTTTAGCCCCCCGGTTTTAGGCCCCCGGTTTTAGCCCCCCCGGTTTTTAGCCCCTCCCCGGTTTTTAGCCCCCCCCCGGTTTTTAGCCCCTCCCCCGTTTTTAGCCCCTCCCCCGTTTTTAGCCCCTCCCCCGGTTTTTAGCCCTCCCCCGGTTTTTAGCCCCTCCCCCGGTTTTAGCCCCTCCCCGGTTTTTAGCCCTCCCCGGTTTTAGCCCCCCCCGGTTTTTAGCCCCTCCCCCGGTTTTTAGCCCCTCCCCCGGTTTTTAGCCCCTCCCCCGGTTTTTAGCCCCTCCCCCGGTTTTTAGCCCCTCCCCCGGTTTTTAGCCCCCCCCGGTTTTTAGCCCCTCCCCCGGTTTTTAGCCCCCCCCCCCTCCCCCGGTTTTAGCCCCTCCCCGGTTTTAGCCCCTCCCCCGGTTTTTAGCCCTCCCCCGGTTTTTAGCCCTCCCCTATTTATCAGCCCCCTCCCCCTTTGGAGCCCCCCCCTCATTCCCCTCTCCCCTCCCCTCCTCTCCCCCAGGTTCCAGCCTCCCCCTGGCCGTGCAGCTCAGCGAGGAGCTGGCAGACTCCCTCCGCACCCTCAAGGTCAGCCTGGGCCCTCCCACTCCCTCCCCCTTTGGGGTCTCCCTCCCCCTCCCTCCCCTCCATTTGGCCTCCCCTCTCCCTTTTCAGCTTCCTTCTCCCCCCTCCTCCCTTTCCCCTTTGGTCTCTCCCCCTGGTCTCCTCCTCCCCCTTTTGTCCTCCCCCTCCCTCCCCACTCTTTGACTTCTCCCTCCCTCTTCTCCCCCTTTGGTCTCTTCCACTCCCTTCCCCTTTGGTCTCCCCCTCCCTTCCTCCCCCTTTGGGGTCTCCTCTCTTCCCCCCCTTTGGGGCCTCCCCCTCCCCCTCTTTTTGCCCTCCTCCTCCCCCTCCCCTCTTTTGCCCTCCTCCTCCCCCTACTCCCTTTTTGCCCTCCCCCTCCCCATTTGGGGGTCCTCCTTCCCTCCCCCTTCCTCCTTCCCTCCCCCTTCCTCCTTCCCTCCCCCTTCCTCCTTCCCTCCCCCTTCCTCCCCTCCCCCTTCCTCCCCCTCCCTTCCCCCTTCCCCTTCCCCTTCCCCCCCTTCCTCCTTCCCTCCCCTTCCTCCTTCCCTCCCCCTTCCTCCTTCCCCCCCCTTCCTCCTTCCCTCCCCTTCCTCCTTCCCTCCCCCTTCCTCCTTCCCTCCCCCTTCCTCCTTCCCTCCCCCTTCCCTCCTTCCCTCCCCCTTCCTCCTTCCCTCCCCCTTCCCTCCCCTTCCTCCTTCCCTCCCCTCCTCCTCCCTGACTTCTCCTTCCTATCTTGCTCTCCCTCCCCCTTTTTCTTTCCTCCCCCTCCCCTTTTTCCCTCCCCCTCCCCCTTTTTTCCTTCCCCCTTCCTTCCTTTTTTGCCCTCCCCCTCCCCATTTTTTTCCCCCTCCCCTTTTTTGCCCTCCCTCCCCCTTTTTGGCCCTCCCCTCCCCTTGGGCCCTCCCCTGCCCGTTTTGGGGTCCCCCGGCAGCGCCCCCTGATGAGCCCCATCCTTGCGCTGTGAGGATTCGCTGCCCCCGGCCCCGGGGGGGCGAATGTGAAGCTCTCTTGGGGGGGTCCTGGGGCCAGGCCTCGGGGGCCAGGCCCTGGGGGCTGAGGGTGCTGCAGGGGGGGACCCCTCCCCAAACCTCCCCCCTCCCCCCACCCAGGGGCACCTTGGGGCTGATTTGCGCAGTTTAGGGCAAATTTGGGCCATTTAGAGCAAATTGGACAGTTTGGGGCAAATTTGGGCCACTTGGGGCAAATTTGGGCAATTTTGGTTCAATTTGGGCTGGTTTGGGTAAATTTGGGCAGTTTGGGGCAAATTTGGGCAATTTTGGCTCAATTTGGGCTGGTTTGGGTAAATTTGGGCAATTTTGGGGTAAATTTGGGCAGTTTGGGGCAAATTTGGGCAATTTTGGTTCAATTTGGGCTGGTTTGGGGTAAATTTGGGCAATTTTGAGGTAATTTTGGGCAGTTAGAGGTAAAATTTGGGCAATTTTGGTTCAATTTGGGCTGGTTTGGGTAAATTTGGGCAATTTTGCGTAAATTTGGGCAGTTTGGGGCAAATTTGGACAGTTCTGGGTAAATTTGGTCCAATTTGGGCAGTTTGGGATAAATTTGGGCAATTTTGGACCAATCTGGGCCCTTTTTGGGGTGAATATAGGCAATTTAGGGCAACTTTGGGGCAATTTGGCCAATTTTGGACCAATTTTTGCCCTTTTTGGGATGAATTTAGACAACCTAGGGCAAATTTGGGCAGTTTTGGGGTGAATTTGGGCCATTTTTGGATCAATTTGGGCCCTTTTTGGGGTGGATTTGGGCAATTTAGGGACAATTTGGTCATTTTTGGGGTGAACTTGGCCTATTTCAGACTAATCTGAGCCTTTTTTGGGGTGAATGTAGGCAATTGAGGGCCAATTTGGGGCAATTTAGGGCCAATTTGGGCAATTTTGGGGTGAATTTAGCCATTTTTGGACCACTTTGGGCCCTTTTGGGGGTGAATTTAAGCGATTTAGGGCAACTTTGGGGCAATTTTGGGGTGAATTTGGGCAATTTAGGGCAAATTTGGTCATTTTTGGGGTGAATTTGGGCAATTTAGGGCAATTTTAGGGTGAATTTGGGCAATTTTGGACCAATTTGGGCCCTTTTTGGGGTGAATTTAGGCAACTTAGGGCAACTTTGGGGTGAATTTGGGCAATTTTGGACCGATTTGTGCCCTTTTTGGGGTGAATTTGGGCAATTTAGGGCCAATTTGGTCATTTTTGGGGTGAATTTAGGCAATTTAGTGCACCTTTGGGACAATTTTGGGGTGAATTTGGGTAATTTAGGGCCAATTTGAGGTGAATTTGGCCAATTTTGGGCTAATTTGTGCCCTTTTTGGGGTGAATTTGGGCAATTTTGGACCGATTTGTGCCCTTTTCGGGGTGAATTTAGCCAATTCAGGGCACTTTTGGGGTAAATTTGGGCATTTTGGGGGCAAACTTGACCTTTTGGGGCTGAATCTGGCCATTTGGGGCCCAGCTTGGCCAACTGAGGGCCAATTTTGGGGTGAACTTGGCCAACTTTGGGCCAGCTTGGGGCAGTTTTGGGTCCCCACTCTCTCCCTTTTTGCCCTCTCCTCGCTGGGGGTGGTCGAGGGGGCGGTGGTGGTGGTTGGGGGGGGAGGGAGTTAGGGTTCTCCTCAGCCCTTGGGGATCTCCCCAAGCTTTTGGGGACCCCCTTGGGACCCCCCCTGAGCCCCTTCTCCCTCCCCCCCCTCTCTGCCTCCCCTCCCCCTGTGCAGCCTGAGGGCAGCATCCTCCTGGAGCGCTTCAAGAGCCTGCAGCGGAGAGGCCTCATCGAGCCCAGGGAGAGGGCAAAGTGAGTCTGGGAGGGGGGTTGGGGGGGGGGGTGTCCCCCCCCAAGGTGTGGGGCAGCTGGGGGGGCAAGTTTGGGGCTCACCTGGGGGTCCTTTCCCTCCCCCCTCTCTAGGTTCAAGAGGAGATACAAGCTGAAGTATGTGGAGAAGAGAAGCTTCCGAGCCGTGACGTGAGTGGGGCTGGGGGGGGAGCAGTGAGGGGCTGGCTGTGGGGCTAGGTGTGGGGTGGCTGTGGGGTGGCTGTGGGGCTAGGTGTGGGGTGGCTGTGGGGGTGGCTGTGGGGCTAGGTGTGGGGTGGCTGTGGGGCTAGGTGTGGGGTGGGTGTGGGGTGGCTGTGGGGCTAGGTGTGGGGCTAGGTGTGGGGTGGCTGTGGGGTTAGATGTGGGGTGGGTGTGGGGTGGCTATGGGGTTAGATGTGGGGTGGGTGTGGGGTGGCTGTGGGGCTAGGTGTGGGGTGGCTGTGGGGGCAGATGTGGGGTGGCTGTGGGGCCAGGTGTGGGGTGGCTGTGGGGTTAGATGTGGGGTGGCTGTGGGGCTAGGTGTGGGGTAGGTGTGGGGTGGCTGGGTGGCTAGGTGTGGGGGCTGGGGGCAGATGGGTGGCTGTGGGGTTAGGTGTGGGGGTGTGGGGTGGCTGGGGTTAGGTGTGGGGCTAGGTGTGGGGTGGTGTTGGGGTTAGGTGTGGGGCTAGGTGTGGGGTGGCTGTGGGGGCAGATGGGTGGCTGTGGGGTTAGGTGTGGGGTAGGTGTGGGGTTAGGTGTGGGGTGGCTGTGGGGCAGGTGTGAGGCTAGATGTGGGGTCAGATGTGGGGTGGGTGTGGGGCTAGGTGTGGGGTGGCTGTGGGGTTAGACGTGGGGCAGCTATAGGGCAGCTGTGGGGCAGCTATAGGGCAGCTGTGGGGCAGCTGTGGTTTGGCTGTGGGGCCAGCTATGGGGCAGCTGTGGGGGCAGCTATAGGCCAGCTATGGGGGCAGCTGTGGATTGGCTGTGGGGCAGCTATAGGGCAGCTGTGGGGCTATCTGTGGGGCAGCTGTGGATTGGCTGTGGGGCCAGCTGTGGGGCTACCTGTGGGGCCAGATATGGATTGGCTGTGGGGGCAGCTATAGAGCAGCTGTGGGGCCATCTGTGGGGCAGCTGTGGGGCCAGGTGTGGGGCAGGTGTGGGGCCTGAGGCCTCTCCCCAACCTTTCTCTCTCTGTTGCAGGCTGTGAGTGGATCTCAGCTCCCAATAAAGCTTCAGCTGCAGCCTCTGCCTCTGGCTCTGCCTGGGGGGGGGCACCGGGGAGGGGCTGGGGGCACTGGGGAGGGGACTGGGAGGGCTTGGAGGGGACTGGGAGGGCCTGGAGAGGGTCTAGGGGGGACTGGAAAGGGCTTGGGGGGCATTGGGAGGGGACTGGGGAGGGGCTGGAGGACCCTGGGGGCACCTGGAAAGGGCTTGGGGGCACTGGGAGGGAACTGGGAGGCACTGGGGAGGGCTTGGGGGCTCTGGGGAGGGCTTGGGAGGGTCTGGAGGGCTCTGGGGTGGACTGGAAAGGGCTTGGGGGAGGGCTGGGGGCACTGGGAGGGCCTGGAGGACTCTGGGGAGGGTTTGGGAGGGCCTGGGGGACTGGGAAGGGCTTGGGGGCACTGGGGAGGGGACTGGGGAGGGCCTGGGGGACCTGGGGGACCTGGGGGACCTGGAAAGGGCTGGGGGGGACTGGAGGGCATTGGGAGGGCTTGGGGGGCACTGGGAAGGGCTTGGGGGGGGGACTGGGGAGGGTCTGGAGGGCATTGGGAGGGCCTGGGGAGGGCCTGGGGGGCTCTGGGGGTTACCAGGGAGGGCCTGGGGGGAACTGGAAGCAAACTGGGGGGGTCTGGGGGGCACTGGAAAGGGCTTAGGGGTCACTGGGAGGGCCTGGGGGACTCGGGGGCTCTGGGGGGGCACCGGGGAGGGCCTGGGCGGCACCGGGGAAGGCCTTGGCGGCACCGAGCGGCTCCAGCCCCTTCCGGGCCTGCCTCCCAGTCCCATAATCCCTTGCGGGAGGCCTGCGCCGGAAGTCCCTTAGCACCATTCACCGGAAGTCCCTTAGCCCTATTCACCGGAAGTCGGTCAACCCTTCGCCGGAAGTCGCTGCTGCCCCCTCCCCCCGCATCACCTTCCCTCGCTGTCAGCGGGACCGGAAGTGGCCCTGAGCGGGACCGGAAGTGCCTGCTCCCTCCGCGGGCCCTGCCGCCGTCGCCATGGCGCTGTTCGAGCAGATGAGAGCCAACGTGGGCAAGCTGCTGAGGGGCATCGACCGGTACCGGCCCGGGGAGGGGAGAGGGTTCGGAGGGGACCCGGGAGGAGTCCAGGAAGGGGTTTGGAGGAGCTGGGGAGCGGCTGGGAAGGGACTTAGAGGCACCGGGAGGAGGCCAGGAGAGGCCTGGAGGGACCGGGAGCGGCCCGGGAGGAGGCCGGGAGGGGCTTAGGGGGCCGGGACCGGCGGGAGGGGACTCGGAGGGATCGGGACCGGCCCGAGAGGAGTCCAGGATGGGCTTGGAGGGACCGGGAGCGGCCTAGGAGGAGTCCAAGAGGGGTTTGGAGCAGCTGGGAAGGGACTTAGGGGCAGCGGGACCGGCCCCGGGAGTGTCCCGGAGGGGTCTGAACCGACCTGGGAGGAGTCCCAGGGGGCTTAAAGGGACCGGGAGCGGCGGGAGGGGACTCGGAGGGACCGGGAAGGGATTCAGGGGGACCGGGAAGGGCTGAAAGGGACTCAGGGGGGCCGGGAGCGGCCCAGGAGGAGTCTCGGAGGGGCTTAGGGGGCCGGGAACGGCAGGGAGGGGACTCGGAGGGACCGGGAAGGGATTCAGGGGGACCGGGAAGGGACTTGGGGGGGGTCGGGAAGGGACTCAGAGGCACCGGGAGGGGACTCGGAGGGACCGGGACCGGCCCGGGAGGAGTCCAGGAGGGGCTTAGGGGGCCGGGACCGGGGGGGAAGGAGACTCGGGGGGGTCGGGAAGGGTCTGGGGGGGTCGGGAATGGTCTGGGGGGGGTCGGGAAGGGTCGGGAAGGGTCCCGGGGGGGTCCAGACCGAGGGGGCAAGGGGGGGGGTCTGGACTCATCTACCTCCCACCCAGCCCCGAGGCCTCCCCCCGGGGGTCTCTCCCCCTCTTTTGAGACCTGCGCCCCCCCGCGGTGGGAGCCGGGAGCTGCTCCTCGGCTCCAACCTCACCCCCCCGGGGGTGGGGAAGGGTTTTGGGGGGGCTGCTGAGGCTGAGTGGGGCAGGGGGGAGGGGGAGGAGGGGGTTGGAGCCCCCAGGTGAGGTTTTTTTTGGGGGGGGTCTCCCCCTCTTTTCCTTTCCCTCCCTCTCTGGGGGGCAGCTACAACCCCGAGAACCTGGCGACCCTGGAGCGCTACGTGGAGACCCAGGCCAAGGAGAATGCCTACGACCTGGAGGCCAACCTGGCTGTGCTCAAGCTGTGAGACCCCTCCCCAAAATACCCCCCCAGGCCCCCCCAGGGACCCCCAGATCCATTCAGGCCCCCCCAGACCCCCCCAGGCTCCCCAGACCCCCAGAGCCCCCCAGAGCCACCCCGAGCCCTGCAGAGCCTCCTGCAGGACCCCCAGGGCCCCCAGTCCCCTCCTAGACCCCTGAAGACCCCCCAGACCCCCAGACCTTTAGACCCTCCCAGGGAGCCCCAGATCCATCCAGACCCCCCAGACCCCCCAGGCCCCCAGTCTCACCCAGAGCCCCCAGAGCCCCTGCAGGCCGAGCCCTGCAGAGCCTCCTGCAGACCCCCCAGGGCCCCCAGACCCCTCCTAGCCCCCTGAAGACCCCCAGACCCCCAGAGCCCCTGAAGACCCCCAGGAGCCCCAGATCCATCCAGGCCCCCAGACCCCCCCAGGCCCCCAGACCCCCAGAGCCCCCAGAGCCACCCTGAGCCATGCAGAGCCTCCTGCAGACCACCCCCAGAGCCCCCAGTCCCCCAGACCCCCTCCTAGACCCCTGAAGACCCCCCAGGCCCCCAGAAGGCTTTAGACCCTCCCAGGCTCCCCCAGATCCATCCAGGCCCCCAGACCACCCAGAGCCCCCCAGAGCCCCCCAGAGCCACCCTGAGCCCTGCAGAGCCTCCTGCAGACCACCCCAGGGGCCCCCAGTCCCCCAGACCCCTCCTAGACCCCTGAAGACCCCCCCCAGACCCCCCCAGAAGCCTTTAGACCCTCCCAGGACCCCCAGATCCATCCAGGCCCCCAGACTCACCCAGACCCCCAGACCCCCCAGAGCCCCTGAGCCCTGCAGAGCCTCCTGCAGGCCACCCCCAGGGCCCCCAGACCCCCTCCTAGCCCCTGAAGACCCCCCAGGCCCCCAGAAGCCTTTTTAGACCCCCCAGACTCACCCACACTCCCCCAGGCTCCCCCAGATCCATTCAGCCCTCCCAGACCCCCCAGGCCCCCCAGACTCACCCAGACCCCCCAGAGCCCCCAGAGCCACCCTGAGCCCTGCAGAGCCTCCTGCAGGCCACCCCCAGGGCCCCCAGTCCCCCCAGTGCCCCCAGACCCCCTCCTAGACCCTGAAGACCCCCAGGCCCCCCAGAAGCCTTTAGACCCTCCCAGGACCCCCAGATCCATCCAGGCCCCCAGACTCCCCCAGAGCCCCCAGAGCCCCCCAGAGCCCTGCAGAGCCTCCTGCAGCCCCAGAGCCCCCCAGACTCCCCAGACCCCCCAGACCCCCCAGACCCCCAGAAGACCCCCCCAGACTCACCCAGATCCATCCAGGCCCCCAGACCCCCAGGCTCCCAGGCCCCCAGAGCCCTGCAGGTTCCCCCGAGCCCTGCAGAGCCTCCTGCAGACCACCCCAGGGCCCCCAGTCCCCCCAGTCCCCCAGACCCCTCCTAGACCCCTGAAGACCCCCCAGACCCCCCCAGAAGCCTTTAGACCCCCAGACTCACCCAGACCCTCCCCAGGCTCCCCCAGATCCATTCAGCCCCCAGACCCCCAGAGCCACCCTGAGCCTTGCAGCCACTACCCAGAGTCTCTTCCAGACCCCCAGACCCCCCCAGAGTCCCTCTCAGTGCCCTGGGGACCCCCCCAGAGCCTTTGGGACCCCCCCAGAGTCCCTCCTAGAGCCCTGAGGACCCTCTCAGACCCTTCAGGCCCCCTTGAGAGCCCTGGGGACCCCCCCAGAGCCTTGGGGACCCCCCCAGAGTCCCTCTTAGAGCCCTGGGGACCCCCCAGAGCCTTGGGGACCCCCTGAGAGCCTTAGGGACCCCCCCAGAGTCCCTCTTAGAGCCCTGGGGACCCCCTGAGAGCCTTAGGGACCCCCCCAGAGTCCCTCTTAGAGCCCTGGGGACCCCCTGAGAGCCTTAGGGACCCCCCCAGAGTCCCTTGGGGACCCCCTGAGAGCCCTGGGGACCCCCCCAGAGTCCCTCTGAGAGCCCTGGGGACCCCCCCCAGAACCTTAGGGACCCCCTGAGATCCCTTGGGGACCCCCCCAGAGCCTTAGGGGCCCCCCCAGAGCCCCTCCTAGAGCCCTGAGGACCCTCTCAGACCCTTCAGGCCCCCTTGAGAGCCTTGGGGACCCCCCCAGAGCCTTGGGGGACCCCCTGCAGCCCCCTTTCCCCCATAGGTACCAGTTCAACCCAGCCTTCTTCCAGACCACTGTGACAGCTCAGATCCTGCTCAAGGCCCTGACCAACCTGCCCCACACTGACTTCACCCTCTGCAAGTGCATGATTGACCAGGCTCATGTATCCTCTGCCCTGCCCCCACCCCCCTGAGACCCCCCCCAGCGCCCAGGGAGGGGGCTTGGGGCACCCCTGACCCACCCTGGGCCCCTGGGAGGGGGATTTGGGGCACCCCTGACCCACCCTGGGCACCTGGGAGGGGGATTTGGGGACCCCTGAGCACCTGGGATGGGATTTGGGGCACCCCTGAGTACCTAGGGAGGGGTTTGGGGGACCCCTGAGCACCTAGGGAGGGATTTGGGGACCCCTGACCCACCCTGGGCCCCTGGGGGGGGGTTTGGGGGACCCCTGAGCACCTAGGGAGGGATTTGGGGTTTGGGACCCCTGGCCCACCCTGGGCCCCTGGGAGGGGGATTTGGGGCACCCCTGAGCACCTGGGATGGGATTTGGGGCACCCCTGGCCCACCCTGGGCCCCTGGGAGGGATTTGGGGCACCCCTGACCCACCCTGGGCCCCTGGGAGGGGGATTTGGGGCACCCCTGAGCACCTAGGGAGGGGTTTGGGGACCCCCTAGGCACCTAAGAGAGGACTTTGGGGACCCCCTGAGCACCTAGGGAGGGGTTTGGGGCACCCCTGAGCACCTAGGGAGGGATTTGGGGGACCCCTGACCCACCCTGGGCACCTGGGAGGGGGATTTGGGGCACCCCTGAGTACCTAGGCCCTAAGAGAGGACTTTGGGGACCCCCTCTGCACCTAGGGAGAGATTTGGGGGTCCCCTGAGCACCCTCAGGCCCCTGGGAAGGGATTTTGGGGTCCCCCAACTCCTAGGAGAGGCTTTTGGGGTCCCCCCAGGCCTAGGTCTGGCTTTTGGGGTCCCCCAACTCCTAGGAGAGGCTTTTGGGGTCCCCCCAGGCCTCAGGGCCTGGAAGCTGCTTTGGCTTCCCCCCCAGCTCAGGAAGGACCTTTTTGGGGTCCCTTTGGGAGGGGAAAGCTTTGGGGTGGGGGTCTGAAATTTGGGGTACACCTCGAGGGAGCTCTCCAGGATCTGGGGGGTCCCAAATTTGGGGGTGCAGCCCCTTGGACCCCCTCAAAAGAGGCCATTTTTGGGGTCCCCCCTTCCCACCTCTCAGTGCCTGGAAGCAGCTTTGGTTTCCCCCCCGGCTCAGGAAGGACCTTTTTGGGGTCCCTTTGGGAGGGGAAAGGTTTGGGGTGGGGGTCTGAAATTTGGGGTACACCTCGGGGAGGCTCTCCAGGATCTGGGGGGTCCCAAATTTGGGGGTGCAGCCCCTTGGACACCCCCTAAAAGAGGCCATTTTGGGGTCCCCCCCTCCCAGTAGCTTGAGGCAGCTTTGGCTTCCCCCCCAGCTCAGGAAGGACCTTTTTGGGGTCCCTTTGGGAGGGGAAAGCTTTGGGGTGGGGGTCTGAAATTTGGGGTACACCTCGGGGGGCTCTCCAGGATCTGGGGGTCCCAAATTTGGGGGTGCAGCCCCTTGGACACCCCCAAAAAGGCCATTTTTGGGGTCCCCCCAGGCCTCAGTGCCTGGAAGCAGCCTTGGGATCCCCCCTTGGGGAGTTGCTTTTGGGCTCCCTTGGGGAGGGGAAAGGTTTGGGGTGGGGGTCTGAAATTTGGGGTACACCTCGGGGAGGCTCTCCAGGATCTGGGGGGTCCCAAATTTGGGGGTGCAGCCCCTTGGGCCCCCCCTAAAAAGGCCATTTTTGGGGTCCCCCTCCTTGTTGCCTGGAAGCAGCCTTGGGATCTCCCCTGGGGGAGTTGCTTTTGGGCTCCCTTGGGGAGGGGAAAGGTTTGGGGTGGGGGTCTGAAATTTGGGGTACACTCGGGGGCTCTCCAGGATCTGGGGGTCCTCCCTTGGACCCCCAAAAAAGACCATTTTTGGGGTCCCCCCAGGCCTCAGTGCCTGGAAGCAGCCTTGGGATCCCCCCTGGGGGAGTTGCTTTTGGGCTCCCTTGGGGAGGGGAAAGGTTTGGGGTGGGGGTCTGAAATTTGGGGTACACCTCAGGTTCCCCCTCCTTGTTGCCTGAAGCAGCCTTGGGATCTCCCTTTGGGGTCCCTTTGGGAGGGGAAAGGTTTGGGGTGGGGGTCTGAAATTTGGGGTACACCTCGGGGGGGCTCTGCAGGATCTGGGGGGGGTCCCAAATTTGGGGGTGCAGCTCCTTGACCCCCCCCCTTTTTGCACCAACCTCAGCAAGAGGAGAGGCCCATCAGGCAGATCCTGTACCTGGGGGAGCTGCTGGAGACCTGCCACTTCCAGGCCTTCTGGGTGGGTTTTGGGGGGGGTCCCCCACCCCTTAAACGGCTTGGGGGGGGTCTCCTGGATGTGGGGGGACCCCCCCCGAGGGAATTGAGGGGTTGGGGGTCCCCTAAAGTGGTTTATTTTGGGGGGGGGGGTCTGCTGGCAGCAAGCCCTGGAGGAGAACTTGGAGCTGCTGGAAGGCATCACAGGCTTTGAGGACTCTGTTAGGAAGTGTGAGTGGGGAGGGGGCTTGTGGGGGAGGAATTTGGGGGTCCTGGGAGGCATTTGGGGGTCCTGGGAGGGATGTGGAGGGTCTTGGGGGATTAGAGGAGGTTTTAGGGGGATTTGGGGGAATTTGGGGGCTGGGGGCATTAGAGAAGGTTTTGGGGTCCTGAGGGGGATTTGGGGGGTCCTGGGGGACTTGAGGAGACTTTGGGGGTCCTGGGGAGGTTTTGGGAGGGATTTGAGGAGGTTTGGGGGTCCTGGAGGGATTTGAGGAGGTTTTGGGGGTCCTGGAGGGGATTTGGGGGTCCTGAGGGGGATTTATGGGGGACTGGAGGAGGTTCTGGGGGTCCTGGAGGAGATTTGAGGAGGTTCTGGGGGTCCTGGGGAGGATTTGGGGAGACTTTGGGGGTCCTGGGGGGGATTTGAGGAGGATTTGGGGGTCCTGGGGAGGATTTGGGGGTCCTGAGGGGGATTTGTGGGGTCCTGAGGGGGACTTGAGGAGGTTTTGGGGGTCCTGGGGGATTTGGGGGTCCTGGGGGAATTGAGGAGACTTTGGGGGTCCTGGGGAGGTTTTGGGGAGACTTGGGGGTCCTGGGAGGTTCTGGGACGTCCTGGTGGGGATTTGAGGAGGTTCTGGGGTCCTGGGGAGGATTTGGGGGTCCTAAGGGGGATTTGAGGTGGTTTTGAGGGTCCTGGGGAGGATTTGGGGGTCCTGGGGGATTAGAGGAGGTTCTGGGGTCCTGAGGGGGATTTGGGGGTCCTGGGGGAACTTGAGGAAGTTTTGGGGTCCTGAGAGGGATTTGGGGGTCCTGGAGGGATTTGAGGAGGTTCTGGGGTCCTGGGGGACTTGAGGAGGTTTTGGGGTCCTGGGGGATTTGGGGGTCCTGAGGGGGACTTGAGGAGGTTTTGGGGGTCCTGGGGGACTTGAGGAGGTTTTGGGGGTCCTGGAGGGGATTTGGGGGTCCTGGAGGGGATTTGGGAGGTTCTGGGGTCCTGGGGAGGGATCTGAGGGGGATTTGGGGGACTGGGGGACTCGAGGAGGTTTTGGGGGTCCTGGGGGGGAATTGGAGGAGGTTCTGGGGGTCCTTGGGGGGCTCTGGGAAGGGTTTGAGAAGCTTTTGGGGGGTCCTGGGGGGGGGCTTGAAGCTTTTGGGGTGCCCTTGGGGGTCTCCCCAGATCCATTTGGGGGTCCTCAAGGATTTGGGGTCCCCCCGGGGGGTCTTTTGGGGGTCCTGGGGGGGCTTTGGGGTCACCTCGGGGAGCTGCTGAGGGCTCTTGGGTGGCTTCCAGGGTCCCCCTGGGTGACTTTTGGGGGGTCCTGAGGGGGGCTTGAAGCTTTTGGGGTGCCCTTGGGGGTCTCCCCAGGTCCTTTTGGGGGTCCTCAAGGATTTGGGGTCCCCCTGGAGGGGTCTTTTGGGGGTCCTTGGGGGGCTTTGGGCTGTCCCAGATGGGTTTGGAGTGACCTCGGGGAGCTTCGGAGGGCTCTTGGGTGGCTTCCGGGGTCCCCCTGGGTGACTTTTGGGGGGTCCTGGGGGGGGCTTGAAGCTTTTGGGGTGCCCTTGGGGGTCTCCCCAGATCCATTTGGGGGTCCTCAAGGATTTAGGGGTGTCCTGGGTGGGTTTTGGGGGGTCCCAGATGGCTTTGGGGCTCCTGGGGGGGGACCTCCAGGTGCTTTGGAGGAGCTTCGGAGGGCTCTTGGGTGGCTTCCGGGGTCCCCCTGGGTGACTTTTGGGGGGTCCTGAGGGGGGCTTGAAGCTTTTGGGGTACCCTTGGGGGTCTCCCCAGATCCATTTGGGGGTCCTCAAGGATTTGGGGTCCCCCTGGGTGGGTTTTGGGGGTCCTTGGGGGGCTTTGGGCTGTCCCAGATGGGTTTGGAGTGACCTCGGGGAGCTTCGGAGGGCTCTTGGGTGGCTTCCGGGGTCCCCCTGGGTGACTTTTGGGGGGTCCTGGGGGGGGCTTGAAGCTTTTGGGGTGCCCTTGGGGGTCTCCTGAGATCCTTTTGGGGGTCCTCAAGATTTTGGGGTCCCCCTGAGGGGGGTTCCCCCCTCCCTTTTGCAGTCATCTGCCACGTGGTGGGCATCACCTACCAGCACATCGACCGCTGGCTGCTGGCCGAGATGCTTGGCGACCTCTCAGGTGAGCCCCGAGAAAAGTGGGGAGGGGGCTTCAGGCACCCCCCAAAATTTGAGGAGGGGTCTCTGAGGCTCTCTTTTGGGGTCCCCCCCTCTGATTTTGGGGTTCCCTCCCTCCCTCCCTGCCTCTCAGAGGCTCAGCTCAAGGTCTGGATGAGCAAATACGGCTGGGCCGAGGCCGAGGCCGGCAGGGTCCTGATCTGCAACCAGGAGGAGAGCATCAAGCCCAAGAACATCGTGGAGAAGATCGACTTTGAGAGTGAGGAGGGGGCTGGGGAGACCCCTCCCCAATTTGGGGAGGGGGTCTCCGACTCGGGGACCCCCTCCCCAAATTGGGGGGACCCCCCCCTAGGATCCCTGGGGGGACCCCAAAGCCTCCCAGGGGAAGCGAAAGGTCCTTGGGGGAGCTCCAGGGCCCAGGCTGGAGCCAAGCAGCCCCAGGGAGGCCCCTCCTCAATTTGGGGGAGACCTCCTGGGGGTCCCCAAGGTCCTGGGAGCTCCAGAGCCCAGGCTGGAGCCCCCTCCAGGAGACCCTGCCCAAATTGGGGACCCCCTCCCCTAATTAGAGACCCCCTCCCCAAATTGGGGGACCCCTGCTAGGGACCCTGGGGGGACCCCAAAGCCTCCCCGGGGGGAAGCGAAAGGTCCTTGGGGAGCTCCAGGGCCCAGGCTGGAGCCAAGCAGCCCCCAGGGGAGACCCCTCCCCAATTTGGGGAGGGGTCCTGGGGACCTGGGAGACCCCGAAAGGTCCTGGGGAGCTCCAGGGCCCCACCTCCAGGACCCCCTCCCCAGCCTCACAGGACCCCCTCCTCATTCAGGGACCCTCCCCAGCCCCAACCCCCTCAGGGGACCCCAGCCCCCTTAAGCAGCCCCCAGCCCCTTTCCCCTTTCCTCCCTTCCCCCCCTGAAGCCCCCCCTCCCAAATTCCCCCTCCCCCTTCCCCCGAAGCCCCCTCCTCACTTTGCCTCTTTGCCTTGCAGGTGTCTCCAGCATCATGGCCTCCTCCCTCTGACCCCCCCCGCCCCCTCCCCTCAAGCCCCCCTCCCCAATTTGGGGGCCCAGAGGGGAGACCCTCCCTAATAAAGCTCTGCCCTGAGGCTCTGCTGAATATTCATGAGGGGGGCGGGGCTTGGGGAGAATATTAATGAGGGGGAAGGGCTGGGGGCTCCTCCCTGTCCCTTCTCCCCCCTCTCCCCCCCCTCTAATTCCACCCTGGGGGGGTCCCAAACCCCTCCTGGAGGGGTCCCAGCCCCACCCTGGGGGTCCTAAGCCCACCCTGGGGGTCTCAGTCCCACCCTGGGGGTCCCAAACCCCTCCTGGGGGGTCCCAGACCCACCCTGGGGGGGTCCCAAGCCCCTCCTGGGGGTCCCAAACCCCTCTTGGGGTCCCAAACCCCTTCTGGGGGGGTCCCAGCCCTCCCCCTCCCCTCCCCCAGACCCATTTCATATAAAACCTTTATTCTGTAGCAAAGTCTTTGGGGAGGTCAGACCCCCTGCCCATCCCCCCCCCACCCACCCCCCCCACGACGACCCCCCCCCCAAATCCCCCCTGGGCTCCCCCCTCCCCCTCTGATGAATTGGGGGGGAGGGGATGGCCCCAAAGTGGGGAGGGGGCTTGAAATCGAGGGGGGGGAGGGGTCTGGGGTCCCGAGGGGGGGTGTGGGGTCCCGAGGGGGGGGTCTGGGGTCTCGAGGGGGAGGTGGGGGGTGGGGGAGGGGCTAGAGGCAGCGGTAGGAGCCAGGGGTGTTGAGGCAGCGTCCTGGTGGGCAGGGGGCTGGCAGCCAACACTCGTCCAGGTCTGGGGGAGGGGGAAGGGGAGAGGAAATGAGGAGGGGGAGAGGGGAGGAGGGGGTCGAGGGGAATCTGGAATTTGAGGAGGGGGTCTCGGGGGCTGGGGAGGGGTCTCTGACTCGGGGGGGAGGAGGATTGGGCGGGAGGAGGAGGATCGAGGGGGAGGGAGGGGAAGGAAGTGGTCGAGAGGGATCGAAGGATCGGGGTGGGGGGAAGGGGTTTGGGGCGGGGAAAATCGGGGGAGGGGAGGAGGGGGTCGAGGGGGTCTGAATTTGAGGAGGGGGTCTCGAGGATGTGGGGAGGGGCTGGAATTTGGGGAGGGGTCTCGGGGTGGGGAGGGAGGAGGAGGGTTGGGGAGGAGGGGAGCGGGTGGAGGTGGTCGGAGAGGGATCGAAGGAGAGGGGGAGGGGTTCGGGGCGGGGATATTCGGGGGCAGGGAGGAGGGGGTCGAGGGGGTCTGGAATTTGAGGAGGGGGTCTCGGGGCTGGGGAGGGGTCTCTGGCTGGGGGGAGGAGGATTGGGGGAGGAGGAGGATCGAGGGGGAGGGAGGGGAAGGAAGTGGTCTGAGAGGGATCGAAGGATCGGGAGGGGGAAGGGGTTTGGGACGGGGAAAATCGGGGGAGGGGAGGAGGGGGGAGGGGGTCTGGGAGGAAGGGGGTGGGGAAGGGCTGGAATTTGGGGAGGGGTTTGGGGTGGGAGGGGGAAGAGGGGGGGGGAGCAAAGTGGTCGGGGAGGGGAGGGGAGGAGGGGGTCGAGGGGGTCTGGAATTTGAGGAGGGGTCTCGGGGATGTGGGGAGGGGCTGGAATTTGGGGAGGGGTTTGGGGGAGAGGAGGAGCAGGGAGGGGGAGGGGAAGCAGTGGGAAGTCGAAGGTCGGGGTGGGGGGAGGGGGTTTGGGGAGGGGATAGGGGGAGGAGGGGGGAGGGGGGTTTGGGGCGGGGATGTGGGGAGGGGCTGGAAAATCGGGGTGGGGAGGGGGAGGAGGGGTAGGGGGAGGGGGGAGGTGGGAGGTGGTCCATAGGGAGGAGAGGGGGAGGGGGTTTGGGGCGGGGAAATGGGGATGGGGGAGGGGAGGAGGGGGAGAGGGGGTCTGGAATTTGAGGAGGGGTCTCGAGGATGTTGGGGAGGGGCTGGAATTTGGGGAGGGGTCTCGGGGTGGGGAGGGAGGAGGAGGGTTGGGGGCAGGAGGGGAGCGGTGGAGGTGGTCGGAGAGGGATCGAAGGAGAGGGGGAGGGGGTTCGGGGCGGGGATATTCGGGGGCAAGGGTGGAGGGGGTCGAGGGGGTCTGGAATTTGAGGAGGGGGTCTCGGGGGAGGGGTCTCTGACTCGGGGGGAGAGGAGGATTGGGGGAGGAGGAGGATCGAGGGGGAGGGAGGGGAAGGAAGTGGTCGAGAGGATCGAAGGAGAGGGGGGGAGGAGGTTCGGGGGGGGGCAGGGGAGGAGGGGGTCGAGGGGGGTCTGGAATTTGAGGAGGGGGTCTCGGGGGGGGGGTCCTCACCCACGCACTCCAGCAGGGAGGGCTCCAGGCGGTAGCCTCGGTCGCAGGCGCAGGTGAAGCCCTCCGGGACCCGAACGCAGCGGCCGTGGCGGCAGCCGCTCAGCACCCCGCAGAGCCCTGCCCCGGGGGCGGAGGGGGAAGGGGCCACCAATTGGGGAGGGGGGAGGGGGGGAGAGGCGATGAGGATGAGATCCCCCAAAGAAACTCAAGACCCCCCCCCGAAAAGTTCAGGACCACCCCAAAGCCACGACCCCCCCCCCCAAGACACCCAGGACCCCCAGAGTCAGGACCACCCCCAAGGCACTCAGGACCCCCAGAGTCAGACCCCCCAGGCACTCAGGACCCCTCCAAAGTCAGGACCCCCAAGACCCCCAGAGTCAGGACCCCCAAGGCACTCAGGACCCCTCCAAAGTCAGGACCCCCAAGACCCCCAGAGCCAGGACCCTCCCTCAAGACCCCAAGACCCCCAGAGTCAGGACCCCCTCCAAGACACTCAGGACCCCCAGAGTCAGGACCCCCAAGACCCCCAGGCCCCCAGAGCCAGGCCCCCTAAATTCTCCCCCGCCCCCTATTTCCCCCCTCACCATCCTCCTCTTCCTCTTCCTCCTCTTCCTCTTCCTCCTCTTCCTCTTCCTCCGGGGGTCCCCAGGGCTTGATACTCCCAGGGGGCCAGGGGCCGGGGGTCCTCGGGGCCGGGGGAGGGGGTGGGGGAGGGGCTCGAAGGAGGCCCCCTCCGGGGCTGGCCTCGAAGGGGGAGGGAGGAGGTGGGGAGGGGGTGGGGGAGGGGCGTAGTAGGGGCCCCCCCCCGCCAGGGGTAGAGTCGGGACCCCCAGGCGGCCCCCGAAATAGTCGTAGGGGAGCCCGAAGTGGGGGGGGGGAGGGGGTGGAAATTGGGGGCAAGGATAAGGGGGAGAGGGGGCGGCGGGGGGAATAATGAGGGGGAGGGGGAGGGGAGGCCGCAGGAGGTTGCAGAGGATCTCGAAGTCGTCTGGGGGGGGGGGGGGGAGGGGAGAAATTGAGGGGGAGGGGTCCCTTAACGACCCTCCCCCCTCCACCCAAGAGGTTGAATTAGGGGAGGGTCCCCGAGGGGGAGGGGGAAGAGATTAAGGGGGAATTAAAGGGGTGGGGGTGGGGTCCGGGGGATGGCAATGGGGAAGAGGTTAAATTGGGGGGCGGGGGCAGGAAGTTGAATTGGGTCTGGGGGCGTCGGGGATTTGGGGAGGGGTCCCTTAGGGGGAGGGGGATTAGAAGCAAGGGAATTGGGGAGGGGGCGTCTGGGGAGGGGGAGGGGGTCCAGGGTGGTGATGGCCCTGGGGGAGGGGTTAAATTGAGGAGGGGGTTGGGGGTGGAATTGGGTCTGGGGGCGACGTGGATTTGGGGAGGGTCCCTGAGGGTCCGTGGGGGATTAGAGGGGAGGGAATTGGGTGGGGGTCGCAGATGGGGGTCCAAGGAGAGGGGGAGGGGGTCCAGGGTGGTGATGGCAATGGGGAGAGCTTAAATTGGAGGTGGAGGTGGGGGTGGAATTGGGTCTGGGGGCGTCGGGGATTTGGGGAGGGATCCCTTAGAGGTTGGGGAGGGGGATTAGATTGGAGGAAATTGGGTAGGGGGTCGCAGATGGGGTCTAGGGAGGGGGCTCCAAGGGGAGGGGGCTCCGGGGTGGTGATGGCAACAGAGGAGCCACGGCCGGGGGAGGTTAAGTTGGGGTCGCTCTGGGGGTGGAATTGGGTCTGGGGGCGACGTGGATTTGGGGAGGGTCTTTTAGGTGTTGGGGAGGGGGATTAGATTGGAGGGAATTGGGTAGGGGGTCGTAGATGGGGGTCTAGGGAGGGGGATGCAGGGAGGTTGGGTCCGGGGTGGTGATGGCAACGGAGGAGCCACGGCCGGGGGGAGGTTAAGTTGGGGTCGCTCTGGGGGGGGGTGGAATTGGGTCTGGGGGCGTCGGAGATTTGGGGAGGGGTCTTTTAGGTGTTGGGGAGGGGGTTAGAGGGGAAGGAATTGGGTAGGGGGTCGCAGATGGGGGTCTAGGGAGGGGGATCCAAGGGGAGTGGGCTCCGGGGTGGTGATCCCAACCCGGCAGCCGCGGCCGGGGGGAGGTTCAGTTAGGGACGCTCTGGGGGGCTGGAATTGGGTCTGGGGGCGTCGGGGACTTGGGGAGGGGTCCCTGAGGGGTCCGCGGGGGGGATTAGAGGGGGGGATAGGGGGTAGGGGGAGGGGAGGGAATTGGGATCCCAACCCATAGGGGTCCAGGGACTTGGGGGGTCCTGAGGGGTCCAGGGGAGGGAGTGGGCTCCAGGGAGGGGGGTGGTGATCCCAACCCATCAGCCGCGGTCGGGGGGAGGTTCAGTTAGGGACGCTCTGGGGGGCTGGAATTGGGTCTGGGGGCGACGGGGATTTGGGGAGGGGTCTCACCGGAGTGGGGGTCGGGGCAGAGGGCGCAGGCCATGCCCCAGCCCTGCCCGTAGAGGCAGCAGCAGTCTCGGTAGCTCAGCTGCCCGCTCCGCAGGGGGTTGCCGCACACCAGGTCGGCTCCCACCTCCTGCCAGCAAACCCCCAGCGAGGCCTCTGGGGGGCGCCAGGGAGTCAGCGACCACCCCCCCCCCAAAAGAGAGGATCACCCCCCACAAAGAGAGGACACCCCCCCCCCCCCAAAAAGAGACACCTCCCCCCCTAAAAGGAACTCGGGACCCCCCCCCAAAGACACTCAGGCCCCCCGGGGTTCCTTAGCCAATTAGGGAGGGTCCCGGGGTGGGATGGGTTTGATCCTTTAGCCATTTAGGGAGGGTCTCGGGGGGGGGTGGGGTTTGATCCTTAGCCAATTAGGGGAGGGTCTCTGAGGGGGTTTGATCCTTAGCCAATTAGGGAGGGGTCTCTGAGGGGGTTTGATCCTTAGCCATTTAGGGGAGGGGTCTCTGGGGGCTCCTCACCCAATTAGGGAGGGTCTCGGGGGTGGGGTTTGATCCAGCCAATTAGGGAGGGGTCTCCGGGGGTGGGGTTTGGTCCTTCCCCATTTAGGGAGGGTCTCGGGGGTTTGGGTTTGATCCTTCCCCAATTAGGGGAGGGGTCTCGGGGGTGGGGTTTGGTCCTTCCCCATTTAGGGAGGGGTCTCTGGGGCTCCTTACCTAATTAGGGAGGGTCTCGGGGGGTTGGGTTTGATCCTCCTTACTTAGGGGAGGGTCTCCGGGGGGAGTTGGGGTTGGTCCTTAGCCACTTAGGGAGGGGTCTCGGGGGTCGGGTTTGGTCCTTCCCATTTAGGGAGGGGGGGGGTTGGGTTTGATCCTTCCCCATTTAGGGGGGTCTCCGGGGTGGGGGGAGGGTCCTGACCCAGCTGGGTGTCGTTGTGGATGCAGCGGCGCTGGGAGGGTCGAGGAGCAGGGGGAGGGCAGGAGCAGCGGTAGGAGCCCTGGGTGTTGGTGCACAGCGCCCCCGGGCACGGGGCTGCCTCTGCCGCCGAGCACTCGTCGATGTCTGGGGGAGAGAGGGAGAGGGAGAGGGGGGGGAGAGGGAGGGGGAGAGGGGGAGAGAGGAGGGAGGAGAGGTAAAGGGAGAGGGGAGGGGAGGAGAGGGGAGAGGGAAGGGGAGGGGGAGAGAGGGAGGAGAGGGAGAGGCATAAGGGGGGGGGGGGAGGAGAGGGAGGGAGAGGGAGGAGGAGGAGGAGAGAGAGGAGGTAAAGGGGAGAGGGATAAAGGGGAGGGGGAAGGGAGGGGAGATAAAGGGGAGGGGGAGAGAGGAGGGGGGAGAGGATAAAGGGGAGGGGGAGAGGGAGGAAGGAGAGGTGAAGGGGAGGAGAAGGGGAGGAGAGGTAAAGGGGAGGGGAGAGGAGGGGGAGGGGGAAGGGAGGGGAGAGGGAGAGGTGAAGAGGAGAGGAGGGAGGAGAGGCAAAGGGGAAGGGGTGGAGGAAGAGAAGGGGGAGGGGAAGGGGAGAGGGAGAGGGAGGAGGAGAGGAGGTAGAGAAGAAGGGAGGGGGAGAGAGGTGGAGGGAGAGGTAAAGGGAAGAGGAGGGGGAGGAGATAAAGGGGAGGGGAGAGGGGAGGGAAAGGAGGGAGGAGAGAGAGAAGTAAAGGAGAAGGGGGAGGGGGAGAGAGAAAGGGAGGGGAGGGGGGAGAGGGAGAGGAGGAGGAGGGGGAGAGAGGGGGAAGGAGAGGTAAAGGGAGGGGGAGAGGAGGGAGAGGGGGAGAGAGGAGAGGGGGAGGGGGAGATAAAGGAGGGGAGGAGGAGGGAAAGAGGAGGGAGGAGGAGAGAAAAGGGGAGGGGGGAAAAGAGGAGGGGGAAAGGGGGAGGGGGAGAGAGATAAGTGGCTGCCGATAGGGGGCGGGGGGTGGGCAGGAGGTCGCGGGTGGGGGCAGGGGGTCGTGGGGTGGGGGGCGGGCAGGCGCTCGGGGGGTCGGGGCGCAGCAAGGGGCAGGAAGGAGGTCGGGGGCAGCCAGAGGGGGCTGGGGCTGAGGTCTAGGGGGGGGTGGGCCCAGAGGGGTCGGGGGTGGGGGCTGGGGGCGTGTAGGGGGCAGGGGTCGTGGGTGGGGGCAGGGGGCGGGGGTGGGCCTCGGACAGGCGGTCGGGGGCAGGAAGGAGGGGGCATTGGGGGTCTGGGGCTGTGATAGGGGGTCGGGGTGGGTCGTAGGGGTCGGGGGGGGGGGGGTCGCGGGTGGGGGTGGGGGCAGGGGGTCGGGGGGGGGCGGGGCGGACAGGCGCTCGGGGGTCGGGGCGCAGCCAAGGGGCAGGAAGGAGGTCTGGGGGCTGCGCATTGGGGGTCTGGGGGCTGCCGATAGGGGCCGGGGGCCGATAGGTGGTCGGGGGTTGGGGAGGGGGTCGCGGGTGGGGGCAGATAGGTGGTCGCGGGTCCGGGGGTCGCGGGGGTCTCACCCAGGCAGCGCCGCAGCTGCGGCTCATGGTAGAAGCCGCTGGGGCAGTAGCAGCTGTAGCCGGGGGTCGCGTCACGCAGACCCCCGGCACAGCTCCGTCCCGAACAGGCTGCACTCGTCCACGTCTGGGGGTCGGGGGTCAGATTTGAGGGGTCGGGGTCCCCCGAAACGTTAGAGGGGTTTGGGGGTCCAGGGGGACACCCCCACCCCCAGGGAATAAAGGGGGAGGGAGAATAAAAGGGGAGGGGGCTGGGGAGGGAGGGGGAAGGGGAAGGGGGGAAAGGGGGCGGGGGGACCCAAAAGGACCAAGGGGGGAGGAACAAGGGGGTGGGGGGACAAGGGTCAGGGGACCCCAAAAGGCCAAAGGGGGTGGAGGAACAAGGGGGTCAGGGTCCCCAAAGGTCAAGGTGTGGGGGAGGGAAAATGGGGGCCAGGGGGACCCCAAAAGGACCAAGGGGGTCGGGGGACGAAAATGGGGGACAAGGGGTCCCCAAAAGGTCCAAGGGTCGGGGGACCAAGGGGGGCTAGGGGACCCCAAGAGGTCCAAGGGGAGGGGGGGGAGGGACAAGGGGGGTCGGGGGGTCCCCAAAGGTCAAAAGGGGTCGGGGGGGGGGGGACACAAAGGGCAGGGGGACCCCAAAAGGACCAAGGGGGGGTCGGGGGGACCCCCACTCACCTTCGGGGGCCGTGGGGACCCCAAGAGACTCTGCCCTGGCCGTGGGGGCAGGCAGCCAGGTGCCCCTCTGGGGGGAGGGGGAGAGGGGCACAAGGTTTGGGGGACCCCTCCCCACCCCCCCCAAAAGCACCCCAGGACCCCCAAGCCCCCCCCCTCCCACCTCCCCCAGTGCTGCCCCCAGCCCTCAGTGCCCTCTGTGCCCCCAAGCCCCCTCCCCACCCCCCCCACTGCCCCCTGTACCCCCAAGCCCCCTCCCCACTGCCCCCAGTGCCCCCAGTGTCCCCCAAGCCCCTCCCCACCTCCCCCAGTGCCCCCCACTGCCTCCCACCCTCTGTGCCCCCAAACCCCTCCCCACTGCCCCCAGCCCCTCCCCACCTCCCCCCACTGCCCCCAGCCCCCTCAGTGCCCCCAAACCCCTCCCACTGCCCCCAGCCCCCTCCCCACCTCCCCTCAGTGCCTCCCCTGCCCCCCCCGCCCCCCAGTGCCCCCAAGCCCCCCCCCACTGCCTCCCCACCCTCTGTGCCCCCAAACCCCCTCCCACTGCCCCCAGCCCCTCCCCACCTCCCTTCAGTGCCCCCACTGCCCCCAGCCCCCTCTGTGCCCCCAAGCCCCCTCCCCCTGCCCCCCCCCCCAGTGCCCCCAAGCCCCCTCCCCACTGCCTCCCCACCCTCTGTGCCCCCCAAACCCGCTCCCCACTGCCCCTCAGTGCCCCCCCAGCCCCCTCTGTGCCCCCCAAACCCCCTCCCCAACGCCGGGGGGGGGGGTCCTCTGCCCCCCCCCTTTTTACCTGTGCCCGGCTGGGGGCAGGGCCTGGCCGGGCAGCTGCTGCCCCAAGCCCAGCCCAGGGTGCAGCAGCACTGCTGGAAGCTGAGGCTGGGGGCCAGGACCCCGCAGCTGCTGGAGAAGCAGGAGGCCAGGGGGGGCCCCTGGGGGGCTCCCAAGGGGGGCTGGGGGGGGCCCGGAGGCAGCTGAGGGGATCCCAGGGGGGGCTGGGGGTCTCGGAAGGGGGTCTGGGGGCCTGGGGGCACTTGGGGTCCCCGAGGGGGTCTGGGGGTCCCTGAAGGGGTCTGGGGGTCTTGGGGGTATTTGGGACCCCGAGGGGGCTGGGGGTGTCCCAGGGGGTCTGGGGGTCTCTGAAGGGGGTCTGGGGGCCTGGGGCACTTGGGGACCCCGAGGGGGTCTGGGGGTCCTGGGGGCACTTGGGGTCCCGAGGGGGTCTGGGGGTCCTGGGGGCACTTGGGGTCCCCGAGGGGGTCTGGGGGTGTCCTGGGGTATTTGGGGACCCCGAGGGGGTCTGGGGGCCTGGGGGCACTTGGGGTCCCGAGGGGGTCTGGGGGCTCCGGGGGTCGGGGGAGGTCGGGGGCGGGCCGGGAGGGGGCCCCCGCGGGGGGCAGAAGCCCAGGGCGGGGTCGGGGCAGAGGCAGAGGAAGGAACCCTCCAGGTTGAGGCAGCCCTGGGGGCCGCAGGGGCCTGGCACCGCCTGGCACTCGTCCACGTCTGCCAGGGGGAGGGGGAGAGGGTTAGGGGGAGGGCACTGGGAGGGGCTGGGTGGCACTGGGGAAGGGGTTGGGTGGCACAGAGGGCATTGGGTGGCACAGGGAGGAGGTTGGTTGGCACTGGGGAGGGGGCTGGGTGGGCACAGAGGGCATTGGGTGGCACAGGGAGGGCTTGGGTGGCACTGGGGAGGGGGCTGGGTGGGCACAGAGGGCACTGGAGAGGGGACTGGGAGGGGGCTGGGTTGGCACAGAGGGCATTGGGTGGCACAGGGAGGAGGTTGGTTGGCACAGTGAGGGCTTGGTTGGCACTGGGGAGGGAGCTGGGTGGGCACAGGGGGCACTGGGAGGGGGCTGGGAGGGAGCTGGGTGGCATAGAAGGGGTTTGGGTGGCACAGGGAGGGCTTGGTTGGCACTGAGGGGTACTGGGAGGGGGCTGGGTGGGCACAGAGGGCATTGGGTGGCACAGGGAGGAGGTTGGTTGGCACTGGGGAGGGGGCTGGGTGGGCACAGAGGGCACAGGGAGGGGGTTGGGTTGGCACAGGAGGGGCTTGGTTGGCACTGAGTGGCACTGGGTGGGCACTGGGGAGGGGGCTGGGTGGGCACAGAGGGCACTGGGGAGGGGGCTGGATGGCACAGGGTGGCACTGGATGGGCACTGGGCGGCACAGGAGGGGGTCAGGGGTGCCCGGGGGGGGGTCCTGCTCCTCACCCTGGCACCGGTGCCCGCCGGGGGAGATCTGGTAGCCAGGCTGGCAGGAGCACTGGAAGGTGCCAGGCAGGTTGTGGCAGCTGGCATGGGCACCACAGAGGGTGAGGTTGGCACACTCATCCACGTCTGGGAGGGGGGCACAGGGGTGAGGATGGCACAGGGGGCACCTGGGGGCACCTCCTGCCCCCTTCCAACACCCCCTTGGCACTGCCCTGGCTGCCCACCCCGTGCCACGGTGCCCCTTGGCACCACCCCCCCCAACCCCCTCTGGTGCCCCTCACCCTGGCACTGCCCACTCTCATCAGCCTGGTAGCCAGGCTGGCACAGGCTGGCACAGAGGTAGGAGCCAGGGAGGTTGGCACAGCGCTGGGCACCGCAGAGGCTGGCACCGCGCTCCTGGCACTCGTCCACGTCTGGGGGAGGGGGCACAGGGGGAGGGCACCGGGGTGGGCACGGTGCCCACCCTGTGCCCAGCAGCGGGGTGCCCACCCACCCCCAGCCCTGTGCCCATTGGGTGCCCATTTGGTGCCCATCTTGGTGCCCACAGCCCCATGCCCACCCTGCTCCCTGTGCCCACCCCCAGCCCTGTGCCCATTGGGTGCCCATTTGGTGCCCACAGCCCCATGCCCACCCTGCTCCCTGTGCCCACCCCCAGCCCTGTGCCCATTGGGTGCCCATTTGGTGCCCATCTTGGTGCCCACAGCCCCATGCCCACCCTGCTCCCAGTGCCCATTTGGTGCCCATGCCCATGCCAGGCTTCATGCCCACCCCCAGTGCCCACCCTGCTCCCTGTGCCCACTTGGTGCCCATGCCCCCTGTGCCCACCTATGCCCCCTGTGCCCACCTTGGTCTCTGTGCCCACCCCAGTGCCTGTGCCCACATCTCAGTGCCCACCCTGCTCCCTGTGCCCATTTGGTGCCCATTTGGTGCCCATTTGGTGCCCATTTGGTGCCCATGGCCCCCTGCCCACCCTGGTCCCACTGCCCACCCTGGTCTCTGGCCACCATGAGGGCCGGCTGGCACCCTCAGGGCTGGCACCATGGCACCCTCAGGGCCAGCTGGCACCATGGGAGCTGGCTGGCACCATGGAGACCAGCTGGCACCCTCAGGGCTGGCACTATGGCACCTCCCTCCCTTCCTCCCTGGCACCTCCCTTCCTCCTTCCCTGGCACCTCCCTCCCTGCCTGGCACCTTCCTCCCTCCCTGGCACCTTCCTCCCTCCTTGGCACCTCCCTCCCTGCCTGGCAGCCCTCTCTCACCCTGGCAGGCGAGGCTGGCACCGAGGGGTTGGCATTGGGGGGGGTGGCAGCAAGGGGTTGGCACCCGAGGGGGTTGGTGCCAGGTGGGGTTGGGAAGGAGGTTGGCACCCAGGGGGTTGGCAGCAGATGGTTAGCATTGGGGGGTTGGTGCCAGGGGGTTGGCATTTTGGGGGTTGGCAGCAGGGGGCTGGTAATGAGGTTGGCATCGAGGTTGGCACTGGGGGGGGGTTGGTGCCAGGGGATTGGCAGCAGGGGGGGTGGGAAGGGAGGTTGGCACCGAGGTTGGCACCAGGGGGGGGATGACAGCAGGGGGTTAGGAGCCAGGGGCTTGGCACTGGGGGCTGGGCACCAAGGTTGGCAGAGAGGTTGGCACCAGGGGGGTGGCAGCAGGGGGTTGGAAAGGAGGTTGGCACTGGGGGGTTGGTGGCAGGGGGTTGGGAATGAGGTTGGCACCAAGGTTGGCACTGAGGTTGGCACCAAGGTTGGCACCAAGGTTGGCAGCACGGGAGGTTGGTAGCAAGGGGGGGTTGGAAATGAGGTTGGCAGCAGGGGGTTGGCACAGCTTGGCACCAAGGTTGGCATTGGGGGGGTTGGCAGCAGGGGAGGTTGGCACCGAGGTTGGCACTGGGGGGGGGGGTTGGTGCTAGGGGGTTGGGAATGAGGTTGGCACCCAGGTTGGCAGCAGGGGGTTGGTGCCAGGGGGTTGGCAGCAGGGGGTTGGCAGCAGGGGGTTGGTGCCAGGGGGTTGGGAATGAGGTTGGCACCCAGGTTGGCAGCAGGGGGTTGGCAGCAGGGGAGGTTGGCACCGAGGTTGGCACCGAGGTTGGCACTGGGGGGGTTGGTGTGAGAGGGTTGGTGCCAGGGGATTGGCAGCAGGGGGGGTTGGCACTGAGGTTAGCACTGGGGGGTTGGGAATGAGGTTGGCACCGAGGTTGGCACTGGGGGCTAGGCAGCAGGGGGTTGGAGCCAGGAGGTTGGCACCAAGGTTGGCAGCAGGGGGTTGGTGCCAGGGGGTTGGTGCCAGGGGGTTGGGAATGAGGTTGGCACCGAGGTTGGCAGCAGGGGGTTGGAGCCAGGAGGTTGGCACCAAGGTTGGCAGCAGGGGGTTGGTGCCAGGGGGTTGGCAGCAGGGGGTTGGCAGCAGGGGGTTGGTGCCAGGGGGTTGGGAATGAGGTTGGCACCCAGGTTGGCAGCAGGGGGGGAGGGGGAGGTTGGCACCTGTGCAGCGGCCCTGGTGCAGCCGGAAGCCCTCCTGGCAGGGTTGGCACCGGAAGGTGCCAGGGGAGTTGTGGCACTCCTGGCCTGGGCAGGCCTCGGGGCTCTCACACTCGTCCACGTCTGCCAGGGCAAGGGGAGGGCACCCAGGGGGGGTGGGAAAGGAGGTTGGCACCGAGGTTGGCACCCAGGGGGGTTGGCAGCAGGGGGTTGGAAAGGAGGTTGGCACTGGGGGCTTGGTGCCAGGGGATTGGGAATGAGGTTGGCACCCAGGTTGGTGCCAAGGGCTTGGTGCCAGGGGGTTGGAAGCCAGGTTGGCACCAGGGGGTTGGCACTGGGTGGATGGCACCAGGGGGTTGACATCAGGAGGGGTTGGCAATGAGCTTGGCACCAAGGTTGGCACCAGGGGGGGTTGGCAATGAGGCTGGCACCCAGGTTGGCACCAGGAGGGGATGGCAATGAGGCTGGCACCCAGGTTGGCACCAGGAAGGGTTGGCAATGAGTTTGGCACCAAGGTTGGCACCAGGGGGGGTTGGCAATGAGGCTGGCACCCAGGTTGGCACCAGGAGGGGATGGCAATGAGGTTGGCACCCAGGTTGGCACCAGGGGGGTTGGCAATGAGGCTGGCACCCAGGTTGGCACCAGGAAGGGTTGGCAATGAGTTTGGCACCAAGGTTGGCACCAGGGGGGGTTGGCAATGAGGCTGGCACCCAGGTTGGCACCAGGAGGGGTTGGCAATGAGGCTGGCACCCAGGTTGGCACCAGGAGGGGATGGCAATGAGGCTGGCACCCAGGTTGGCACCAGGAAGGGTTGGCAATGAGTTTGGCACCAAGGTTGGCACCAGGGGGGGTTGGCAATGAGGCTGGCACCCAGGTTGGCACCAGGAGGGGATGGCAATGAGGTTGGCACCCAGGTTGGCACCAGGGGGGTTGGCAATGAGGCTGGCACCCAGGTTGGCACCAGGAAGGGTTGGCAATGAGTTTGGCACCAAGGTTGGCACCAGGGGGGGTTGGCAATGAGGCTGGCACCCAGGTTGGCACCAGGAGGGGTTGGCAATGAGGCTGGCACCCAGGTTGGCACCAGGAGGGGTTGGTAATGAGCTTGGCACCCAGGTTGGCACCAGGAGGGGATGGCAATGAGCTTGGCACCAAGGTTGGCACGAGGGGGGGTTGGCAATGAGGCTGGCACCCAGGTTGGCACCAGGAGGGGATGGCAATGAGCTTGGCACCAAGGTTGGCACGAGGGGGGGTTGGCAATGAGCTTGGCACCCAGGTTGGCACCAGGAGGGGATGGCAATGAGGCTGGCACCCAGGTTGGCACCAGGAGCTGGCAGAGGTTGGCACAAAGACAGCTGATGCCCACCCCCACCCCCCCCTCGGTGCCCACTCACCCTGGCACGGCTCTCCCGGTGCCAGCTGCTGGTAGCCGGCGGGGCAGAGGCAGTGGAAGGTGCCAGGCAGGTTGTGGCACTGCCCCTGGGCACAGGGGGGAGGGTCCTGGGCACACTCATCCACATCTGGGCACAGGGGGGAGGAGGTTGGCATCGAGGTTGGCACCGGGGGGGTGGGTAGCAGGGAGTTGGAAAGGAGGTTGGCACCGGGGGGGGGGGGGGGGTTGGTGCCAGGGGGGTTGGGAATGAGGTGGGCACCCAGGTGGGCACCGGGGGTGGAAAGGAGGTTGGCACCGGAGGGTTGGTGCCAGGGGGTTGGCATCAAGGTTGGCACCAAGGGGATTGGTGGCAGGGGGTTGGCACCCAGGGGGTTGGAAGTGAGGTTGGCACTGGGGGTGGTGGTGCCAGGGGGTTGGCACCGAGGTTGGCACCCAGGGGGTTGGCACCCAGGTTGGCACTGGGGGGGGTTGGTGCCAGGGGGTTGGAAGCCAGGTTGGCACCGAGGTTGGCAGGAAGGAGTTGGCACCAGGGGGTTGGCATCGAGGTTGGCACCAGAGGGGTGGGGAAATGAAGTTGGCACCGAGGTTGGCACCAAGGGGGTTGGTGCCAGGGGGTTGGCACCAAGATTGGCACCAGGGGGTTGGCACTGGGTGGATGGCACCAGGGGGTTGGCGCCGTGGGGGTTGGTGCCAGGGGGTTGGAAACGAGGTTGGCACCGAGGTTGGCAGGAAGGAGTTGGCACCAGGGGGTTGGCACTGGGTGGATGGCAGCAGGGGCTTGGCACCGAGGTTGGCACCAGGAGGGGGCTGGTAAGGAGGTTGGCACCGAGGTTGGCACTGGGAGGTTGGTGCCAGGGGGTTGGAAGCCAGGTTGGCACTGGGGGGAGTTGGCACCAGGGGTTGGCACCAAGGCTGGCACTGGGGGGTTGGCACCCAGGTTGGCACCGTGCCAAGCCCAGGGTGGGCACAGGGAGAGGCCTTGGGGGGGGGTGGGGGGGGTGGGGAGGGGGCACCAGGGGATGCCAAGCCCAGGCGGTGCCAACCCTGGGGGTGGCAGGGTGGCAGCGGGGGGCTGGGGGGTACCTTGGCAGTCGGTGCCAGCTGTGCCAGGCTGGTACCCAGGGGCACAGAGGCAGTGGAAGCTTCCCAGCGAGTTCTGGCAGCGCCCAGGGGCACAGGGGGGCGGTGCCCGGCGGCACTCGTCCACGTCTGGGGGGTGCCAGGGGGCCAGGGTGGGTGCCAGGGGAGAGGGTGGGCGCCCAGAGGGCAGAGGGAGGTGCCCAGGGGAGGGGTTTGGTGCCCACAGGGGAAAAGGTTGGGCACCCAGAGGGTGCAGGGAGGTGCCAGGGGAGAAGGTTGGCACCCAGAGGGAGGGTTTGGTGCCCACAGGGGAGAAGGTTGGCACCCCCAGGGGGGAAGGTTGGCACCCAGAGAGGAGGTTTGGGGCCCACAGGGAGGGGTTTGGTGCCCAGGGGGAGGGTTTGGTGCCCACAGGGCAAGGTTGGTACCCAGAGGGCTCAGGGAGGTGCCAGGGGAGAAGGTTGGCACCCAGAGGGAGGGTTGGTGCCCACAGGGAGGGTTTGGTGCCCAGGGGAGTGGTTGGCACCCACAGGGAGGGTTGGTGCCCACGGGGGAGGGTTGGCACCCCCAGGGGAGAAGGTTGGCACCCAGAGGGAGGGTTGGTGCCCACAGGGGGAGGGTTTGGTGCCCAGGGGGAGGGTTTGGCGCCCACAGGGGAGAAGGTTGGCACCCACAGGGGAGGGTTGGCACCCCCGGGGTCGGGGTTGGTGCCCCCTAGTGGTGCCCACTCACCGACGCAGTGGGTGCCCTGGGGGCTGAGCCAGAAGCCAGGCTGGCACAGGCAGGTGTAGCCCCCGGCCCTTGGCACGCAGCGCCCGGGGCCGCAGACCCCCGGCTGGCGTTGGCACACGGTGCCCAGGGGGGCTGCAAGGGGGTGGGCACAGGGTGGGCACAAGGCTGGCACCTCCCCCAAAGCTGTGCCAGCTGCTCCCCATCCCCCATCCTCCTCCTCCTCCTCTCAGCTCGAGCGCTGTGCCCTCAGCGGTGCCCAAGCGGTGCCCAGGGGAGCCCAGTGCCACCCAGCTGTGCCCAGTGGTGCCCAGGGGAGCCCAGTGCCACCCAGCTGTGCCCAATGGTGCCCAGTGGAGCCCAGTGCCACCCAGCTGTGCCCAATGGTGCCCAGTGCCACCCAGCTGTGCCCACAGCACCCAATGGTGCCCAACAGTGCCCAGTGCCACCCAGCTGTGCCCACAGCACCCAATGGTGCCCAACAGTGCCCAGTGCCACCCAGCTGTGCCCACTGTACCCAATGGTGCCCAGTGGTGCCCAGTGCCACCCAATGCCACCCAGCTGTGCCCAATGGTGCCCAGTGCCACCCAGTGCCACCCAGCTGTGCCATCTGTACCCAATGATGCCCAAGCAGAGCCCAGTGCCACCCAGCTGTGCCCACAGCACCCAGTGCCACCCAGTGCCACCCAGCTGTGCCCAATGGTGCCCAGTGCCACCCAATGCCACCCAGCTGTGCCACCCATGATGCCCCACCCAGCCACCCAGCTGTGCCCACAGCACCCAGTGCCACCCAGTGCCACCCAGCAGTGCCAACTTCCACCCCCCCCTCCCCCTCCCCCAGCACCCACCTGGGGTGGGCAGGGTGGGCAGGGGTGCCAGGGTGGGCCTGGGCACCACGATGACCTCGGGGCCCGGGGGGGGGGGCGGCTGGCAGCGGGGGGAGGCCTCGGGCTGGGCCTGGCTGGCACCCAGGGGGCAGAGGGCGGCAGGGAGGTGCCAGGGGGCCGGGGGCTGCAGGGGGAGAGGGAAGGTTAGGGGGAGGGTGAGGGGGAGCTGGGGGTCTGAGGGGGTGGAGGGGGCCGGGGGCTGCAGGGGGAGAGGGAAGGTTAGGGGGAGGGTGGGGGGGAGCTGGGGGTCTGAGGGGGTGGAGGGGGCCGGGGGCTGCAGGGGGGAGAGGGAAGGGGGGAGGTGAGGGGGAGCTGGGGGTCTGAGGGGGTGGAGGGGGCTGGGGGCTGCAGGGGGAGAGGGAAGGTTAGGGGGCAGAAATTGGGGGAGGTCGAGGGGAGGAGAGGGAGTAAGATGTGGGGGAGGAGGAGTTGGTAAGCAAGGGGAGGGAGGGGAGCTGGGGGCTGGGGGCTGAGGGGGTTTGGGGGCTGGGGAGCGAGGGTCAGGAGCCCTGAGGGGGCAAGGGTTGGGGGGCTGAGGGGGCTGAGGGGTTGAGGGGTGGTTGGGGGGCAAGGGGGAGGAGGGAGGGGGAGGTCGAGGAAGAGGTGGGGGCTGGGGGCTCGGGGGGGAGGATGGAAGGGGCTGGGGGAGGGAGGGTCGGGGGCTGAGGGGGTCGAGGTTGAGGAGGGGCTGGGGGCTCAGGGGTGGAGGGGGATGAGGGAGGGGGCTGGGGGCAGGGAGGGTCGGGGGTTTGAGGGGGCTGCAGGGGGAGAGGGAAGGTTGGGAAGGGGGTGGGAGGGGGAATTGGGGAGGGGGAGGTCGAGGGTAAGGGGGCTGAGGGGGTCGAGGGGGAGGAAGGAGGGGGGTCTGGGGGCGGAGGGGGTCGAGGGGGCTGGGGGCTGGGGGAACAAGGGGGAGGAAGGAGAGGGTCTGGGGGCAGGGAGGGTCGGGGGCTGAGGGGGTCGAGGGTCGAGGGGGCTGGGGGGCTCAGGGGGTGAGGGGCTGGGGGATTGGGGGAGCAAGGGAGGGAGGGGGCTAGGGGGCTCAGGGGCAAGGGGGAGAGGAGGGAGAGGGTCTGGGGGAGGGAGGGTCAGAGGGGGCTGGGGAGGGGTCCGAGGGTTGAGGGGGCTGGAGGGGGTTCGGGGGCTGGGGAGGGGTCGAGGGGCTCGGGAGGGGGGTCGGGCTATGGGCTGAGATAGGAGGCGGCAGGGGGGTCGGGAGTTGGCGGATTCTGGGGGCTGGGGGATTGGGGAGGGGTCGTGGGGGTCGTGAGGGCTGGGGAGGGGTCCGAGGATTGAGGGGGAACTGGAGGGGGTTCGGGGGCTGGGGAGGGGGTCGAGGGGCTCGGGAGGGGGTCGGGCTATGGGCTGGAGATAGGAGGCGGCGGGGAGGGGGTGGGGAGTCTAAGGAGTCTGGGGAGGGGTGGGGGTCCGGGGGTCGTGGGGGTCGTGAGGGCTGGGGAGGGGTCCGAGGGTTGAGGGAGGAGCTAGAGGAGGGGTCCGGGGGCTGGGGAGGGGTCGAGGGGCTCGGGAGGGGGGGTCGGGCTATGGGCTGGAGACAGGAGGCGGCGGGGAGGGGGTCGGGAGTTGACGGATTCGGGGGTGGGGGTCGGGGGTCGCGGGGGTGGGGAGGGTAGGGTCGGGGGCGCTCACGGGGGCAGCGGTGGCCAGGCGGGGGCGGGCGAGGGGCACCCTGGGCACCCCCAGGTACCGCGCGTCCAAGCGCAGGTCGGAGGCGGAGTAGTGGTAGCCGGGGCCGGCCGGGCAGGCTTCCCGGAAGGACTCTGGAGGGGATCCAGGGAATGAGGAGGAGGGGGGGGATGGAGGAGGAGGAGGAAGGGGCTCAGAGGGACGCCCCCTCCCCACCCGGCCCCTCCCCTCCCCTAATGTGCTTCCATCCCAATCCCATTCCCATCTCCATTCCCATCCCCATCCCCATCCCATTCCCATTCCCATCCCAATCCTATCCCATCTCCATCCCCATCTCCATCCCATCCCCATCCCAATCCCATTCCCATCTCCATTCCCATCCCCATCCCATCCCCATCTCCATCCCATTCCCATCCCAGTCCCATCCCCATCCCATCCCCTTCCCATCTCCATCCCATCTCCATCCCCATCCCATCCCCTTCCCATCTCCATCCCATCTCCATTCCCATCCCCATCCCATCCCCATCTCCATCCCATTCCCATCCCAATCCCCATCCCATCCCATCCCCTTCCCATCCCCATCCCATCTCCATCCCCATCCCATCCCCCCTTCCCATCTCCATCCCATCTCCATTCCCATCCCCATCCCATCCCCATCCCAATCCCCATCCCATCCCATCCCCTTCCCATCCCCATCTCCATCTCCATCCCCATCTCCATCCCCATCCCCATCTCCATTCCCATCCCCATCCCATCCCCATCCCATCTCCATCCCCATCCCATCCCCATCCCATCTCCATCCCCATCCCATCCCCTTCCCATCTCCATCCCATCTCCATTCCCATCCCCATCCCATTCCCATCCCAATCCCATCCCATCCCCATCCCCATCCCCATCCCCATCCCCATCCCATCCCCATCCCATCCCCATCCCATCCCCATCCCATTCCCATCCCATTCCCATCTCCATCTCCATCCCCATCTCCATCCCCATCCCCATCTCCATTCCCATCCCCATCCCATCCCCATCCCAATCCCAATCCCATCCCCATCCCCATCTCCATTCCCATCCCCATCCCATTCCCATCCCAATCCCAATCCCATCCCCATCCCCATCTCCATTCCCATCCCCATCCCATTCCCATCCCAATCCCAATCCCATCCCCATCCCAATCCCATTCCCATCCCCATCCCATTCCCATCCCATTCCCATCTCCATTCCCATCCCCATCTCCATCCCCATCCCCATCTCCATTCCCATCCCCATCCCATCCCCATCCCAATCCCATTCCCATTCCCATCCCCATCCCATCCCCATCCCATTCCCATCTCCATTCCCATCTCCATTCCTATTCCCATCCCAATCCCACCCCCATCTCCACCCCCATTCTCATCCCATCCCCATCCCAATCCTTTCCCATCCCATTCCCATCCCCATTCCCACTCCTACCTCATCCCATTCCCACCCCCATTCCCATTCTATTCCTACCTCATCCCTATTCCATTCCCATTCCCTTTCCCATCCTATTGCTATCCCTTTCCCATCCCCATTCCCTTCCCATTCCCTCTCCATCCCCATCCCCATTCCCACACCATTCCCATCCCAGATCCCATCCCAGATCCCAGATCCCAGTCCCAGATCCCAAGCTCCCATCCCCATCCCCATTCCCATTCCCATTCCCACCCTGTTTCCAGGGGCTAGGATCCCACACTGGGATCTAGGGGGATTCCATACTGGAATCTGGAGGATTCTATGCTGGGATCTAAGGGGATTCCATGCTGGGATCCAGGGGGATCTCATGCTGGGATCTAAGGGATTCCATGCTGGGATCTAGGGGGATTCCATGCTGGGATCCAGGGGATCTCATGCTGGGATCTAAGGGTTTCCATACTGGGATCTAAGGGATTCCATGCTGGGATCCAGGGGGATCTCATGCTGGGATCTAAGGGTTTCCATACTGGGATCTAAGGGATTCCATGCTGGGATCTAGGGGGATTCCATGCTGGGATCCAGGGGGATTCCATGCTGGGATCCAGGGGGATCTCATGCTGGGATCTAAGAGTTTCCATACTGGGACCTAAGGGATTCCATGCTGGGATCTAGGGGATCCTATGGTGGGGCTTGGGAATCCCATGGTGGGAACTGGGGGATCACCTACTGGGACTTGGGGGATTTATAGGCTAAGATCTAGGGGGATCCCATGGTGGGATCTGGGGGACCCCACACTGAGATTTGGTGGATTGCATGCTGGGATCTGGGGGATCCCCTATCGGGGGTGGGTGAGGGGGAAGAGATTCTGGGATGGGATTTAGGGGATCTCATTCTGGGATCTAAGGGATTCCATGCTGGGATCCAGGGGATCTTGTGCTGGGATCTAAGGGATTCCATGCTGGGATCTAGGGGGATTCTATGCTGGGATCTAGGGGGATCCCATGGTGGGATCTGGGGGACCCCACACTGAGATTTGGTGGATTGCATGCTGGGATCTGGGGGATCCCATACTGGGACGGGGGGTGGGGGTGTCTGTGCTGGGATCTAGGGGATCTCGTGCTGGGATCTAGGGAGCTTCTATGCCGGGATCCAGGGGATCCCATGGTGAGATCAGGGCAGGGTGGTGGTGGGAGGGAGCCCATCTTGGGATCTAGGGGGATCCCGTGCTGGGACCTAGGGGGATTCTATGCTGGGATCTAAGGGATCTTATGCTGGGATCTAGGGGGAATCCCACCCTAGGATCTGGGGGGATCTCATCCTGGGATCTAGGGGGATCCCACGCTGGGATCTGGGGGGAATCTTATGTTGGGATCTAGGAGGATCCTATGCTGGGATCTAGGGAGAATCCCATCCTGGGATCTAGAAGACCCTATGCTAAGATCTGGTTGGATCCCATGCTGGGATTGGGGCGGGGAGGGGAGGATCCCAAACTGGGATCTAGGGGGACCCCATGCTGGGATCCAAAGGATCTCATGCTGGGATCTGGGGGGAAACCTCAACTGGGGTCTGGGAGATCCCATATTGGAAACTGGGGGATCCCATCCTGGGATCGAGGTGGGGAAGGGATCCCCTGCTGGGATCTAGCCGGGGGAGGGGGAGGGGGAGGGAAGTCCTTCGGCAGGCTGCGGGGCCGGGGCCGCTCTCAGCCCGGGGCCATGCAGGGGCTGGGAGGGAGGGAGGGAGGGAGGGAGGCTGGGGGCGGGAGGGGAGGGGTTTGGGGAGGGGGGAGGCTGACCGGATCCGAAGGGGGGGCAGGGGGCGCAGGGCTCCCCCCAGGCCTTGCCCACGCGGCTGCAGCAGCAAATCTGCCGGCTGATGTTGCGCAGCGTGGGCAGGCTGCAGCCCCCCGCCCGCAGCAGGCGGTAGCAGGGACCCCGCGCCTCGGACAGCACCTGCTGGGCTGCGGGGGGGGGGGGAGGGGGCAGAGGGGCAGGGGGCGGCAGGTCAAGGACCACCTCCCCCTCCTCCCCCCGAACCCTTCACCCCGCCCCCGGCAGCCCTCAAGCAGCAGCCACCCCTCCCCCCTCCCTCCCTCCAAAGCCCCCAGCCGGCGACCCCCAAGCCGCAGCCCAAGCCCTGAGCCTCTTCCCCCTCCCCCACCCCCCCCTCCCAGGGATGCAGCTCTGAGCCCCCAGCCCCAGTTCAAGCCCGGAGCCCCCAGCCCCGAGCCCAGCTCGGTCCCCCAGCCGGAGCCCCCAGCCCCAAGCCCAGCTCGGTCCCAGCCTGGAGCCCTCAACCCCAGCCCCAGGAGCCCCCAGCCCCGAGCCCCAGCTCAGCCCCCAGCACCAAGCCCAGCTCCCCAGCCCGAGCCCCCAGCCCCGGCCCCAGCCTGGAGCCCCCAGCTCGGTCCCAGCCCGGAGCCCCCAGCCCGGAGCCCCCAGCCCCGAGCCCAGCTCAGTCCCAGCCCGGAGCCCCCAGCCCCAAGCCCAGCTCGGTCCCAGCCCAGAGCCCTCAGGCCCGAGCCCCCAGCCCGGAGCCCCCAGCCCCGAGCCCAGCTCAGTCCCAGCCCGGAACCCCCAGCCCCGAGCCCCCAGCCCCAAGCCCAGCTCGGTCCCAGCCCGGAGCCCCCAGCCCCAAGCCCAGCCCGGAGCCCCCAGCCCGGAGCCCCCAGCCCGGTCCCTGCCCCGCTGGCTGCCCCCGGGGCTCACAGATGCACCGGGAGCGGGAGGCGTCGAGCAGGAAGCCCTGGGGGCAGAGGCAGGCGAAGCCCCCGGGGGTGTTGCTGCAGAGGCCGTTCCGGCACAGCCCCAGCTCCAGGCACTCGTCCACGTCTAGGGGAGGGCACCCATGGGACCCCCACCCCACCCATGGGACCCCCATCCCACCCAAGGATCCGTACAGAGCCTCAAGGAGCCAGAGAGCTCCACCCAGCACCCGTGGGACCCCTCAGGACCCATGGGACCCCTCAGTATCTATGGGCCCCCTCCAGCACCCATGGGAGCCCCCAGCACCCATAGAGACCCTCAAGGATCCATAGAACCCCCGCAGCACCCACGAGACCCCTCCAGCACCCATGGGACTCCTCAGGACCCATGGGACCCCCCCAGCACCCATGGGACCCCTCAGTATCTATGGGCCACCCCCAGCACCCATGGGAGCCCCCAGCACCCATGGGACCCCTCAGTACCCATAGAACCCTCTCAGCACCCATGGGACCCTCCCAGCACCCATGGGACCCACCCAGTACTCGTGGGACTCCCCCAGCACCCATGGGACTCCTCAGGACCCATGGGACCCCTCAGTATCTATGGGCCCCCTCCAGCACCCATGGGAGCCCCCAGCACCCATAGAGACCCTCAAGGATCCATAGAACCCCCCCCCAGCACCCATGGGACCCCCCCCCCAGCACCTATGGGTCCCCTCAGTATCTACGGGACCCCCCAGCACCCATAGAGACCCTCAAGGATCCATAGAGCCCCCCCAGCACCCATGGGAGTCCCCAGCACCCATAGAGAGCCTCAAGGATCCATAGAACCTCCCTCCAGCACCCATGGGACCCCCCCAGCACCCAAGGGACCCCTACTCACCCTGGCAGCTGCCATTGGTCACCCGGTAGCCCTGGGGGCAGGGGGATCCCTGTTGGGGCCCCTCTGAGAGAGACACCAACATGAGGAGTGGCACCCATGGGACACCCCAGCACCCATGGGACCCTCTCAGCACCCATGGGACCCCTCAGTATCTATGGGACCCCCCAGCACCCATGGGACCCCCCAGTACATATTGGGACCCCCCAGCACCTAAGGGACCCCCCAGCACCCATGGGACCCTCTCAGCACCCATGGGACTCCCCAGCACCCATGGGACCTCCACAGCACCCATGGGACCCTCTCAGCACCCATGGGACCCCTCAGTATCTATGGGACCCCCCAGCACCCATGGGACTCCCCAGTACATATTGGGACCCCCCAGCACCCATGGGACCCCCCAGCACCCATGGGACCCTCTCAGCACCCATGAGACCCCTCAGTATCTATGGGACCCCCCAGTACATATTGGGACCCCCAGGCACCTAAGGGACCCCCAGGCACCCAGCACCTAAGGGACCCCCAGCACCCATGGGACCCCCAGCTAAGGGACCCCCAGCACCTAAGGGACCCCCAGCACCCATGGGACCCCCCAGCACCCATGGGACCCTCTCAGCACCCATGGGACCCCCCAGCACCCATAGGACTCTCTCAGTACCCATGGGACCCATCAGTATCTATGGGACCTCCCAGCACCCATGGGTGCCCCCAGTACCTATGGGACCCCCCAGCACCCATTCCCCCCTCCCCCCCAGCATCCATGGGAGCCCTCAGTACCCATTGGAGCCCCCAGCACCCATTGAACCTCCTAGCACCCATGGGACCCCTCAGTACCTATGGGACCCCCAGCACCCATGGGACACCCCCAGCCCCATCCCCCTCCCCCACCCCCATTCCCTCCCCCAGCCTCGTTTTCCCCCTCCCCACCCCCCCCAAGGACCCCCTAGCACCCATGGGACCCCCCCCAGACCCATTTACCCCTCCTCACCCCCCCAGGGACGCCCCCAGGCACCCATGGGACCCCCAGCCCCATTTCCCCCTCCCCACCCCCTAGGGACCCCCAGCATTTCCCCCTCCCCACCCCCCTAGGGACCCCCGCACCCATGGGACGCCCCCAGCCCCATTTCCCCCTCCCCCACTCCCATTCCCTCTCCCCAGCCCCATTTCCCCCTCCCCACCCCCATTTCTCCCCCAGCACCCATGGGACCCCTTCCCACCCCCGAGCCCCCTCCCCCTCTCACCGGGGGTCTCGCGCAGGGGCGGCACTCGTGGACCCCCAGGCCAGGCCGGGACCCCCGGCAGCAAACCTCCAGGCTGCGGAGCCCGGGCAGGGGGGAGGAGCACTGCGGGGGGGGGGGGGGGGGGTTAGACACCCCAGACCCATTTCACACACACCCCCCCCCCAATACACCTCCCCATCTCGGCCCCATTGAGCTGCCCCGGGAGCCCCCAGACCCATTTAGAGCCCCCTCCCCCGGAGACCCCAGCCCCATTTAGCCCCCAGGACCACCCCAACCCCTTGACTCCCCCGGAGACCCCAGCCCCATTCGCCCCCAGGACCACCCCCAACCCCTTGACTCCCAGGAGCCCCCAGACCCATTTAGCCCCCAGGACCACCCCCAACCCCTTGACTCCCCCAGGAGCCCCAGACCCATTTAGCCCCCAGGACCACCCCCAACCCCTTGACTCCCCCAGGAGCCCCCAGACCCATTTAGCCCCCAGGACCACCCCCAACCCCTTGACTCCCAGGAGCCCCCAGACCCATTTCCCCCTCCCGAGCCCCCTTCACTCCCCCAGCCCCATTTACCCCCAGGACCACCCCCACCCTCCTCTTCTGCCCCCCCCAGCCCCACATTTGCCTCCCTTGCCCCCAGGACCCCTCCCCATCCTCCCCTGCCCCCTCCCTCCCTTTAACCCTCCCCCGCCCAGGACCCCTCCCCTCCCCCAGCTCCTCACCTGCCCCCCCCGCAGCTCCCGGAAGCAGTATCCGACCCCCCCCCCCTCCTCCTCCTCTTCCTCCCGGGGGGGGGAGCCCCGGGGGCTGCTCAGGGCCAGCACGGGGGGGGGGGCGCGAGGGGGCCCTTCGCCCCCCTCCTCCCCCCCCGCCGCCTCCTCCCCTCCCCCCCGCGGGCGGTGGACGACCAGGGGGGCCGCGGGGGGGGCCCGGGCCTGGGACCCAGCTCCTAAGGGAGGAAGCGAAATGGGTCTGGGGGCGGTCCGGGGAATGGGGGGGGGCGGGGATGGAGTGTAAATGGGGCTGGGGGTGGTCCTGGGGGCTAAAAGGGGCTGGGGTGGTCGGGGCAGGGGGAAATGGATCGGGGGCTCCTTGGGGGTCTAAATGGGTCTGGGGTCGTCTCGGTGGGGGCTGAATGGGTCTGGGGGCTCCTTGGGGGTTTAAATGGGTCTGGGGGCTTGTGGGGGATTTAAATGGGTCTGGGGGCTCCTTGTAGGGGATCTAAATGGGTCTGGGGGCTCTAAATGGGTCTGGGGTCGTCCTGGTGGGGGCTAAATGGGTCTGGGGGCTCCTTGGGGGAGGCCTAAACGGGTCTGGGGGCTCCTTGTGGGGGCTAAATGGGTCTGGGGGCTCTTTGGGGGACAGGGGAGCTAAATGGGTCTGGGGGCTCCTTGTAGGGGTCTAAAGGGGCCTGGGGTTGTCCTGGTGGGGGCTAAATGGGTCTGGGGGCTCCTGGGGGCTAAATGGGTCTGGGGGCTTTAGTGGGGGAGTTAAATGGGTCTGGGGGCTCCTTGGGGGGTGTGGGTAAATGGGTCTGGGGGCTCCTTGGGGGCTAAATGGGTCTGGGGGCTCCTTTGAGGGGAGCTAAATGGGTCTGGGGGCTTGTGGGGAGTTAAATGGGTCTGGGGAGAAGGGGAAACGGGGGCAGAGGAGGGAGGTCCTGGGGGGGCTCTAAATGAGTCTGGGGTCGTCCTGGTGGAGGCTAAATGGGTCTGGGGGCTCCTTTGGGGGTGGTCTAAATGGGTCTGGGGGCTCTAAATGGGTCTGGGGTCGTCCTTGGGGGGGGCTAAATAGGTCTGGGGGGGAAGGAAACGGGGGGCGCTCTAAATGAGTCTGGGGGCTCCGGGGGGGTGGGGGGGTGTTCCCCCCCCCCTTAATCAATTAGGGGGAGGGGGTCTCCTCGATTAATTAGGGGAGGGGTCCTCACCCTCCTCCTCCTCCTCCTCCTCTTCCTCCTCTTCCTCCCCCCGGCGGTGGTCGCCCAGGGCCAGGCCGAGGGCCCGGGGGGGGTCTCCCCCTGCCCCCCCGCAGCGCTGCCGCCGCCCTTTGGGGAGGGGGCTCGGAGGAGGAGGAAGGTCGGGGGGGGGTCGAAGCCCCCTCCCCACCTTCCTCCCCCCCTCCTCCTCCTCCCCTCCCCCCCCCGCCGCAAAAGCGACCCCGCAATTGGGGGAGGGGGCAGCGGCAGGGCCGGGGGGGGCGGGGGGCGCAGACCCCCCCGGGGCGGCAGAGCGCAGGGCACAGAGCTGGGGAGGGGGAGGGGGAATTAGGGGAGGGGTCGACCCCCGTGGTTAAGAGAGGACCCCCTCCGGGACCCCCAAGACCCCTGACCCCCCCCTCGGCGACCCCCGACCCATTCCCGGCGCTAGGTAAAAAGGGGAGGGGGAAGGAGGGGAGGGGGAAGGAGGGGAGGGGTCGCACCCCCGTGGTTAAGAGGGGAACCCCCCCCGGGACCCCCGACCCATTCCCAGCGCTGGGTAAAAAGGGGAGGGGGCTGCGGGGGGAGGGAGGGGGGCTTGGAATTAGGGGAGGGGTCCCCAGGGTCCTTTATGGGAGGGGGGCTTGGAATTAGGGGAGGGTCCCCAGGGGTCCTTTATGGGGGTCCTGAATTGGGGGTCCCTGGGGACCCCTCCCTAATTCCAAGCCCCCTCCCCCTTAACGACCCCTGGGACCCCTCCCCTAATTCCAGGACCCCCTCTTCCAGCGCCCCCTAAATGGGACCCCTGGAGACCCCTCCCTAATTCCAAGCCATCCCCCACCCCTTAAGGAGCCCTAGAGACCCCTCCCCAAATTCCCTGCCCCCCTCTTCCCCCCGCGGTCTCCCGCGACCCCCTCCTCAATTCCAGGCTCCGCCCCCCCCCCCCAAAGGGGCCTTGGAGACCCCTCCCCAAATTCCCCGAGCCCCACCCTGGCTCCCACCCCTCCCTGGTCCCAGGACCCCCTCCCACTTTCCCCTCCCTGCTCCCCCCGTCCCGGGACCCCCTCCCCACTTTATCGTCCCCCTCCCGATGTCCTGGGACCCCTTCCCCACTTTTTATCTCCCCCCCGATGTCCCGGGACCCGAACCCCTTCCCCTCCCCACTTTACCTCCTCCCCCTCCCCGTCCCGGGACCCCCTCCCCAATTTTAACCTCCCCACGATGTCCCGGGACCCCTGACCCAAATTCCCCGAGCCCCACCCTGGCTCCCAGACCCCTCCCCTGTCCCAGGACCCCTCCCTCCTTTCCCTCTCCTCTCCCTCCCCGTCCCGGGACCCCCTCCCCACTTTTTACCTCCCCACGATGTCCGGGACCCCGACCCAAATTATCAGAGCCCCACTCTGGCTCCCTGACCCCTCCCTACTGTCCCGGGACCCCCTCCCCACTTTCCCTCTCATCTTCCTCCCCGTCCCGGGACCCCCTCCCCAATTTCCCCGAGCCCCACCCTGGCTCCCGAACCCCTTCCGGATGTCCTGGGACCCCCTCCCCACTTTTAACCTCCTCCCCCTCCCCGTCCTGGGACCCCCTCCCCACTTTTAACCTCCCCCCCACGATGTCCCGGGGCCCCCTCCCCAAATTCCCCGAGCCCCACCCTGGCTCCCGGACCCCTCCCTGCTGTCCCGGGACCCCCTCCCCACTTTATCGTCCCCCCTCCCGATGTCCTGGGACCCCTTCCCCACTTTTTATCTCCCCCCCCGATGTCCCGGGACCCCCGACCCAAATTCCCCCAGCCCCACCCTGGCTCCCGGACCCCTCCCTGGTGTCCCGGGACCCTCTGCCCAGTTTTAACCTCCCCCCCACGATGTCCCGGGACCCCCTCCCCACTTTCCCTCTCCTCTTCCTCCCCGTCTCGGGACCCCCTCCCCACTTTTAACCTCCTCCCCCTCCCCGTCCCGGGACCCCCGACCCAAATTCCCCGAGCCCCACCCTGGCTCTCAGACCCCTCCTTGATGTCCCGGGACCCCCTCCCCACTTTTAACTGGCTCCCCCCCTTCTGGATGTCCCGGGACCCCCTCCCCAAATTCCCCGAGCCCCACCCTGGCTCCCTGACCCTTCCTTGACGTCCCGGGACCCCCGACCCAAATTATCGGAGCCCCACCCTGGCTCCCGGACCCCTCCTTGATGTCCCGGGACCCCCTCCCCAAATTACCGGAGCCCCACCCTGGCTCCCGGACCCCTTCCTGCTGTCCCGAGACCCCCTCCCCACTTTTTACCTCCCCCCTACGATGTCCCGGGACCCCCTCCCCACTTTTTACTTCCCCCTACGATGTCCCGGGGCCCCCTCCCCAAATTCTCCGAGCCCCACCCTGGCTCCTGGACCCCTTCCTGGTGTCCCGGGACCCCCTCCCCACTTTTTACCTCCCCCCGCGATGTCCCGGGACCCCCTCCCCACTTTATCTCTCCTCCCCCTACGTGTCCCAGGACCCCTCCCCACTTTTAACCTCCCCCACGATGTCCCGGGACCCCCTCCCCAAATTATCGGAGCCCCACCCTGGCTCCCTGACCCCTCCCTACTGTCCCGGGACCCCCTCCCCACTTTTAACCTCCCCCCACGATGTCCCGGGACCCCCGACCCAAATTATCAGAGCCCCACCCTGGCTCCCGGCCCCCTCCCTGCTGTGCCGGGACCCCCTCCCCAATTTCCCTGAGCCCCACCCTGACTCCCAGACCCCTTCCGGCTGTCCCAGGACCCCCTCCCCACTTTTAACCTCCCCCACGATGTCCCGGGACCCCCAAATTCCCGGAGCCCCACCCTGGCTCCCGGACCCCTTCCGGCTGTCCAGGACCCCTTCCCAACTTTTCCCCGCCCTCCTCCCCCCCCGCCATGTCCCGGGACCCCCTCCTCAATTCCAGGCTCAAACAAGGGTCCCGGGACCCCCTCCCCACTTTTTTACCTTCCCCCCCCCCTTCCGGTTGTCCTGGGACCCCCTCCCCAAATTACAGAGCCCTCCCCCGAAAAGTTCAGCGACCCCCTCCCCATTTCCCCCTTCCCCAACACCCCCTCAGGACCTCTCTCTCCCCCTCCCCCTCCCCCTTCAACTTTACGCCCCCTCCCCAAATTCATCCCCCGTACTGACCGAGCCGGAAGCCGTCGCCCCCTGCCCCTCGGCCGGGGGTCTCCAACCGCTCTCCAGCGCCGCTCTCTTCCCCCCCCTCAGGCAAGCGCGGCCGCACCTCGAAGCCCCCAGCCCCAATTCGCCTCCTCCCCCCGTCCCCCCCGCGGCGGCCGAGCAGCGCAGCCGGCAGCGGGAGAGGAGGGGGGGGGAAGGGCTGGGGGGGGTCCGAACCCCGCGGGGGCGAGCCCCCCCTTCAAAGCTCCAAGCCCCCCGCCTCAATTCCCCTTCCCCTCCCCGGCGGCCCCCCCCGAAGGGGGAGGAATTTGGGGAGGGGTCGGCGGCCAGGGCGAAGGAAGCGACCAGGAGCAGCCAGGGTCCCATCGCTGCCTCCTCGCGGGGGGGGGGGGGAGATGGGGAGGGGAAGGGCGGGGGGGCCCGAATTGGGGTGGGGGGGATGGGGGCCACACCCACGGACCACACCCGAGGGGTGGGGCCCGGCTTTAAGCCCCTCCCCCCGAATTAAAGCCGCCCCAAAGCCCCCTACCCCCATTCCTCCTTCAGGCTCGGCGCAGGGAGCGGAGCCAAGCCCCGCCCACGCCCCGCCCCCCTCCGAGGGCTTGGCTCCGCCCCCAGAGTGACGGCAGCGCATCCCCGAGGGGTGACGTCATCGGCGCGGCCGCCGCCCCGAGGGGTGACGTCATGGGGGCCCCCCTCCCCCCCTCCTCCTTTGCCTCTTCCTCTTGGGGCCCAGGGAGGGGAAGGGTCCCCGCGGGAGGGGGGAAGGGAGGGAGGGAGGGGGCCGGGGGGGGACCCCAGACCCAAATGGGGACCCCCAGACCCTATAGGGACCCCCAGAGGGACCCCAGACCCAATAGGGACCCCAGACCCTATAGGGACCCCCAGAGGGACCCCAGACCCAATAGGGAACCCTGGAGGCCATGGGGGACCCCAGACCCAATTGGGGACCCCCAGGCCCTATAGGGACCCCCAGAGGGACCCCAGACCCAATAGGGAACCCTGGAGGCCATGGGGGACCCCAGACCCAAATGGGGACCCCAGACCCAATAGGGACCCCCAGAGGGACCCCAGACCCAAATGGGGACCTCAGACCAATAGGGACCCCCAGAGGGACCCCAGACCCAAATGGGGACCCCAGACTCTATAGGGACCCCCAGAGGGACCCCAGACCCAATAGGGACCCCCAGAGGCCATAGAGGGACCCCAGACCCAATTCAGCAGAGAGCAGAGGCCGCAATGAAGCTTTATTGGGTGGGGGGAGGGGAGGGGCCCTGAGACCCCTCCCCAAATTAAGGCACCCAAAGAGGGGGCGGGGGTCGGGGGGGCGGAGGGTCCTGCCCTCCCCTCCCCCCTCCTCAAAACGTCGTCTGACCTCTGCCCCCACCCCCCCCCAGCCCCCTCCCCATCGTCAGCCTCCCCCTCGCCCCCCCTCGGAGGGGACCCTCCCCCAACCCCCAGGACCACCCTGGCCCCCAGACCCCCTAGAGACCACCCTGGACCCTCCCCTACCCCCAGCCCCCTCAAGACCCCCAAACCCCCCAAGACCACGCTGGACCCCCAGACCCCCAAAGACCCCCTAGACCCTCCCCCCATCCCCTCCCCCGCCCTCAAGACCCCCAGCCCCCCAAAGACCACCCTGGACCCCCTTGGACCCTCCTCAAGACCACCCTGGACCCCCAATTCCCCCAGCCCCCTAACCCCTCCCCAAGACCACCCTGGACCCCCAGCCCCCTCAAGACCCCCCAAAGACCACCCTGGACCCCCAGCCCCCGGACCCTCCCCTACCCCCCACCCCCTCAAGACCCCCAGACCCTCCCGAACCCCCAAGACCACCCTGGACCCCCCAAAGACCACCTAGACCCTCCCCCATCCCCTCCCCGCCCCCAAGATCACCCTGGACCCCTCCCAGCCCCCCAAGACCACCCTAGACCTACCTCCACCCCCTAACCCCCTAAGACCACCCTGGACCCCCAGTCCCCCAGCCCCCTAACCCCTCCCCAAAGACCACCCTGGACCCCCAGCCCCCTGGACCCTCCCCTTGCCCCCAGCCCCCACAAGACCCCCTCAGACCCCCCAATTCCCCCGGACCCCACCCCAGCCCCCTCCCCCTCCCCCAAGCCTACCCCGGACCCCCTTCCCCCTCCCTCCGCCCCCAACCCTTTCACTCCCGGGGGTCGTGGGGTCGGGGTGGGGAGGGGCAACTTTATTACATTTTTACAGTCACAGAGCAGGGCCGGGGGGGAGGGGCGGGGGAGGGGCACGACGGGGGGGGAGGGGGTCCCTGAGTTTTTAGGGGGAGGGGGAAGGGGAGGGGTCAGAAAGTGCTTGGGGAGGGGGGGGAGGGGGGAGGCGCTCCCCCTCCCCCAAACATGGCTCTGGTGATGGGGACCCCTCCCCCCCCCGGGGTCTTGGGGACCCCCGGGTGATGGGGACCCCCCTAGAGGGGTTTTGGGGAACCCCCCCAGGTCTTGGGGACTCCCCCTGGAGTCTTGGGGACCCCCCCAGGGGTATTGGGGACCCCCAGAGGGCTTTGGAGACCCCCCTAAGGTTTTGGGGACCCCCCCAGGACGTTGGGGACCCCTCCTGGGTTTTGGGGACCCCCCAGGATCTTGAGGACCCCCCAGAAGGTTTTGGGGAACCCCCCAGGACATTGGGGACCCCCGTAGGTGTTGGGGACGCCCCAGGATCTTGGGGACCCCCCTGGGTTTTGGGGACCCCCCCGGGTGTTGGGGACCCCCCCAGAGGGGTTTTGGGGACCCCCCCCAAAGTCTATGGCTTGTGCAGGGGGAAATGGGGAGGGGGAAGGGGGGGACCCCAAAAGCAGGTGGGGGGACCCCAAAAGTGAGCAGTGGGACCCCAAGAGTGAGGGGGGACCCTCAAAAGGGGGGCAGGGGGACCCCAAAACTGAGTGGTGGGACCCCCAAGGGAGGGGGTGGGACCCCAAGAGTGAGCAGTGGGACCCCAAAAGCAGGGGGGGGACCCCCAAGGGGGGCGGTGGGAGCCCAAGGGTGATGCTTGGGACCCCCAAAAGCAGGGGGGGACCCCCAAAAGGGGGTGAGGGGACCCCAAAAGTGAGCAGTTGGAGCCCCCAAAGTGGGCTCTGGGACCCCCAAACCGGGGGGGGACACCCCAAGAGTGGGGCTTGGGACCCCTAAAGTGGGCAGTGGGACCCCAAGAGTGGGAGAGGGGACCCCCAAAGCAGGTGGGGGACCCCAAAAGCAGTGCTAGGATCCCCTACCCCGGGGGGGGACCCCCAAAAGCGGTGCTGGGAGCCCCCTGCTGGGGGCGGGGACCCCCGAACCGGGGCCCAAAGGGGGTGAGGGGACCCCAAAAGTGAGCAGTGGGACCCTCAAAGTGGGCACTGGGCCCCCAAACCGGGGGGGGGAGACCCCAAGAGTGGGGCTTGGGACCCCCAAAAGCAGGTGGGGGACCCCAAAAGCGGTGCTGGGAGCCCCCTGCCGGGGGCTGGGGGTGGAGGGGTGCTGGGGGTCGGGGGTCCCGGGGGTCCCGGGGGGGGTCACTTGCGGCGGGCCGAGGCGCTGGGTCGCCTCTCCCCCTCCCGCCGGGGCTGGCCCTCGTCGGTGGAGGAGGTGGTGAGGAGGCCTTGGCTCCAGCGCGCCACCTCCTGGTGCTCCTGCGCGCTGCAGCTCAGCGCCTTCAGCCAGCCCTTCATCTCCTCCTGAGCCGGGGGGCAGGGGGAGGAGGAGGAGGAAGGAGGAGGAAGGAAGGAAGGAGGAGGAAGGAAAGAGGAGGAAGGAGGAGGAGGAGGAAGGAAGAGGAGGAAGAAGGAGGAGGAGGAAGGAAGAGGAGGAAGAGGAAGGAGGAAGAAAGGAAGAGGAGGAAGAAAGAAAAGGAGGAAGGAGGAAGAGGAGGAAGGAGGGAGGAGGAGGAGGGAGGAAGGAGGAGGAGGAAGGAAAGAGGAGGAAGGAGAAGGAAGGAAGGAAGGAGGAGGAAGGAGAAGGAAGGAAGGAAGGAGGAGGATGAGGAAGGAGGAAGAAGGGAGGAGGAGGAAGGAGGAAGAAGGGAGGAGGAGAAAGGAGGAAGAAGGAAGGAAGGAGGAGGATGAGGAAGGAGGAAGAAGGGAGGAGGAGGAAGGAGGAAGAAGGAAGGAAGGAGGAGGATGAGGAAGGAGGAAGAAGGGAGGAGGAGGAAGGAGGAAGAAGGGAGGAGGAGGAAGGAGGAAGAAGGGAGGAGGAGGGAGAAGAGGAGGAGGAGAAGGAGGAAGGAAGGAGGAGGAAGGGAGGAGGGGGAGTAGGAAGGAGGAATGAGGGGGAGGAGGAGGAGGAGGAGGAAGAGAAGGAGGAGCAGTATCAGGACCCCCAACCCCTCTTAGATCCCCCAAGCCCCTCAGGAGCCCCTCAGGACCCCTCTGAGACACCCCCCCCCCCCGACCTCCCTAACCCCTCTGAGACCCCCCCAAACCCCTCTTAGCCCCCCCAACCCATCAGGATCCCCCAATCCCCTCAGGACCCCCCTCCAAACCCCCAACCCCTCTGAGACCCCCAAATCCCTCAGCCCCCAAACCCCCTCTCAGACCCCCAAGAGCCCCCAAGACCCCTCTGAGCTCCCCAAAGCAGCATCAGGACCCCCAAACCCCTCTGATCCCCCAAACCCCTGAGACCTCTGAGCCCCCAAACCCATCTCAGACCCTTCTTAGCCCCCAAACCCCTCTGAGCCCCCTTAATCCCCCTCTCAGACCCCCACCCCCTGTGGAGCTGCCCCACCTCATCCTTGGCCTGCAGCAGGAACTCGCTGCCATCGCCAGTCCTAGGGGGAGAGAAGGAGAGAGAGAAGGAGAGGAGAGAGGGAGAGAGGAGAGAGGAGAGAGGGAGAGGAGAGAGGGAGAGAGAGAAGTAAAGAGAAGGAGACAAGAGAGGGAGAGGAGAGAGAGGAAGAGAGGAGAGAGGGAGAGAGGAAAGAGGAGAGAGGAGAAAAGAGAGAGAGGGAGAGGAGAGAGGAGAGGGGGGAGAGGGAGAGAGGAGAGAGAGAGGAGAGAGGAGAGAGAGAGAGGAGAGAGAGGAGAGAGAGAGGGAGAGAGGAGAGGAGAGAGGAGAGAGGAGAGAGAGAAGGAAAGAGAGGAGACAAGAGAAGAAGAGAGAGAGAGGAGAGGAGAGAGAGAGAAGGAGAGAAGAGAGAGGGAGAGAGAGAAGAGAGAGAGAGAGAGAGAGGAGAGAGGGAGAGAGGAGAGAGGAGAGAGGGAGAGGAGAGAGGGAGAGGAGAGAGGGAGAGGAGAGAGGGAGAGGGAGAGAGGGAGAGAGAGAAGGAAAAAGAAGGAGACAAGAGAGGGAGAGGAGAGAGAGGAGAGGAGACAAAGGAGAGAAGAAGAGGAGAGAGGGAGAGGAGAGAGGGAGAGAGAGAAGGAAAGAGAAGGAGACAAGAGAGGGAGAGGAGAGAGAAAGAGGAGGAGAGAGAGAAAGAGGGAGAGAGGAGGAGAGGAGAGGAGAGGAGAGAGGAGAGGAGAGAGAGAGGAGAGAGAGGAGAGAGAGAGGAGAGGAGAGGAGAGGGAGAGGAGAGGAGAGGGAGAGGGAGGAGAGGGAGAGAGAGGAGAAGGAGAGGAGAGAGGGAGGGGAGAGAGAGAAGGAGAGGAGAGAGGGAGAGAGGAGAGAAGGAGAGAGGAAGAGCGGAGAGAGGGAAGCAGCAGCAGCCTCCCAGCCCCCCCAGGGGGGAGGAGGGAGGGGGTGGTCTCCCCAGGGCCCCACCTGAGCTTGAAGACGTGCTTCCTCTTCTTGTAGTCGTTGGCCACCTGGCAGGAGGCGTTGAGGAGGCTGAGGAGAGGCTCCCCGGGGAGAGGGCCGCCGGCCGCCGGCCCCTTGGCGTCCTTGTAGAAGCCCAGCTCCCCCCGGCTCAGCACGCAGTAGAGGTTCACCCAGGACCTGCCCCCCGGGCCAGGGGAGGGCAAAGGGAGAGGGTAAGCAGGCAGCAAAGCCTCCCCTCCCCCCCTCCCCTCCTCTTCCTCCCAGGAGGGTGGGGGGAGAGACTTCCCCAGCTCCCGGCGCAGCTCGCTCCTCCCCGCCCCGGGGAGGTGGGAGAGGGTCGGCCCTTGGGGGAGGCTCAACCCTTGGGGGGGGTCTCCCCCCCGTTATCCCTCTCCCCCCCTGCACCTTCCAGCCCTCCCTCTCCCCTTTCCCCCTCTCTCCCCCTCCACTCTCCCCTTTCCCCCCCTCCTCCTCCCCTTCCCCCCCTTCCCCTTCTCCCCCTCCCTTTCGCCTTCCCCCTCCCATCCTCCCCTTCCCTTCTCCCTTTCCCCTTCCTTCCTCTCCTCTCCTCCCTTCCCCTTCCCCTTCCTTCCCTCCCCTGTTCCCCTTCTCCCCTCCCCTTCCCTTTCTCCCCCTCTCCCTTCTCCCCCAGCCCTCCTTCCCCTTCTCCCCCTCCTTTCCCCTTCCCCCTCCCTTCCCCCTCCCTTCCCCTTCCTCTTCCTCTTCCTTTCCCTCCCCTCCTCCCCTTCTCCCCTCCCCTTCCCTTTCTCCCCCTCTCCCCTTCCCCTTAACCCTTCCCCTTCTCCCCCTCCCTTCCCCATCCTCCTCTCTCCTTCTCCCCTTCCCTTCCCCCTTTCCCCTTCTCCTTCTCCCCTTCCCCCTCTCCCTTTTCCCCCCCCCCCCGCCGCGGACCTGTTGGAGGCCTTCTTGCTGTGGGCGTCCAGTTCGTGCTTGCGCAGCAGGAAGCCTTCGTGCTGGACGCTGTGGGTGGGGGGCGGGGGGGGAGGGGCCTGGGGGGCGCTGCCCTGCGCCGGGGCCGAGCGAGACCTCCGCCCCTCCCCGGGCCCCTGCGAGGAGTCCTTGGGCCGGGGTCGCCGCCGGGGCTTGGGCCGGTCCCGGGCTCGGGGCCGGTCCGGCCGCGGGGTCCTCTCCGGGAGGGCTTCCGGGCCCGGGGGGAGGCGAGCAGGGGAGTCTCGGTCCCGCGGCTGCGGGGGGCAGGGGGGAGAGGGCGGGGAGGGGGAGGGGGGGGAGAGGGGCGGGGAGGGGACGTCAGCGAGGGGATGCCAAAGAGGCAGCGAGGGGGCAGAGAGGGGACAGCAAAGGGACACCAAGGGGATACCAAAGGGACATGGAGGGGACATGGAGGGGACACCGAGGGGATACTACAGGGGTACCAAGGGGACATGGAGGGGATTCCAAGGGGAGGCACTGAGGGGACACCAGGGGGATACCGAGGGGATACCGAGGGGACATCGAGGGGACACATAGGAGACAGCAAGAGGACAGCAAGGGGATACCAAAGGGACATGGAGGGGACATGGAGGGGACATGGAGGGGATACTACAGGGGTACCAAGGGGACACCCAAGGGGATACCAAAGGGATACCGAAGGGACACCAAGAGGACATCGAGGGGATACCAAGGGGGGCATTGAGGGGACACCAAGGGGATACCAAGGGGACATTGAGGGGATACAAAGGGGGGCACTGAGGGGACACCAAGGGGATACCAAGGGGACATTGAGGGGATACAAAGGGGGGCACTGAGGGGGGGACATTGAGGGGATACAAGGGGGGCACTGAGGGGACACCAAGGGGATACCAAGGGGACACTAAGGGGACATTGAGGGGACACCAAGGGGATACAAAGGACATTGAGGGGGCAAAGGACATGACACCAAGGGGACAAGGGGACAGCAAAGGGGATACCAAGGGGACATCAGAGGGACACAGACATCAAAGGGATACCAAGGGGACACCCAAGGGGACACCAAAGGGGACATCAAGGGGATACCAAAGGGACACCAAGGGGATACCAAGGGGATACCAAGGGGACATCAAAGGGATACCAAGGGGACATTGAGGGGATACCAAGGGGACACCAAGGGGACATCGAGAGAACACCAAGGGGATACCAAGGGGACAGCAAGGGGGACACCAAGGGGACAGCAAGGGGACATCAAAGGGATACCAAGGGGACATTGAGGGGGGAGGGGACACCAAGGGGACCAAGGGGGCATTGGGACATCGAGGGATATCGAGGGGATACCAAGGGGCATTGAGGGGACACCAAGGGGACATCGAGGGGATACCAAGGGGATATCGAGGGAAGGGGACAGGGGCAAGGGGGCATTGGGATACCAAGGGGAAGAGAGAGACAAGGGGATACCAAGGGGACAGCAAGGGGATACCAAAGAGACACCCAAGGGGATACCAAGGGGACATTGAGAGGACACCAAGGGGATATCGAGGGGATACCAAGGGGACACCAAGGGGATACCAAGGGGACACCAAGGGGACATCAAAGGGATACCAAGGGGACACCAAAGGGGACACCAAGGGGACATTAAGGGGATACCATGGGGACATTGAGGGGACACCAAGGGGACATCAAGGGGATACCAAGGGGACACCAAGGGGACACCAAAGGGATATCAAAGGGGACATCCCTCCCCCCGCCCCAACTCACCGTGGCCGGCGCGGAGCCTCCCCCTGCCTCCTTCTCCTGCAGCTGCTCCACGATGTCGGCCAGGGTGGCTTTGCTGGGGCCGGAAGATGGCACAAGGCTGTCCCCGGGGGTCTGCCCCGCTTGCCCCCAGCCCCCTCCCCGCCTCCCCTTCCCCCTGGGGGAGGGGAGCTGCCACCCACCCGCTGGCCTTGCCCTCGGGCCGGGCCGGCTCGGGCTCGCTGGACTCCTGCCGCTCCAGGCGCCGCTCCCGCCGCTCCCTGCGCCGCTCCAGCAGCCCGGGCCTGGCCTCCGCCCCCTCCTCGGCCTTGGGGGCGCCCCCCCCCGCCGGGGGGGCGGCAGGGGTGGTGGGGGGAGGCTGGGGGGCGGCAGAGCCCTGCAGCAGCTTGGGCTGGAGGCGCTCCGGCCGCAGCTCCTGGCGGACGTAGGCTACCCGCGGCTCCAGGCCGGAGCCCCCCGAGGAGGGGGGAGAGCCCGGGGCCGAGGCCGGGGCCTGGGGGTCTCCTCCCCCCCCTCCCCCCAGGAACTTGCGGCTGAGGAGGGGGGTGGGGGGCTGCTTGCTCTGCTCAGCCTTCAGCTTCTCGATCTGCAGCAGGGGGGGAGGTGGAGATGGAGGTGGAAGTGGAAGTGGAGGGAGGGAGAGGGAGGTGGAGGTGGAAGAGGAGGTGGGGAGGAGGCAGAGGTGGGGAGGGAAGTGAAGATGGAGGGGGGGAGGGAGATGGAGGTGGAAGAGGAGGTGGGGAGGGAGGTGGGGAGGAGGTGGGGAAGGAGGTGGAGGGGAGGTGGGGAGGGAGGTGGGGAGGGAGGTGGGGAGGAGGTGGGGAGGAGGTGGAGGTGGGGAGGAGGTGGAGGTGCAGGTGGGGATGGAAGTGGAGGTGGGGAGGGAGGTGGAGAGGGAGGGGGAGGGAGATGGAGGTGGAAGGGAGGTGGGGAAGGAGGTGGAGAGGGAGGTAGAGATGGGGAGAGAGGTGGAGATGGGCAGGAAAGTGGAGGTGGAGGTGGAGAGGGAGGTTGGGAGGGAGGTGGAGATGGAGGGGGGAGAGAGGAAGGGAGGTGGAGGTGGGGAGGAAGGTGGAGATGGGGAGGGGAGGGGGGGAGGGAGGTGGAGATGGGGAGGAGGTGGAGATGGAAGTGGAGGTGGGGAGGGAGGTGGAGGTGAGGAGGGAGATGCAGACACCAGAGGCAGGACAGGAGGAGAGGGAGGGAGGGAGAGAGAATTGAAGCTCCCCCGGGGAGCCTCCGAGCCAGCAGAGGCTGCGGCGAGCCCGGGGCGGGGCGGGGCGGGGGGGAGGGTATCGCAGAGCCCTCTCCCCCAGCCCCTCACCTGCCCGGGGCGGGGGGCGGGATGGGGGTCGGGCCGTACCGTGGTGAGCCTGCGGAGGGAGCTGAACCTCTCCTCCCAGGCGGCGGCCGCCTTGCGGAAGGCTTCGTGCCGGCGGAGCAGCTGCTCCACCTCGTCCACGCTGCCGCCCAGCTCCTGGCTCCGCAGCAGCGGCTCCTGCGCCGCCAGCCAGGCGTCGGCCACCACCGCCTCCTGCGCGAACTGCTGCACCTCCAGCACTGCCGGCGGGCGGGGGGCTCAGCCGGCGGCCCCCCAGCCCCACACCCCACCCCCACCCCCCCCCCCCGAAACGCGGGCACCGGCACTGACCCCCGGCTCAGCCCCAGCTGCCTGCTCTGGCGCTCAGCTCAGCCCTGGACACCAGCCCTGACCCTCAGCTCAGCCCCAGCCACGACCCTCACCCTCAGCTGGGGCTGGAGAGGCTCTGAGCTGAGCCCCAGCCACAACCCTGACCCTCAGCTGGGGCTGGGGAGGCTCAAAGTTGAGCCCCAGAACCAGCCCTGACTCTCAGCTGGGGCTGGAGAGGCTCAAAGTTGAGCTCAGAACCAGCTCTGACCCTCAGCTCAGCCCCAGCCACGACCCTGACCCTCAGCTGGGGCTGGAGAAGCTCTGAGCTGAGCCCCAGAACCAGCCCTGACCCTCAGCTCAGCCCCAGAACCAGCCCTGACCCTCAGCTCAGCCCCAGCCACGACCCTGACCCTCAGCTGGGGCTGGAGAGGCTCTGAGCTGAGCCCCAGAACCAGCCCTGACCCTCAGCTCAGCCCCAGCCGCCAGCTCTGACTCTCAGCTGGGGCTGGAGAGGCTCCAAGCTCATCCCCAGAACCAGTCCTGACCCTCAGCTGGGGCTGGGAAGGCTCTGAGCTGAGCCCCAGAACCAGCCCTGACCCTCAGCTCAGCCCCAGAACCAGCCCTGGAGCTCAGCTGGGGCTGGAGAGGCTCTGAGCTGAGCCCCAGAACCAGCCCTGACCCTCAGCTCAGCCCCAGAACCAGTCCTGACTCTCAGCTGGGGCTGGAGAGGCTCAAAGTTGAGCTCAGAACCAGCTCTGACCCTCAGCTCAGCCCCAGCCACGACCCTGACCCTCAGCTGGGGCTGGAGAAGCTCTGAGCTGAGCCCCAGAACCAGCCCTGACCCTCAGCTCAGCCCCAGAACCAGCCCTGACCCTCAGCTCAGCCCCAGCCACGACCCTGACCCTCAGCTGGGGCTGGAGAGGCTCTGAGCTGAGCCCCAGAACCAGCCCTGACCCTCAGCTCAGCCCCAGCCGCCAGCTCTGACTCTCAGCTGGGGCTGGAGCAAGCTCATCCCCAGAACCAGTCCTGACCCTCAGCTGGGGCTGGGAAGGCTCTGAGCTGAGCCCCCTCAGCCCTGACCCTCAGCCCCAGAACCAGCCCTGGAGCTCAGCTGGGGCTGGAGAGGCTCTGAGCTGAGCCCCAGAACCAGCCCTGACCCTCAGCTCAGCCCCAGAACCAGTCCTGACTCTCAGTTGGGGCTGGAGAGGCTCTGAGCTGAGCCCCAGCCACCAGCCCTGACCCTCAGCTCAGCCCCAGCCACTGGCCCTGACCCTCAGCTGGGGCTGGGGAGGCTCCAAGCTCAGCCCCAGAACCAGCCCTGACCCTCAGCTGGGGCTGGAGAGGCTCTGAGCTGAGCTCACCTCCAGCCCTGACCCTCAGCTGGCACTGCAGAGCCCCAAGGCTGTGCCCAGCACCAACCCTGACCCCGGGGCAGGCCTGGGACCCCCCCAAGCCTCTTTCCCCCCCCTGCCCCCTGCCCTGTGCCCCTGAGCTGTGGCACTCACTCTGCTGCAGCCACTCCCAGTGCTTGTCCCACTTGTCCAGCAGCTCCTTCCTCTTGGCCACCAGCTTCTCCATCTGGCTTTGGATCTGCAGGGAGGGGGAGGGAAGAAGGTGGCAGGGGTGGGTTGGGAGGCCCTGCTGGCTGGGGGAGGGTCTGGTGGCTTCCCCCCCCTCCCCCCAGCCCCTTCCAGCACCTCCTCTGCTGCAGGGCTGTTGCTGAGGATCAGGGACTTGCCCAGCTCCAGGCAGGAGGAGAGGCTCTTGCCCCGAGCCTCCAGCTCTGTCTTCAGCCCCTGGTGCTCAGTCATCAGCAGCTCCACCGAGGAGACATCCCTGGGAAGGGGGAGAGAAGAAGGGGATGGGAAGGGGGGGGAGGGGGAGAGAGAGGGCTCCAGGGGCTCCCTGGTGCTGGGAGGTGGAGGTGAGGGAGGTGGAGATGGAAGGGGCAGGGAGGCTTGGTCATGGCTGGGGCAAGATGTGGCTGCTGGGACCATGGCTGGAGCAGGACACCATGGATGGAGCAGGATGTGGCTGTTGGGACCATGGCTGGAGCAGGACACCATGGCTGGAGCAGGATGTGGCTCTTGGGACCATGGCTGGAGCAGGATGTGGCTGTTGGGACCATGGCTGGAGCAGGACACCATGGATGGAGCAGGATGTGGCTGTTGGGACCATGGCTGGAGCAGGACACCATGGATGGAGCAGGATGTGGCTGCTGGGACCATGGCTGGAGCAGGATGCCATGGCTGGAGCAGGATGTGGCTCTTGGGACCATGGCAGGAGCAGGATGTGGCTGCTGGGACCATGGCAGGAGCAGGATGTGGCTCTTGGGACCATGGCAGGAGCAGGATGTGGCTGCTGGGACCATGGCTGGAGCAGGACACCATGGCTGGAGCAGGATGCCATGGCTGGAGCAGGATGTGGCTGCTGGGACCATGGCTGGAGCAGGACACCATGGCTGGAGCAGGATGCCATGGCTGGAGCAGGATGTGGCTGCTGGGACCATGGCTGGAGCAGGACACCATGGATGGAGCAGGATGCCATGGATGGAGCAGGATGCCATGGCTGGAGCAGGACACCATGGATGGAGCAGGATGCAATGGATGGAGCAGGCTTTGGCTGCTTGCCCCACGCCTGGAGCAGGATGTGGCCGCTGGGCCCATGGAGCAGGCTCTGGCTGCCATGGCTGGAGCAGGCTGCCATGGATGGAGCTAGATGTGGCTGCTGGGACCATGGATGGAGCAGGATGCCATGGATGGAGCTGGATGTGGCTGCTGGGACCATGGCTGGCTCTGGCTGCCATGGCTGGAGCAGGATGTGGCCGCTGGCCCCAGACCCTGGCTGCTGGCCCCACGGCTGGCTCTGGCTGCCATGGCTGGCTCTGGCTGCCATGGCTGGAGCTAGATGGCGCTGCTGGGCCCATGGCTGGCTCTGGCTGCCATGGCTGGAGCTAGATGGCGCTGCTGGGCCCATGGCTGGCTCTGGCTGCCATGGCTGGAGCTAGATGGCGCTGCTGGGCCCATGGCTGGCTCTGGCTGCCATGGCTAGCTCAGGCTGCAATGGCTGGAGCAGGATGCCATGGATGGAGCTGGATGTGGCTGCTGGGACCATGGATGGAGCAGGATGCCATGGATGGAGCTGGATGTGGCTGCTGGGCCCATGGCTGGCTCTGGCTGCCATGGCTGGAGCAGGATGTGGCCGCTGGCCCCAGACCCTGGCTGCTGGACCCATGGCTGCCTCTGGCTGCCATGGCTGGAGCTAGATGGCGCTGCTGGGCCCATGGCTGGCTCTGGCTGCCATGGCTGGCTGCCATGGCTGGAGCAGGATGCCATGGATGGAGCTGGATGTGGCCCCATGGACCCTGGCTGCTGGACCCATGGCTGGCTCTGGCTGCCATGGCTGGAGCTAGATGGCGCTGCTGGGCCCATGGCTGGCTCTGGCTGCCATGGCTGGAGCTGGCCCCAGACCCTGGCTGCTGGGCCCATGGCTGCCTCTGGCTGCCATGGCTGGAGCTAGATGGCGCTGCTGGGCCCATGGCTGGCTCTGGCTGCCATGGCTGGAGCAGGATGTGGCCGCTGGCCCCAAACCCTGGCTGCCTGGCCCATGGCTGCCTCTGGCTCCCACCCCTGGAGCCGGCTGCTGGCCCTCACCTGGGCTTGTCCCCGGCCTCCATCTGCCGGAGGGCCGCCTCCATCCAGGCCAGCAGCTCCCTGGCGGCGCCCTGGAAGCGCACCTTGTCGGCCGCCGAGGCCACCCGCAGCCGGCAGTCCTCGCAGGCCCCCAGCAGCTCCTTCCAGGCCCTCAGCACCTCCTGCTCGCGCCCGGCGATGGCCTCGGCGTTCTCCCCGGCGTAGAGGGTCCGCAGCTGCGCCGCCCCCTCCTGCAGCTGCCTCACCTGCCCCGCCAGCCCCTCCACGTCCTGCTCGAAGGCTCCCAGCGCCCTCTGCAGGGCTCCGGCCGCCGCGGAGCCGGCGCCGGAGCCGGCGCCGGAGCCGTCCCCGCGGGCCCCGGCCAGGGCGGGCAGGCACCGCCGCTTCTCCTCCAGCTGCCCCAGCAGCTCCTTGCAGTCGTGGAAGAACTTGTGGAGCTCGTGGGAGGCGGCCAGCAGCTGGCCCCGGGTCTCCAGCAGCTCCAGCAGCTCGGCCCAGGCCTCGTTGACGCCGTCCTTCCACTGGCAGAGGGTGGCGGCCTCGGCGTGGCCGCACTCGATCAGCTCGTCCACCAGGGCGTTGAGGGCGGCCACCCGGCCCTGCCCCGCGCTGCCCGTGGCGCTGGCGAAGGACAGGAAGCGCTCCTGCAGCTCCTGGGGGGGAGAGGGAGAGAGGGTGAGAGGCAGGGCAGGGAGAGGGAAGCGCTCCTGCAGCTCCTGGGGGGGAGAGGGAGAGAGGGTGAGAGGCAGGGCAGGGAGAGGGAAGGTGGCAGGAGCCTCTCCTGCAGCTCCTGGGGGGGAGAGGGAGAGAGGGTGAGAGGCAGGGCAGGGAGAGGGAAGGTGGCAGGAGCCTCTCCTGCAGCTCCTGGGGGGGAGAGGGAGAGAGGGTGAGAGGCAGGGCAGGGAGAGGGAAGGTGGCAGGAGCCTCTCCTGCAGCTCCTGGGGGGGAGAGGGAGAGAGGGTGAGAGGCAGGGCAGGGAGAGGGAAGGTGGCAGGAGCCTCTCCTGCAGCTCCTGGGGGGGAGAGGGAGAGAGGATGAGGGCAGGGCAGGGAGAGGGAAGGTGGCAGGAGCCTCTCCTGCAGCTCCTGGGGGGAGAGGGAGAGAGGATGAGAGGCAGGGGAGGGAGAGGGAGAGCAGAGCTGGGAGCAGGGAGAGCAGAGCTGGGAGCAGGAAGCGCTCCTGCAGCTCCTGGGGGGAGAGGGAGAGGAGGCTGAGGGCAGGGGAGGGAGAGGGAGAGCAGAGCTGGGAGCAGGGAGAGCAGAGCTGGGAGCAGGAAGCTCTGCTGCAGCTCCTGGGGAGAGGGGGAAGGGGGCTAGGGGCTGGTCCGGGGTGGGTCGGGGGCAGGTCGGGGGTCCGGGGCGGGTTCGGGATCTGCGGGGCGGGCCAGGGAGCGGGTCTGGGGGCGGCTCAGGGGCGGGTCGGGGAGCCGGGGGCGGGTCGGGATCGAGGGGGCGGGTGGAGGAACGGGTCGGGATCGAGGGGCGGGCCGGGGTCGGGAGGCGGTCCGGGGCAGGTCGGGGCCCGGGGCGGGTAGAGGAACGGGTCGGGATCCGGGGGGCGGGTGGAGGAGCGGGTCGGGGATCCGGGGCGGGCCAGGGGTCAGGGGGCGGGCCGGGATCGAGGGGGCGGGTGGAGGAACGAGGTCGGGATCGGGGGCGGGCCCGGGGTCGGGGGCGGGTGGAGGAACGGGTCGGGGGTCTGGGGGCGGCTCGGGATCGGGGCGGCTCGGGGATCGAGGGGGCGGGTCGGGGATCGAGGGGGCGGGTGGAGGAGCGGGTCGGGGATCCGGGGGGCGAGTGGAGGAACGGGTCGGGGATCCGGGGGGCGGGTGGAGGAACGGGTCGGGGATACGCGGGGGCCGGGTCAGGGATCCGGGGGGCGGGCCCGGGGGGTCCCGGGGCGGGGCGGGGGCAGGCGACTCACGGTGACGTGCTCGAAGTCCTGGCCCAGCTCGGGGGAGGCTGCCACCACCTCCTTCTCGGCGATCCAGAGCTCGAGTTCGTCGACCTCCCGCTGCAGCTGCTGCAGCCAGTACTGCTGCTCCAGCTGCGCCTTCCGCTCCTCCAGCAGCTCCTTCAGCGCCACGTAGCTGCGGTCCACCTGCGACTGCCGCCGGCTCACCTGCTCGCTGCCCGCCGCGGGGGGCAGAGGGAGAGAGGGGCGGAGGGAGAGAGGGGGGAGGACGGCAGCGGGTCAGGGAGCCGCCCCACCACCCCTCCCCCGGGGGGAGGAGGGAGGGGACAGGGAGCGGCCCACCGGGGGGAGAGGGAGGGGACAGGGAGCAGCCCCCGGGGGGAGAGGGAGGGGTCAGGGAAGCGGCCTGCTGGGGAGAGGGAGGGGACAGGGAGCAGCCCCCGGGGGAGGAGGGAAGGGTCAGGGAGCAGCCCCCGGGGGGGAGAGGGAAGAGACAGGGAGCAGCCCCCGGGGGGGAGAGGGAAGGGTCAGGGAGCAGCCTCCGGGGAGGGAGGGAGGGGACAGGGAACAGCCCCCGGGGGGAGAGGGAAGGGTCAGGGAGCAGCCCCCGGGGGGAGGGGACTCAGAGGGGGTCAGGAGGGCTCAGGGGGGGTCGGTGCCTACCTCTGGGGGGGTACTGGGTTCAGGGGGGGTCTGGGGGTCCCTGAGAGGGTCCGGGGCGGGGGGCTGGTGCCCACCTCTGGGGGGGTGACTGGGGTCTGCGGGGAGTGCCTGGGGTCGTGGGGGTCAGAGAGGGTCAGGAAGGGGTCGGGGAGGGTCAGTGCCTACCCCTGGGGTGGGACTGGGTTCAGGGGGGGTCCGGGGGGTCCGGGGGGTCGGTGCCCACCTCTGGGGGTGCCCCAGCTGGAGCAGGGCTCGGCACTGCCGCGAGAGCTGGGCGATGGTCTCCTCGTAGTTCTCCACCAGCTGCTCGGTCTGGAGATGCTTCTTCAGCAGCTGCAGAGTGCTCTGCTCGTCCTGCAGGGGGCAGCACCTGCGCTCCGCATCCACCGGCTCCCCTCCCTCTCCCCCTCCCCCCCTCCTCCTCCTCCTCCACCTCCCCCTCCACCACCTCCTCTTCCATCTCTCCACCATCTCCTTCACCTTCTCCACCTCTTCCATCTCCACCTCCTCCTCTACCTCCTCCACCATCTCTCCACCTCTTCCATCTCTCCACCTCCTCCCCCACCTCCTCTTCCCTCTCCTCCACCACTTCCTCCTCCACCTCTTCCACCTCCATCTCCACCTCCTCCACCTCCTCCTCCATCTCTCCACCACCTCCTCCACCTCTACCTCCTCCTCCACTACTTCCTCTTCCATCTCCACCTTCTCCTCCACCTTCTCCTCCACCTCCTCCTCCATCTCTCCACCACCTCTTCCACCTCCTCTACCTTGTCCTCCACTACTTCCTCTTCCATCTCCACCTTCTCCTCCACCACCTCCTCCACCTCCTCTACCTTCTCCTCCATCTCCACCTTCTCCTCCACCACCTCCTCCACCTCCTCCTCCATCTCTCCACCACCTCCCCCACCTTCTCCACCTCTTCCATCTCCACCTCCTCCTCCACCTTCTCCTCCACCTCCTCTACCTTCATTTCCCCCTCCTCTACCTCCTCCTCCACCACTTCCTCCTCCATCTCCTTCACCTCTTCTCCACCTCTTCCTCCACCTCCTCTACCATCTCTCCACCACCTTCTCCATCTCTTCCATCTCCACCTCCTCCTCCACCTCCTCTTCCCCCTCCTCTACCTCCTCCACCACTTCCTCCTTCATCTCTTCCACCTCCTTCTCCATCTCTTTCTCACCTCCTCCTCCACCATCTCCTCTACCTCCTTCACCACCTCCACCACCTCCTCCTCCACTTCCTCCACCATCTCTCCACCACCTCCTCCACCTCCTCTTCCTCCTCCTCCACCACTTTCTCCTCCATCTCCTCCTCCTCCATCTCCTCCACCTCCTTCTCCTCCACCACCTCCTCCATCTCTCCACCTCCCCCTCCTCCACCATCTCTCCACCACCTCCATCTCCACCTCCTTCACCTCCACCATCTCTCCACAACCTCCACCTCCACCACCTCCAGCATCTCCATCCCACCCCATCTCCCCCCCAACCACCTCCATCTCCACCTCCTCCACTTCCTCCTCCACCATCTCTCCACCACTACTTCCACCTCGACTACCTCCTCCATCTCCACCATCTCCTCCACCTCCTCCTATCTCCATCTCCACCATCTCCATCCCATTGCCATCATCTTCATCCTCATATTTCCAGCCCCCTATGCCCCTCTGTGCCCATCCTGTGCCCTCCTGTGCCCACCCCATGCCCTCCTGTGCCCACCTTGCCCATCTCCTGCTTCATGACCAGCAGCTCCTGCTCCCCCAGCCAGGCCTCTACATCTCCACCATCCCCATCCCACCATCTCCATGCCCTCTGTGCCCACCCCATGCCCTCCTGTGCCCACTCTATGCCCATCCTGTGCCCACCCCATGCCCTCCTGTGCCCACCTTGCCCATCTCCTGCTTCATCCCCAGCCCCTCCTGCTCCCCCAGCCAGGCCTCCACATCTCCATCCTCTTATCTCCAGCCCCCCATGCCCCTCTGTGCCCACCCCATGCCCCTCTGTGCCCACCTTGCCCATCTCCTGGTTCATGACCAGCAGCTCCTGCTCCCCCAGCCAGGCCTCCACCTCGGTGACGTCGAAGAGGAACTGCTGCAGCTGGAAGGTGGCGTCCAGGTCCTGCTGGCGGCGCTCAGCCTGCTCCTGCAGCTCCTTCCAGAGGCTGCCCAGCTGCTCCTGCAGCCTCCTCACCCCCTCGGCCTCGGGGCTGGGCAGGGAGGCCACGGCCCCGGCTCGCTCCAGCACCTCCTCCACCCGCGCCTGGTGCACCTGCAGCTCCCGCCGGAGGTTCTGCCGGAGGGGGAGGAGAGGTGGAGCAGGGCAGGGGGAGGGGGAAGAGGGGAGAGGGAGGAGGGGAGGGGGAGGAGGAGGAAGGGAGGTGGAGCAGGGCAGGGGGAGGGGGAGCAGGGCAGGGGGAGATGAAACAGGGGAGAGGGAAGAGGAGCAGAGGTGGAGCAGAGGTGGAGCAGGGCAGGGGGAGGGAGAGGAGGGGAGAGGGAGCAGGGGAGGGGGAGGTGAAGCAGGGGAGAGGGGGGAGGCGTAGAGGTGGAGCAGATGAAGCAGAGGTGGAGCAGGGGAGGGAGAGGTGGAGGAGGGAAGGGGCAGGGGAGGGGGAGGTGGAGCACAGGAAAGGGAGGTGAAGCAGGGGAGAGGGAGGAGGAGCAGAGGTGGAGCAGAGATGGAGCAGGGGAGGTGGAAGTGGAGCAGGGATGGAGCAGAGGAGGTGGAACAGGGGAGGTGGAGCAGAGGTGGAGCAGGGGAGGGGGAGATGGAGAAGGGGAGAGGGAAATAGAGGAGGGAAGGAGGAGCAAGGGAGTGAGAGCAGAGGTGGAGCAGAGGAGGTGGAGGTGGAAAAGGGATGGAGGAGAGGAGGTGGAGGTGGAGCAGAGGTAGAGCAGGGGAGGGGGAGGTGGAGCAGGAGCAGAGGTGAAGCAGGGGGGGGGAGCAGAGGGGGCAGGGAGGGGGGCAGAGGGGAGCAGGGGAGGGGAGCAGGGGAGGGGAGCAGGGGAGGGGGAGCAGAGGTGGAGCAGGGGAGGTAGAGGTGGAAAAGGGATGGAGGAGAGGAGGTAGAGGTGGAGCAGGGGAGGGGGAGGAAGGATGGAGCAGAGGAGGTGGAGTAGAGAAGGGGGAGGAGGAGGCGGGGAGGGGGAGGAGGAGGCGGGGTGGGGGAAGGTGGAGCCTGGGGGGGGGGAGGAGCCGGGGAGGGGGAGGGGGAGCCGGGGCGGTGTCCCCAGCCCCGCCGGGGCCTGACCTGGTTCTTCTTGATGAGCTGCTGCACGCTCTGCAGGTTGCTGCCCAACTCCTTCTGCGTGGCCAGGGGCAGCCTGTCCTGCACCCACAGCTGGGGACAGGGCCGAGGCTGCAGAGCTCCTCCAGCGCCTCCAGCCCCACCCCAGCCCCACCAGCCTCACCCCACCTCCATCACCTCCAGCCCCATCCTCACCTCCATCCCCTCCATCCTCACCTCCATCCTCACCTCCGCCCCCTCCGCCTCCATCCCCACCTCCATCTCCTCCATCATCTCCACCCCCACCTCCATCACCTTCACCTCCATCATCTCCACCCCCACCTCCATCACCCCCATCTCCTTCTCCATCCATCACCTCCAGCCCCACTCCCATCCCCATCTCCATCATCTCCATCCCCACCTCCACCATCTCCTCCATCCGTCCATCTCCATCCCCACTCCACCTTACTTCCATCACCTCCATCCTCAACTCCATCATCTCCACCTCCCATCACCTCCATCCCCACCTCCACCATCTCCATCTCCATCCATCCCCATCCCATCTCCACCTCCATCCCCTCCTCCACCATCTCCATCTCCTTCTCCATCCATCTCCATCCCATGCCCACCTCCATCCCCTCCACCTCCATGTCCTCCATACCTCTCCATCCTCATCCCATCTCCACCTCTATCATCCCCATCTCACCTCCATCATCTCCATCTCCTTCTCCACCCACCTCCAGCCCCACTCCACTTCCATCCCCACCTCCATGCCCTCCACCTCCCATCCCCTCCACCTCCATCCTCACCTCCATCTCCATCCTGCCTTCACCTCCATCATCTTCTTCCCCATCCCCACCTCCATCCATCTCCATCCCCACTCCACTTCCATCCCCACCTCCATCTCCTCCACCTCCATCCCCTCCACCTCCATCCCCTCCATACTTCTCCATCCCCATCCCATCTCCACCTCTATCATCCCCATCCCACCTCCATCATCTCCATCTCCTTCTCCATCCATCTCCATCCCCACTCCACTTCCATCCCCACCTCCATCCCCTCCACCTCCATCCCCTCCCCCTCCATCCTCACCTCCATCTCCATCCTACCTTCACCTCCATCATCTCCTTCCCCATCCCCACCTCCATCCATCTCCATCCCCACTCCACTTCCATCCCCACCTCCATCCCCTCCATCTCCATCTCCATCCTACCTCCACCTCCATGATCTCCTTCCCCATCCCCACCTCCATCCATCTCCATCCCCACTCCACTTCCATCCCCACTCCACTTCCATCCCCACTCCACCTCCAACCCCACCTCCATCCCCTCCATCTCCCATCCCCTCCACCCCACCTCCATCCCACCTCCATCCCCTCCCTCCTCACTCCCTCCTTCCCTCCCCCTTCCTCCCCTCCTCTCCCCTTCCCCCAGCGGCTCACCAGCTCGTCCTGCAGCTCGTGGCTGACCTGGTGGACCTCCTTGGAGGCCAGCAGGACCCTGCGGCGCTCCTTGAGGGGTTGGATCAGGCGCAGGATGCGGCTGCCGACGGCGCTCTGCCGCTCGCCCAGCGCCTGCCCCTCCCCCGGCAGCGCCGCCGCCGCCGCCTGCAGCTCCCCCACCTCCTGCGACCACTCCTCCACCTGCGACTCCATCGTCTGCGGGGACAGCCGCGGGGGGGCAGCGCTGGAGGCGGCCCCGGGGACGGCCTCGAAGACAGCCGCGGGGGGGAGCAGCCCCGGGGACAGCCCTGGAGGCACTGGGGGCGGTCCCGGGGACAGCCGCGGGGGAGCTGGGGTCAGCCCCACGGGGGCTGGAGACGGTCCCGGGGGACAGCCGCGGGGGGGCAGCGCTGGGGGCGGCCCCGGGGACGGCCTACGGGGGCTGGGGACGGCCGAGGGGACAGCCGAGGGGGAGCTGGGGTCAGTCCTGGGGGCGCTGGGGACGGCCCCGGGGACAACCCACGAGTGCTGGGGACGGTCTCGGGGACAGCCGCAGGGGGACAGCGCTGGGGGCGGCCCCGGAGACGACCCACGGGGGCTGGGGGCGGCCCCGGGGACAGCCGAGGGGGAGCTGGGGACAGGCACAGGGACAGCTGCGGGGGGACAGCGCTGGGGGCGGCCCCGGGGACAGCCAAGGGGGAGGTGGGGACAGTTGTCCCTCCTGCCCCCTCCCTCCCTCCTGCCCCCTCCCCATCCCTCCTCTCCTCCCCCCTGCCCCCTCCCCATCCCTCCTCTCCTCCCTCCCTTCTCTCCTCTGTCTCTTCTCTCCTCCATCTCTTCTCCATGCCTCCTGCCCTCTCCATCCCTCCACTCCCCTCCATCCCTCCACTCCTCCATCCCTCCTCTCCCCTCCATCCCTTCTCCCCTCCATCCCTCCTCCTCCATCCCTCCTCTCCATCCCTCCTCCCTCCATCCCTCCTCTCCTCTCCATCCCTCCTCTCCTCCATCCCTCCTCCCCTCCATCCCTCCTCCCCTCCATCCCTCCTCTCCCCTCCATCCCTTCTCCCCTCCATCCCTCCTCCCCTCCATCCCTCCTCTCCTCCATCCCTCCTCTCCTCCATCCTTTCTCCCTCCATCACTCCTCCATCCTCCTGTCCCCCAGCCCCTGCCGCGTCCCCCGACCCCTTTCCTCCCTCCCCGCCCCCGGCTCACCTGCAGCCTCTGGAGCTGGGAGCTGAGGCTGCGGAGGTCTCCGGCCGGGGCCACGCTCTGCAGCTGCTCCTCCAGGCGGCCCAGCCGGACCTCCATGGCGGCGTAGCTCCGGGCCAGGCGCTCGGCGGCGGCGGCTTCGGCCAGGCGGCGGCTCCGAGCCTGGCTGCTGGCCTCCAGCTCCGCCCAGCATCGCCGCAGCTCCTCCAGCTGCCCCTGCACCGCCCCGGCCAGCTCCGGCTTGGCCTGCAGCAGCTCTGCCCCTTCCTGCGGGAGGAGGCAAGCGTAAGGCGGGGGGGGGGGAGGTGGGCATGGCCCGGCCGGGACCGGGCTCGGAGGTAGGGGGGGGGGGCAGAGGGGAGAGGGAAGGGGCTGGGAGGAGTCCAGAGGGAGGTGGAGCAAGGTGGGAGGTAGGGCAGGGAGGTGGGCAAGGAGAGAGGGCAGGAAGGGTGAAGGGAGAGGGAAGGGAGGGTGAGGGGAGAGGGCAGGGAGGGCACTGCCCAGCCGGGATGGGGCTCGGGGTGGGGGGAGAGGGAGAACGGGGGGGGAAGGGAAAGGTGGGGGAGGGAGGGAAGGCTCTGGGGGAGTCCAGAGGGAGGTGGAGCAGGGGTGGGAGGTAGGGCAGGGAGGTGGGCAAGGGGAGAGGGCAGGAAGGGTGAAGAGAGAGATAAGGGAGGGTGAGGGGAGAGGGCAGGGAGGGCACTGCCTGGCCGGGATTGGGGGAGGGGGTGGGGGAGAGGGAGAGGGGAGGGAGGGAGGGAGGGAAGGGTCTGGGAGGAGTCCAGAGGGAGGTGGAGCAGGGTGGGAGGTGGGCAAGGGGCTGGGGAAGGGAGGAGGGCAGGGAGGGTGAGGGGAGAGGGTAGGGAGGAAGTAGACAGGGGAGGGAGGGAGGTAAATAGGAGAGGGAGGAAGTAAACCGTGGGAGGAGGAAATAAACCAGGAGGGAGGAAGTAAACTGGGGAGGGGGGAAGTAAACTGGGGGAGGAAGTAAATAGGAGGAGGAGGAAGTAAATAGGAGGAGGAGGAAGTAAATAGGAGGAGGAGGAAGTAAATGGGGGAGGAAGTAAACAGTGGGGGAGGGAGGAAGGAAATAGGAGGAGGAAGTAAATAGGGAGGAGGAAGTAAAGAGTGGGGGGGAGGAAGTAAATAGGAGGAGGAGGAAGTAAATGGGGGGAGGAAGTAAATGGGGGGAGGAAGTAAATGGGGGGAGGGAGGAAGTAAATAGCAGGAGGAAGGAGGAAGTAAATAGGAGGAGGAGGAGGAAGTAAATAGTGGGGGAGAGAAGAAGCAAATGGGGGAGGAAGTAAAGACAGGGGGAGGGAGAAAGTAAATAGGAGGAGGAAGTAAATAGGGGAGGGAGGAAGTAAATAGAGGGGGAAGGAGGAAGTAAAGTGGAGGAGGAGGAACTAAATAGGGGAGGAGGGAGGAAGTAATTAGGAGGGGGAGAAAGTAAACTGGGGGAGGGAGGAAGTAAGCCGGGGGAGAGGAAATAAACCAGGGGGAGGAAGCAAACGGGGGAAATAAACTGGGGGTGAGGAATTGAACCAGAGGGGAGGAAGTAAAGGGGGTGGGGAAGGAAGTAAAGTGGGGGAGAGGGAATAAAGTGGGGAGGGGGGGAGAGGAAATGAAGGGAAATGAGGGGGGAGGGAAGGGGGGAAAGGGTTGGAAGGGGAGGGGGGAGGGGCACAAGCAGGAGGAGGAGAGAGGGAGACAAGACGGGGGGAGGGGGGGAGGGACACAAACTGGGGGACACCCCACACCCCTCCCCTCCCCCTTCCCCCCCCGACCCTCTCTCCCCCTCCACTTCCAGCCGGGCAGGGACTGGTTAAGGCTTAGCCCTGCCCCCTCCTGCCCCAAACCATCTCTGCTGCCTTTCCCCCCCACACACCTCGGTCCCCTCTCCTCCTCCTCCTCCTCTTCCTCCTCCTCCTCCTCTTCCTCCTCCTCCTTTCTCTCCCCTCCCCCGACCCTCTCTCCCCTCCACTTCCAGCTGGGCAGGGAATAGTTAAAGCTTAGCCCTGCCCCCTCCTGCCCCAAACCACCTCTGCTGCCTTCCTCCCCCTTCCCCTCTCCTCCTCCTCTTCCTCCTCCTCCTCCCCCTCAACCCCCCCGTGCCCCCCTCTGCCCCCAACCCTCTCTCCCCCTCCACTTCCAGCCGGGCAGGGACTGGTTAAAGCTTAGCCCTGCCCCCTCCTGCCCCAAACGATCTCCGTCGCCTTCCTCCCCCCTCCTCTCTCCTCCTCCTCCTCCCTCATCCCCCAAACAAACAACCCTGCGGCCCCTCCCCCTCCTCCTCCCCTTCCCCCTCCCCTCCTTCCCTCCTCCTCCCCTCCCTTCCCCCTCTGCCTCCCCCAGGCCCCGGGACCTTCTCGATCTTCTGCAGCCACTCTCGGTTCTGCTCCAGCTCCACCAGGAACCTCTGGTGCAGCTTCATCCAGGCCTGGGGGGGCTTCTGGGGGGGGTCCCGGGAGGGGTCCCCGGCCATCAGAGCCTTCTCCCGGATCCAACCATCCAGCTACCCAAAACGGGGGGGGGGGGGGAGGAGGGGAAGGAGGTGATGACGTCAAAGCCAAACCCACCCTCTCCCCCCCCCCTCCCTCCCCCTCTCCACCTCCCCTCCGAACAAATCCAGGTGGTTGCTTCCAGGCTGAGGAGGAGGAGGAGGAGGAGGAGGAGGAGGAGGAGGATGCCGCAGAGGGTTGGATGGGAGGAGGGTGGGAGGGGCTCAGCGGCCACCGATGGGGGAGGGTCGAATCTGCGTCCCCCCCCCTTCCAGCACCAAACGGATGGACAGCTCCAGACCCCAACCCCCAGCACCAAACTGGGACCCCCCCCAGGACCAGGGTGGGATGGACAGCTCCAGACCCCCCCCCAGAACCTGACTGGGATGGACCAATCCAACCCTCCCCCCCCAGCACCCAACTGGGATGGACAGCTCCAGACCCCCCCCAGCACCAGACTGGGATGGACCAATCTAACCTCCCCCCCTCCCCAGCACCAAACTGGGACCCCCCCAGCATCAAACTGGGATGGAGAGGTCCAGACCCCCCCCCCCAGCAGCAGACTGGGATGGACCAATCCAACCTCCCCCCCCAGCACCCAACTGGGATGGACAGCTCCAGACCACCCCCCCCAGCAGCAGACTGGGATGGAGAGGTCCAGACCCCCAGCAGCAGACTGGGATGGACCAATCCAACCCCCAGCACCAAGCTGGGACTGGGCACCAAACTGAGATGGACAGCTCCAGACCCCCCCCAGCAGCAGACTGGGATGGACCAATCCAACCTCCCCCCCCCAGCACCAAGCTGGGACCCCCCCAGAACCAAACTGGGATGGAGAGGTCCAGACCCCCCCCCCAGCACCAGACTGGGACCCCCCCAGCAGCAAACTGGGATGGACCAATCCAACCTCCCCCAGCACCCAACCAGACCCCCAGCACCAGACTGGGACCCCCCCCCAGCAGCAGACTGGGATGGACCAATCCAACCTTCCCCCCCCCCAGCACCAGACTGGGACCCCCCCAGCACCAAACTGGGATGGAGAGGTCCAGACCCCCCCCAGCAGCAGACTGGGATGGAGAGGTCCAGACCCCCCCCCAGCAGCAGACTGGGATGGACCAATCCAACCTCCCTCCCCGAGGGGTGGTCGAGGACTCTCTGGGGAGGGTCTAGGGATCTCTGGGAGGGGGTCCAGGACTCTTGGGGGGGGGGGGGGTGTATAGGTCCCTCTGGGTGACCCCCAGGGGGGGCTTGAGGACCTCTCCCTCCTCCCCAGCCCCCCAGGGAAGCCTCCTGAGATGCTGAGGAGCAGCCTGGGGGTGAAGCAGGAGAGGGTCCAGGACCCTCTGGGGGGGTCGAGGTCCCTCTGGGGGGGGGTCTAGGACCCTCGAGGGGGAGGGCTGGGATCCTTCGGGGGGGCTTGAGGACATCTCCCTCTCCCCCAGGCCCCCCAAGGAAGCCTCCTGAGATGCTGAGGAGCAGCTTGGGAAGAGGGGAGAGGGTCCAGGACCCTCTGGGTGGGGGTCTAGGACCCCCTGGGTGACCCCCGGGGGGGGCTCAAGGACCTCTCCCTCTCCCCCAGTCCCCCAGGGAAGCCTCCTGAGACGCTGAGAGGCAGCTTGAGGGGAAGGGGAGAGGGTCTAGGACCCCTTGGGCACCCTTCAGGACCCTGGAGGGTGGGATTGAGGGTGGGGGGGAGACCCCAGCCCCTTTGAGGACCCTCTCCCCTCCGACCCTCCCCCCCCAGGGTCCTACCTCTGTGCAGCTCTGGAGGAACTGTTGGAGCTCAAGGTGGTCCTGGAGCTTCTGCAGCCACTCGTGGGCCAGCTGCTGGTTGTGTTGGCTCCTGGGGGAGAGGGTTGAGGCAGGAGGGAGGGAGGGGAGAGGGTTCAGGTCAGACAGGGTCTCCCCCCCCTCCTCCTCCCCTCCCAGCCTCCACCTCCTCATCCTCAGGTCGAGGGAGAAGGTCCTGAGGTCAGGCAGCAGCAGGCAGGTAGGGCTGGGGAGACCACCCAGGGGAGGAGGAGGGGAGGGAGAGAGGGAAGGGAGGCCCCAGGGGGGAAGGAGGGAAGGGAGGTCCAGGGGAGGGAAGGGAGGGAGGGAAAGAAGCACCAGGGCAGGAGGAGGGGAGGGAGGCCCCAGGGGGGAGGGAGAGAAGGGAGGTCCAGGGGAGGGAGAGAGGCCCCAGGGGGAAGGGAAGGAAGGGAGGCCCCAGGGGAGGGAGGGAAAGGAGGTCCCAGTGGAAGGGGGAGGGAAGGGAGGTCCAGGGGAGAGGGAGAGAGGGAAGGGAGGCCCCAGGGAGGAGGGAAGGGAAGGGAGAGGGGGGAGGAGGGAGGGAGGGAGAGAGGGAGGGAAGGAAGCACCCAGGGGAGGAGGAGGGGGGAAAGGCCCCAGGGGGAAGGGAGAGAAGGGAGGGAAGGGAGGCCCCAGGGCAGGTGGGAGGAAGGGAGGGGAGGTCCAGGGGAGGAGGGAGGGAGGGAAGGGAGGCCCCAGGAAGGGAAGGGAAGGGAGGGGGGGAGGAGGGCGGAGTCCCCCCAGGGCCTCACCGGGAGCTGAGGCTGTGCAGGGCCTCGGCCAGGCGCTGGCTGTGGAGGCTGTGGAGGCTGCCCTGGCGCTGGAGGCTGTGCCCTGCCCGCAGCACCTGCTGCACCCTCTGCAGGTGCAGCTCCAGGCCCCTGCTGAAGGCTCTGTGCTCCCTCAGGGCCTTCCGAGCCCCTTCCACCGAGCCCGGGGGCTCGGCCTGCCTCAGGGCGGCCTCCTTTGGGGGGGAGGGAGAGGGAGAGGAGAGGTTGGGCTTGGCCTTCAGCCCCAGCTCAGCTCCTCCAGGAACGTCCCCAGCTCAGGGGGGAGGTCAGGAAGGGAACTTCTCCTTCTCCCTCTCTTCTCCTTCTCCTCCTACTCCTTCTTCTCCTCCTCCTTCTCCTTCACCTTCTCCTTCTCCTCCACCTTCTCCTTCTCCTCCTCCCTCTCTTCTCCTTCTCCTCCTTCTCCTCCTCCTTCTCCCCTTCGTTCTCCTTCTCTCCCTCCTCCTTCTTTCTCCGTCTCCTTCTCCTCCTCCATCTCCTTCTGCTTCTTCTTCTCCTTTTCTCCTCCTCTTCCTCTTCTTCCTTCTCCTCCTCCCTCTTCTCCTTTCTTCTCCTGTTTTTCCTCCTCCTCCTTCCTCTCCTCCTCCTTCTTTCTCCTCCTCCTCCATCTCCTTCCTTTCCTTCCTCTCCTCCTCCTCCTTCCTCTCCTCCTCCTTCCTCTCCTCCTCCTTCCTCTCCTCCTCCTTCCTCTCCCCCTTCTCCTTCTCCTTCTCCCCCCTCCTTCCTCTCCTCCTCCCCCCCTCCTCCTCCATCTTCTTCTCCGTTCCCTTTCACCTCCTTCTCCTCCTTCTCCTCCTCCTTCTCCTCCTCCTTCTTCTTTCTCCTCCTTCTTCTCCTCCTTTCTCCTCCTCCTCCTCCTCCTTCTCCTTTCTCCTCCTCCTCCTCCTCCTCCGCCTTCTTCTTTCTCCTCCTCCTTCTCCTTCTCCTCCTCCTCCTTTCTCCTCCTCCTTTCCTCCTCTACCTCTTCCTCCTCCTCCACCTCTTCCTCCTCCCCCTCTTCATTCCTCCACCCCCTCTCCCTCCCTCTCCCCTCCCTCCCTCCCCCCTCACCTGCGCCCCGAGGGCGGCCTCGCACTGCCGGGCGTCGCGCAGGAAGAGGTGGAAGAGGTGAGCCTGGGCCAGGGCCTCCCGGCGCCGCTCCCAGCCCTCCACCAGCTGCCCCCAGCCGGCCTCCAGCCTCTGCAGCCACTCCTGGAGGCCCAGGCCGGGCAGCTCGGCCTCCTCGGGGGCCAGCAGCTCGCTGGCCGCCTGCAGCCGGCCGTAGTCTTCCTCCCGGCCGTCCAGCTCCTCCTTGAGGGCGGCGTGGAGGCTCAGCAGCCGCTCGGCCTCCTGGAGGCTGCCGGGCAGCTCCTGGCTGCCCACCGCCTCCTGGCTCTTCACCAACCAGCCCAGGAAGGAGTCCAGGTCCTGGATGAAGTCCTGCAGCCTCCCTGCCACCCTCAGGGAGGCCTCGCAGCCCCGCAGGCTGCCCTCCAGGGCCTCCCACTCCTCCCCCAGCTGCCGGGAGGGCAGCAGCACCTCCAGGGCTCGGCCGGGGTGGGCTCGGGCCAGGGCCTCCCCTTCCCCCTGCAGCTGCAGCAGCCGAGGCCCCAGGGCGGCCAGGGAGGCCTCCAGGGTGGTCAGGCGGCGCCGCAGGGCCAGGAGGCCGCCCAGGTCCCCTCCCCCCCCGGCCTGGGCGGCCTCCAGAGCCTTCCTCTTCTCCCTGACTTGGGCTTGCATCTCGCTGCACTCCAGGAGGTAGTTCTGCACCTCCAGCACCGAGCCCAGCTGCGACTTCTTCTGCTCCACCAGCGCCACCACCCGGTTCCACCTGGGCAGGGCAGCGGGGGAGGGAGAGGGGGAGACAGGGGGGAGAGGGAAGGGAGGGCAGAGGGGAGAGAGAGGGGGGAGAGGGGGGAGAGAGGGAAGATAGGGGAGAGAGAGGGAAGGGAAGGGAAGGGGGAAGGGAAGGGAAGGGAAGGAAAGGAAGGAAGGAAGGGAAGGGAAGGAAGGGAAGGGAAGGAAGGGAAGGGAAGGGAAGGGAAGGGAAGGGAAGGGAAGGAAGGGAAGGGAAGGGAAGGGAAGGGAAGGGAAGGGAAGGGAAGGGAAGGAAGGGAGGAGAGAGGGAGGGGGGAGGGGGGAGGGGGAGAGGGGGAGGGGGAGAGGGAAGATGGGGGGGAGAGGGAAGATGGGGGAAGGGAAGGGAAGGGAAGGGAAGGGAAGGGAAGGGAAGGGAAGGGAAGGGAAGGGAAGGGAAGGGAAGGGAAGGAAGGGAAGGGAAGGGAAGGGAAGGGAAGGGAAGGGAAGGGAAGGGAAGGGAAGGGAAGGGAAGGGGGAGAGGGGGAGAGGGGGAGAGGGGGAGAGGGGGAGAGGGGGAGGGGGGAGAGGGGGAGGGGGGGGAGAGGGGGAGAGGGGGAGAGGGGGAGAGGGGGAGAGGGGGAGAGGGGGAGAGGGGGAGAGGGGGAGAGGGGGAGAGGGGAGGGGGAGAGGGGAGAGGGGGAGAGGGGGAGAGGGGGAGAGGGGGAGAGGGGGGAGGGGGAGAGGAGGAGAGGGGGAGAGGGGAGAGGGGAAAGAGAGGGGGAGGAGCTCAGAGGGCTCCCAGGGAGGGAGTGGGGGAGACCAGGGGGAGGGCCTGGGAGGGCCTAGGCCAGGCTTGGAAGCCTTGGGGAGGTCCTAGCAGGGTCTCCAGCAGCATCCCTGAGCCTTAGGCCAGGCTTGGAGCCCATGGGGAGGTCCTAGCAAGGTCTCCATCACCATCATCATCATCCCTGAGCCTTAGGCCAGGCTTAGAACCCATGGGGAGGTCCTAGCAAGGTCTCCATCATCATCATCATCCCTGAGCCTTAGGCCAGGCTTGGAGCCCATGGGGTGGTCCTAGCAAGGTCTCCATCATCATCATCATCATCCCTGAGCCCTAGGCCAGGCTTGGAGCCCATGGGGTGGTCCTAGCAAGGTCTCCATCATCATCATCATCATCCCTGAGCCCTAGGCCAGGCTTGGAGCCCAAGGGGAGGTCGTAGCAGGCTCTAGGCCAGGCCTGGAGCCCAGGGGGAGGCTGAGCCTACCTGCTGTTGAGGTGGTCCTGGCAGGCCTGGACCTCCTGGGCGCTGGGGTGGCCTCCGTCCAGCAGCTGCTGCACCACTTGGTTGACGTCCAGGATGCGACCCATGAGGCTGTTCATCTCCTGCTCCAGGCCCTCAAACCTGCCAGCACAGCCTGGGCTCAGCCTGGGCTCAGCCTGGGCCTCCCCCTGGGCCTCCACACAGCCTCCCAGGCTCCACCAAGGCCTCCCCAGAGCCTCCCAGGCTCCATCAGAGCCTCCTCAGAGCCTCCCAGCTCCTAACTCCACCAAACTCCATCCCAGCTCCACCAAACTCCATCCTAGTTCCACCAAACTCCATCCCAAGTCTACTTAACTCCATCCCAACTCCACCAAACTCCATCCCAGCTCCACCAAACTCCATCCTAGCTCCAAACTCCATCCTAACTCCTCTTAACTCCATCCCAGCTCCAAAGTCCATCCCAAGTCTACTTAATTCCATCCTAACTCCACCAAACTCCATCCCAGCTCCACCAAACTCCATCCTAACTCCACCAAACTCCATCCTAGTTCCACCAAACTCCATCCTAACTCCTCCAGAGTCCATCCCAGCTCCACCAAACTCCATCCTAACTCCTCTTAACTCCATCCCAGCTCCAAAGACCATCCAAAGTCTACTTAACTCCATCCTAACTCCACCCAACTCCATCCTAGTTCCACCAAACTCCATCCTAACCCCTCCAGACTCCATCCCAGCTCCACCAAACTGCATCCAAGCTCCACAAAAGTCCATCCCAAGTCCACTTAACTCCATCCTAATGCCACCAAACTCCACCCTAATTCCTCTTAACTCCATCCCAGCTCCACCAAAGTCCATCCTTACTTCACCTAACTCCATCCTAACTCCTCTTAACTCCATCTCAGCTCCAAAGTCCATCCTAACTCCACCCAGCTCCATCCTAACTGCACCCAAGCTCCACCAAACTCCATCCTAACTCCATCAAACTCCATCCTAACTCCACCTAACTCCATTCTAGTTCCAAAGTCCATCTTAACTCCACCAAGCTCCTCCAAACTCCACTAAACTCCATCCTAACTCCTCCAGACTCCATCCCAGCTCCATCCTAACTCCATCCCAGCTCCACCAAAGTCCATCCTAAGTCCACTTAACTCCATCCTAACTCCACCAAACTCTCTCCTAGTTCCAAAGTCCATCCTAACTCCATCAAACTCCATCCTAACTCCACCTAACTCCATTCTAGTTCCAAAGTCCATCCTAACTCCACCAAGCTCCTCCTAACTCCACTAAACTCCATCCTAACTCCTCCAGACTCCATCCCAGCTCCACCGAAGTCCATCCTAAGTCCACTTAACTCCATCCTAACTCCACCAAACTCTCTCCTAGTTCCACCAAAGTCCACCCTAACTTCACCAAACTCCATCCAAGCTCCAAACTCCATCATAACTCCTCTTAATTCCATCCCAGCTCTAAAGTCCATCCTAAGTCCACTTAACTCCATCCCAACTCCACCAACCTCCCTCCAACCTCCACCACCTCCTCCCTACCTCCTCCTTCCCTGTCCTCCACTTCCCTCCTCCCCCCCCTCCTCTCCTTCCCCCCACCTGTGCTGCACCACCTCGGCCTCGTCCAGCTCCTCGGGCACCAGCATCCTCTGCAGCCACTGCTCCTTCTCGTCCAGCCACACCTCGCAGGCGTGGACCTCGCTGAACATCCTGTAGACGGCCAGGGCGTCCTGCAGCCACTGCTGCCGCAGCAGGGCCACCTCCACCACCTCGGCGAAGAGCTGCTCCACCTCCACCACCCGGATCTGGACGTCGACCACCAGCGCCCCGCAGCCGCCGGCGCCGGCCTCGCCTTCGGGGGCCGGCTCGGGGCCGCCGTCGCGGAGCAAGGTCGCCACCTGCTGGCGGAGCCCCAGCACCGCCCCCCGCTGCTTCTCCAGCTGCTGCAGCAGCCCGCGGTGGTGGCGCAGCAGGGCCCGGCTGGAGTGGTCGTCGTGGCCGAAGTCGTCGCTGGAGGCCAGGCGGTAGAGGTCCTGCAGCCAGGCCGCCAGCTCGGCGGCGTCGGCGGCCAGCTGGAAGAAGCCCAGGGCCCGCTGCAGGCGCTGCTGGTGCAGCCCCGTCACCTCCTCCAGCCGCTTCCAGCGCTGCCGCACCTCCCCCATGCGGCGCCGCAGGAGGGTCTGCACCTCCCCGCCGCTGCCTCCGCCGCCGCCGCCGCCGCCGCAGGGCTGCAGCGCCTGCAGCCTCTCCCCGCGCTGCAGGGCTTGGTGCAGCAGCGCCCGGCGGCCCCCCAGCTCCCCCAGCATGCTGCGGTGCTGGGCGCCCAGGGCCAGGGCGCTGCGCAGGTCCTTGCCGCAGCCCTTGGAGGCCAGGACCTGCTCCTTCTCCCTGATCCAAGCCTCGGCCTCCTCCAGCTCCTGCAGGAAGGTCCAGAGCTGGCGGCAGCCCTCCAGCTGCCGGCGCCGCCGGGCCGCCAGCTCCTGCAGCTCCTCCAGGCAGCTCCGGACGTGGCCCACGCGGTTGCAGACCACCTGGGGGTCGCAGGGTTGGTAGCCTGGGGGAGGGAAGGGGGAGAGAGAGAGGAGAAGGCAGGAGAGAGAAGGGAGAAGGCAGGAGAGAGAAGGGAGAAGGCAGGAGAGAGAGGTGAGAGAGAGAGAGGAGAGAGAGGAGAGGAGAGGAGAGGAGAGGAGAGGAGAGGAGAGGAGAGGAGAGGAGAGGAGAGGAGAGAGAGAGGAGAGGAGAGGAGGAGAGGAAGAGGGGGAAGGGAGAAGGGGGGAAGGGGAGAAGGGGGAAAGGAGAAGGGGAAGGAGAAGGGGGAAGGGAGAAGGGGGAAGGGAGAAGGGGGAAGGAGGGAGAAGGGGAAGGGAGAAGGGAAGGGGAGAAGGGAGAATGGAAGAGGAGAAGGGAGAAGAGAAAGGAGAGAGAAGGGAGAAAAGAGAGGGAAAAGGGAGAAGATAAAAGGAGGAGAGAGAAGGGAGAAGAGAGAGGGAGAAGAGAGGGAGAAGAGAGAGAGAAGAGAGAGGGAGAAGAGAGAGGGAGAAGAGAGAGAGAAGAGAGGGAGAAGAGAGGGAGAAGAGAGGGAGAAGAGAGGGAGAAGAGAGGGAGAAGAGAGGGAGAAGAGAGGGAGAAGAGAGGGAGAAGAGAGGGAGAAGAGAGGGAGAAGAGAGGGAGAAGAGAGGGAGAAGAGAGGGAGAAGAGAGGGAGAAGAGAGGGAGAAGAGAGAGGGAGAGAGGGAGAATGGAAGAGGAGAAGGGAGAATGGAAGAGGAGAAGGGAGAATGGAAGAGAAGAGAAGGAGAAGAGAGAGAAGAGAGGTGAGATGGAGAAGAGAGAAGAGAGGGAGAAGGGAAGAGGAGAAGAGAGAAGGGAGAAGAGAAAAGGAGGAGGGAGGAGAGAGAAGGGAGAAGAGAGGGAGGAGAGAGGGAGAAGAGAGGAGAAGAAGAGGAGAGAGGGAGGAGAGAGGGCAAAGAGAGGGAGAAGGGAAGAGAAGTAGGGAGAAAAGAAAGGGAGGAGAGGGAAAAGAGAAGGGAAGAGGAGGAAGGAGAAGGGAAGAGGAGGAAGGAGAAGGGAAGAGGAGGAAAGAGAGGGGAGAGGGGAAGAGGAGAGATGAGAGAAGAAAGGGAGAAGGAAAGAGGAGGAGGGAGAAGGGGGAAGAGAGATGAGAGGGAGAAGGGAAGAGGAGGAGTTGAGGCCCCAAGGCCACCCCCCCACACACACTGGAGGCCTTCTTCAGCTCCCAGAGGCCTTCCCCACCCCTCCCCCCTGGTGCCTTCCTCCTCCTCCTCCTCCACCTCCTCCTCCTTCCCCTCCTCCTCCTTCCCCTCCTCCTTCTCCTCTTCCTCTTCCTCCTTCCCCTCCTCCTCCTCCTCCTCCTCCTCCTCTTCCTCCTCCCCCCTTCTCCCCTTCCTCCTGCTCCTGCAGCTGACCTTCCAGCTGGGAGAACTCGAGGGCGGCGGCGTTGAGGGCCTGGACGCGCTCGGCCTGGGCGGAGATGTCGGCCTCCAGGAGGCTCTGCTGCTGCAGGAGGTCCTCCACCTCCAGCAGATGCTTGCCCAGGTCCTTGGAGAGCAGCAGAGCCTGGGGGGGGAGAGAGAGAGGACACCAACAGGCTCCAGAGCTGCCTCCGACATGGCCTCCACCATGACCTCCATCATGACCTCCATGGGGGTCTCCTGACCTCCACCATGACCTCTTCCATGATCTCCTCCGTTACCTCCACCATGACCTCCTCCATGATCTCCACCATGACCTCCACCATGACCTCCACCGGGGTCTCCTGACCTCCACCATGACCTCTTCCATGATCTCCTCCGTGACCTCCACCATGACCTCCTCCATGATCTCCACCATGACCTCCACCATGACCTCCATGGGGGTCTCCTGACCTCCACCATGACCTCTTCCATGATCTCCTCCGTGACCTCCACCATGACCTCCTCCATAACCTCCACCATGACCTCCACCATGACCTCCATGGGGGTCTCCTGACCTCCACCATGACCTCCACCATGACCTCCACTGGGGTCTCCTGACCTCCACCATGACCTCTTCCATGATCTCCTCCATAACCTCCACCATGACCTCCACCATGACCTCCATGGGGGTCTCCTGACCTCCACCATGACCTCTTCCATGATCTCCTCCATGACCTCCTCCATGGGGATCCCATGGCTTCCACCATGGCCTCCTCCATGACCTCCACCATGACCTCCACCATGACCTCCATGGGGATCCCATGGCTTCCTCCATGATCTCCACCATGACCTCCACCATGATCTCCCCCATGATCTCCTCCATGACCTCCATGGGGATCTCCTGACCTCCACCATGACCTCCATGGGGACCTCATCCTCCCTGGGTACGGTCCCATCTCCCCCTTAGCCTCCATCCCCTCCCTACCCTCTCCCCCCCTCACCTGCATCTCCTCCATCCAGCCAATCATGTGCACCATGTCCTGGAAGACCCTCTGGAGGGCCAGGTGCTGCTGGAGGCGGCGGCGCCGAGCGCGCAGCAGCTGCCCCAGGAGGCTCCACTGGCGCAGGACGTTGTCCCGCTGCGCCCCCAGGCGGCCGGGCGTCCCGGTAGCCTCGGCCTGCAGGGCCAGGGCCAGCTCCAGCACGGCCTGGATGCGCTCCTGGTAGGAGTTGACGTCGGCCTCGATGGCCTCCTGCTTCTTCATGGCCGCCTCGGCCGCCGGCAGGTCGTAGCCGAAGTTGTCCTGCAGGGGGCGGCAGGGAGAGGGCTGGGGGCAGGTATGGAGGGGAGAGGGCAGCAGGGGGGCGGCAGGGAGAGGGCTGGGGGCAGGTATGGAGGGGAGAGGGCAACAGGGAGAGGGCAGCAGGGCTCCTGGCACCAGGCAGGGCAGGGAGAGGCCGGCAGGGGGCAGCACAGAGAGGGCAGCAGGGGGCCTGGGACCCCATTCCCAGGCCTGGGACCCTCCCCCTCAGCCCCTCCTAAGTCCACCTAGGTCTCCCCAGCTCCCCCTCAGCCCCTCCTAGGTCCCCCTAGGTCACTGCAGCTCCCCCCCAGCCCTCACCCACATCCCACTCAGCCCCTCCTAGGTCCCCCTAGGTCTCCCCAGCTCCCTCTCAACCCCTACCCAGGTCCCCCTAGGTCTCCCCAGCTCCCCTTCAGCCTCACTTAGGTCTCCCCAGCTCCCCCTCAGCCCCTCCTAGGTCCCCCTAGGTCTCCCCAGCTCCCCCTCAGCCCCTCCTAGGTCCCCCTAGGTCACTGCAGCTCCCCCCCAGCCCTCACCCACATCCCACTCAGCCCCTCCTAGGTCCTCCTAGGTCTCCCCAGCTCCCCCTCAGCCTCACTTAGGTCTCCCCAGCTCCCCTCAGCCCCTCCTAGGTCCCCCTAGGTCTCCCCAGCTCCCCCTCAGCTCCTCCTAGGTCCCCCTAGGTCTCCCCAGCTCCCCCTCAGCCTCACTTAGGTCTCCCCAGCTCCCCCTCAGCCCCTCCTAGGTCCCCCTAGGTCTCCCCAGCTGCCCCCCAGCTCCTCCTAAGTCACTCCAGGCCCCTCCCCCTTCCCCCCCTCCCCCCGGGGGGGCTCCCACCTGGGCCACCAGGCGCTGGTTCTCGCCCAGCCAGGCCTCCCTCATGGCAGCCTTGTGGTGGAAGCGCTGAGCCAGCAGCTCCAACTTCTCCTGCCGGATCAGCTCCTGCCGCAGCGCCGCCTCCCGGCAGTGCTCCGCCCGCTCCAGGCACGCCCAGGCCTGCGGGGGGGGGGGGAGGGGCCAAGGGGAGGGGGAGGGGGAAGGCATCAGGGTAGACAGGGGATGGGTGAGGGAGATGGGGAGGGAGAGGGACAGGGAGAGAGAGGGAGAGGGAGGGAGAGGGATGCAGGGGGAGAGGGAGATGGGGAGAGGGAGATGGGGAGAGGGAGATGGGGAGAGGGGGAGATGAGGGAGTGAGATGTGGGGAGAGGGAGATGGAGGGGAGAGGGATGAAAGGAGAAGGATGAAGGGAGGAGAGAGGGATGAAGGGAGGAGAGGGATGAAGGGAGGAGAGAGGGATGAAGGGAAGGGCATCAGGGAGAACAGGGGGCAGGGGATGGGAGAGGGAGATGGAGGGGAGAAGGAGATGGAGGGGAGAGGGAGATGGAGGGGAGAAGGATGAAGGGAGGGGAGAGGGATGAAGGGAGGGGAGAGGGATGAAGGGAGGGGAGAGGGATGAAAGGGAGAGGGGAAGAGAGGGAGAGGGAGATGGGGATGGGCATGAGGGAGAACAGGGGACAGGGGATGGGAGAGGGAGGTGGGGAGAGGGAGATGGAGGGGAGAGGGAGATGGAGAGGGAGATGGGGAAGGGCATCAGGGAGCACAGGGGACAGGGGATGGGAGAGGGAGGTGGGGAGAGAGGGATGCAGTGGGGAGAGGGGGATGGAGGGGAGAGGGATGCAGGGAGGGGAGAGGGACCCAGGGAGGGTAGGGAACGAGGGGGGACAGGGGACCAGGGATGGGAGAGGAGACCAGGGGGAGAGAGGGAGATGGGGGAGAGAGGGAGATGGGGGAGAGAGGGAGATGGGGGAGGAAGGACATCAGGGAACCCTTCTTAGGTCTCCCCAGGTGTTCCTCAGCCCTCCTAGGTCTCCCTCTGTCCCCTCCAGACCACCCCAGGTCACTCCCAGCCCCCCCCCAGATCCCCCCCAGGCCCCCCTAGGTTCCCCCAGCCCCCTCAGCACCCCTTAGGTCTCCTCAGCCCTCCTAGACCCCCACAGGTCCCCTCAGCCCCTCCTAGGTCCCCCAGCCCTGCCTAGGTCCCCCAGGTCCCCCTCAGCCCCTCCTAGGTCTCCCTCAGCCCTCCCTCAGCACCCCTTAGGTCTCCCTCAGCCCCTCCTAGACCCCCCCAGGTCCCCTCAGCCCCTCCTAGGTCCCCTCAGCCCTGCCTAGGTCCCCCAGGTCCCCTCAGCCCCTCCTAGGTCCCCCAGCCCTGCCTAGGTTCCCCCAGGCCGCCCCCAATCCCCTCCAGGTCTCCCTGAGCCCCCTCCTAGGTGCCCCTCTGTCCCCCTCCAGGCCCCCCCAGCCCCTCCCCAGCCCTCCCCCCCGGGCCCCCTGCCCACCTTGTTGATGTCAGCGATGCTCCTGCCCTCGCTGGGGACGTAGAGCCTGCGGTTGGAGGCCCTCAGCTTGCTCTGGATGCTGAAGAGCAGCACCTCCAGGTTGCCTTTCTCCTGGAACCTGCCCCGGGGGAGAGGGCAGCAGGGCTGGGGGGGAGACCCTGCACCCTCCCTCTCCCTCCTTTCCTCACTCCCTCCGGCCCTCCCTGCCTCCCTCCCTCCCTCCCCTCTTCCTCCCTCCTTTCCCTTCTTCCTCCTTCTCTCTTTCCCATCTTCCTCCCTTCCCCTCTCCCTCCCTCCTTTCCTCCCTCTCTTTCTCTTTCCCCTCTTCCTCCCTCCCTCCATCTCTCCCTCCTGTCCCCTCTTCCTCCCTCCTATCCTCCCTCCTATCCTCCCTCCTTTCCTCTCTCCCTCCCTCTGTCTCACCTCTCTTTCTCCTTCTATCTCTCCCTCCCTCTCTTCCTCCCTCCCCCTCCCCCTTTCCACTCTCCCTCCTCCTTCTTCCTATCCTCCCTCCTTTCCTCTCTTCTTCCTTCCCTCCCTCTCTCCCTCCCCCTCTTTCTCCCTCCCTCTCTCCCTCTTCCCCTCTCCTCTCTTCCTCTCCCTCTCCTCTCTTCCTCCTTCCCTCCCACCCTGCCTCCATCCTTCCTTCTTTTCCTCCCTCCCTCCTTTCCCTTCTTCCTCCCTCTTTCTTTACCCTTCATCTTCCTTCCCTCCCTCCTTTCCTCCCTCCCTCATCCTCTGCTCCCTCTCTCTCCCTCTCTCTTCCTCCCTCCTTCCCTCCCTCTCTTCCTCCATCCCTCTCTCTCCCTCCCTTCCTCCATCCCTCTCCCTCCCTTCTTTCCCTCTCTTCCTCCATTCCTCTCTCTCCCTTCCCTCCCTCTCTTCCTCCATTCCTCTCCCTCCCTTCCCTCCCTCTCTTCCTTCATCCCTCTCTCTCCCTCCCTTCCTCCTTCCCTTCCTCCTTCCCTCTCCCTCCCTCTCTTCCTGTCTTCCTCCATCCTTTCTCCTTTCCTTCCCTCCCTCCCTCTCTTCCTCTTTTCCTCCATCCCTCTCTCTTCCTCCCTCCATTCCTTCCCTCTCTCCCCTCCCTCCCTCTCTCCCTCCCCCCCCTCACTTGGCAGGCTTCTCCAGGGTGCAGAAGGCGGTGAAGGCCTGGAGCTGCTGCTGGACGCCGGGCAGGGAGTTGGCGAACTTCTGGCTGCCGATGGTGGCCGTGGTCTGCAGCACCCAGGCCAGGAGGGCAGCAGCCAGCTCCTCGTAGCGCCTGGCCAGGGCCTCCACCTCCATCGCCTGCTCCAGCACCTGCCCCGCCCAGGGCCCAGTCAGAGTGGACTTCCCTCTCCCTCCTCTCCCTTCCCCTCCTTTCCCTTCCCCTTCCCTTCCCTTCCCTTCCTTCCTTCCCTTCCCTTCCTTCCTTCCCTTCCCTTCCTTCCTTCCCTTCCCCTTCCCCTTTCCTCTCCTACCCCTCCCCTTCTTTCCCTTCCTCCCTTTCCCCTTCGCCTCCCCTCCCTTCTCCTTCCCTTCCCCCTCCACTTCCCCCTCCCTTTTTCTCCCCTTCCCCTCCCCTTCCTTCCCTTCCTCTCCTCTCCCCTTCCCCTTCTTTCCCCTTCCCCTTCTTTCCCTTCCCTTCTTTCCTTCCCCTTCTCCCCCCTTCCCCTCTTCTCTCTTCTCCTTCCCCTCCCCTTCTTTCCCTTCCCCTCCCCTTCCCTTCCCCTTCTCTTCTCTTCTCTTACCCTCCCTCTCCCCATCTCTCCCCTTCCCCTCCCTTCCCCTTCCCCCTTCCTTCCCTTCCCCTTTTCTTCACCTCCCCTCCCTCTCCCCTTCCCTTCCCCTTCCCCTCCCCTTTCCTTCTCCTTCCCCCCTCCCCCTTCCGCTTCCCTTCCCCCTCCCCTCCCCTTCCCCTCTCCTTCTCTCCCCTTCAAGGAGCAGGGGATGAAAACCACCAAGGAGGAAGGGAGAGAAACCCCCAAGGAGGAAGGGGAGGAGACCACCAAAGAGGAAGGGAGGGAGACCATGATGGAGGGAGGGAGATCACCAAGGAGGAAGGGAGGGAGACCATGATGGAGGAAGGAAGACCACCAAGGAGGAAGGGAGGGAGACCATGATGGAGGAATGAAAGAAGACCACCAAGGAGGAAGGGAGGAAGACCACCAAGGAGGAAGGGAGGAAGACCACCAAGGAGGAAGCGAGGGAGGGAGACCCCCAGCCTGACCTTCCCAATGCGCTTCCCCTCCACGGCCAAGGCCTTCATCTTGGAGAAGTAGTGGTAGAAGGAGACCACGTAGGTGATGATGGACTTCTCATCAGGCTCCTCCATGTTGACATCTGGCAGGGGGGGCAGCCTTGGTTCCCAAGCTCCCTCTCCCCCCCCCCCCCCCTCTCCAGCTCCCCAAAGCCCCTCCTGGCCCCTGGCCTGCGGCCACCAAAGTCCTTCGGCCCCGGCAGGAGAGTAGCCGGGAGGTGGAGAATGGAGCTGGAAGGGAGAGGGGGGAGGTGGAGGGAAAGATGGAGGAGGGGGAGAGGGGGGAAGGGGAGAGGGGGAAGGGGAGAGGGGGAAGGGGAGAGGGGGAAGGGGAGAGGGGGAAGGGGAGAGGGGGAATGAAGCTGGGTGGGAGGGAGGAAGAGATGATGGAGATGGAGATGGAGGAGGTGGATGTGAAGATGGAGAGGATGGAGGTGGAGGTGAAGGAGGTGGAGGTGAAGGGAAAGGAGGTGAAAGAGGAGGTGGAGATGAGGGAGGTGGAGAAGATGATGAAGGAGGTGGAGATGGAGATGGTGGAAGAGAAGATGGAGGTGGAGATGGAGATGGAGGAGGTGGAGATGAAAGAGGTGGAGATGGAGATGAAGGAGGAGGAGATGGTGGAGATGGAGATGAAGGAAATGGAAGAGGAAGTGGAGATGCAACAGGAGATAGGAGATGGAGGAGGTGGAGATGGAGGAGGTGGAAATGGAGGAGGTGGAGATGGAGGAGGTGGAGATGAAAGAGGAAGTGGAGATGGAGGAGGAGCTGGAAGAGCAGCTAGGAGATGGTGGTGGAGATGAAGGAGATGAAGGAGCTGGAGCTGGAGGAGGTGGAGCTGGGGCTGGGGAGGCCGGAGCTGGCCCCGCAGCCCCCCCAGGGGAGGCAGCCCCCAGCCCTACCCTCGGGGTCCAGCAGCTTGCTGAGCCCCAGGTGCTGCTCGGCGGCGCTGAAGGCCTGCTGCAGGTTGTAGGTGGCGTTGGACTTGGTCAGCTTGTGGAAGTCGATCAGGTCAGGCCTGCAAGGGGAGGGAGGGGAGGGAAGGGAGCAGGAGCCTCCCCTGAGCTCCCTCAGGGGCCGAGGAGGGAGAGGGAGACCGCGGGGGGGAGGGCCCAGGGGCGGACCTGTGGCGGTGGATGAGGGCGTTGAAGGCCAGGCCGTCCCGCCAGCTGGTGGTGAAGTTCTGGATGTTCACCTCGGGGTAGCTGCAGGGAGGGGGAAGGGGAGGGGGAGGTGAGGAGGAGGAGGAGGAAGGGCTGAGGGGGAGGGAGGGGGTGGGAGGGGGGCGGTGCCCACCCCGCGGTCTTCATCTGGCACCAGAGCAGCAGAGCGTCCTTGGCCGAGCGCGTCTCCCGGTTGTCCTCCGTCTTGATGCGGATCACCTGGATCTGGGGCGGGGCAAGGGGGCGTGGCAGGCACCGCCCAGGGGCGGGGCAGGCGCCGGGGGGGGGGGAAATGGGGGGGGCGCCGCCCAGGGGTGTGGTAGGCACCGCCCGGGGGCGTGGCAGGCACCACCCAGGGTGTGGCAGGCACCGCCCGGGGGCGTGGTTGGCACCGCCCGGGGGCGTGGTTGGCACCAGGGGATGGAGGGCACCACTCAGGGTGTGGCAGGCACCACCCAGGGGGGTGGAGGGCAGCAGAGGGTAGAGGGCACCGCCCAGGGCGTGGCAGGCACTACCCAGGGGCATGGAGAGAACCAGGGGCATGGGGTGCACCACCCCGGGGTGTGGAGGGCACCAGGGGCTGGAGACACTCATGGGGTTAGCCATGGAGTGGTGACCTCCCCCAGGGGCAGGAGACCCTCCCCAGGGGCTGGAGACCTCCCCCAGGGGGTGGAGACCCTCATGGGGTTGGCCATGGAGTGGAGACCTCCTCCATGGACTGGAGACCACCACCAGGAGCTGGAGACCCTCCCCCAGGGGCTGGAGACCTCCACCATGGGCTGGAGACCCTCATGGGGTTGGCCATGGAGTGGAGACCTTCACCATGGGCTGGAGACCTCCCCCAGGGGCTGGAGACCCTCATGGGGTTGGCCATGGGCTGGGCTGGAGACCTCCCCCAGGGGCTGGAGACCCTCATGGGGTTGGCCATGGGCTGGAGACCTCCCCCAGGGGCTGGAGACCCTCCCGGGGTTGGCCCCAGCCCGGAGCCCTTCCGCAGGGGCCGGAGCCCTTCCCCAGGGCCGGACCCCGCCGTGGGGAGCTGAAGCCCCCCCGTGGGGTGCTGCCCCACCCCCGTGGGTGGGTGCTGTGCCCCCTGGAGCGGCCCCCAGCCCCGGGGGGGGTACCTGGAAGCGGAGGATGATGGTCCAGATGAGGCCCAGGGTGAGGCGGTGGTTGCCGTCGACGATGTCGTGGGAGCCGACGTTCTCCAGGTGAACCTTCTGCTCCTTCAGGAACTGCAGAGCTTTGTCCACGTTCTCCAGGGAGTGGATCCTCATCCTGCCCCGGGTGGGCTTGGGCTGGGGGTTGGGGGGCAGGGGGAGGAGGGGGAAAGCAGCCAGGGTGGAATCAAACCCAACCCCCCACCCCCACCCCGGGGCACCAAGGGAGATCCTGGGGCTGGTCAGCTCAAGAGGGAGGTCAAGGTGGCCCTGGGGAGGTCTCAACCCAAGGGAGAGGTCAAAGTGGCCATGGGGAGGTCCCAAACCCAAGGGGGAGGTCAAAGTGGCCGTGAGGAGGTCCCAAGCCCAAGGTCAAGGTGGTCATGGGGAGGTCTCAACCCAAGGGAGAGGTCAAGGTGGTCATGGGGAGGTTCCAAACCCAAGGGGGAGGTCAAGGTGGCCGTGAGGAGGTCCCAAGCCCAAGGTCAAGGTGGCCCTAGGGAGGTCCCAAACCCAAGGTCAAGGTGGCCATGGGGAGGTCTCAACCCAAGGGGGAGGTCAAGGTGGCCATGGGGAGGTCCCAAACCCAAGGGGGAGGTCAAGGTGGCCATGGGGAGGTCCCAAGCCCAAGGCCAAGGTGGTCATGGGGAGGTCTCAACCCAAGGGAGAGGTCAAGGTGGTCATGGGGAGGTTCCAAACCCAAGGGGGAGGTCAAGGTGGCCATGGGAAGGTCCCAAACCAAACCCAACCCAAGCCCAAGGTCATGGTGGCCATGAGGAGGTCCAAACCCAAGGGGGAGGTCAAGGTGACCGTGGGGAGGTCCCAAACCCAACCCAACCTAAGTCCAAGCCCAAGTTCAAGGTGGCCATGGGGAGGTCCCAAACCCAACCCAAGAGGGAGGTCAAGGCGGCTGTGGGGAGGTCCCAACCCAAACCCAAGGGGGAGGGGGATGAGACCTAGAGAAAGGGGATGGAGGTGAGGATGGAGATGGAGAGGATGGAGATGGTGAAGGTGAGGATGGAAGGGGGGAAGGAGGAGGGGAAGGAGGAGAGGAAGGAGGAGGGGAAGGAGGAGGGGAAGGAGGAGGGGAAGGAGGAGGGGAAGGAGGAGGGGAAGGAGGAGGGGAAGGAGGAGGGGAAGGAGGAGGGGAAGGAGGAGGGGATGGAGGAGGGGATGGAAAGGAGGAGAGAAGGAGGAGAGAAGGAGGAGAGAAGGAGGAGAGAAGGAGGAGAGAAGGAGGAGAGAAGGAGGAGAGAAGGAGGAGAGAAGGAGGAGAGAAGGAGGAGAGGATAGAGATGGTCAAGGAGGTGAGGATGGAGGAGGGGAAGGAGGAGAGGAGAGGGGAGGAGAGGGAGGGGAGAGGAGGAGGGAGAGGGAGGAGAGGGAGAGGGAGGAGGGGGAGGAGGAGGAGAGGGAGGAGGAGAGGGAGGAGGAGAGGGAGGAGGAGAGGGAGGAGGAGAGGGAGGAGGAGAGGGAGGAGGAGGAGAGGGAGGAGGAGAGGGAGGAGGAGAGGGAGGAGGAGAGGGAGGAGGAGAGGGAGGAGGAGGAGGGAGGAGGAGGAGAGGGAGGAGGAGAGGGAGGAGGGAGGGAGGGAGGGGAGGGAGGAGGAGAGGGAGGAGGAGAGAGGAGGAGAGGGAGGAGGAGAGGAAGGAGGAGAGGGAGGAGGAGAGGAAGGAGGAGGTGGTCAAGGAGGTGAGGATGGAGATGGGGATGGCGGAGGTGGTGCTGAGGGTTCTGTGGGTGCCATGGGTGCCCTTTGTGAGCCCTGGGTGCTCCCCTGGGTGCCCCCCCGGGCACCCCTCACCGGGTGCTCCCCTGGGTGCCCCCCCGGGCGCCCCTCACCAGCTGCTCCCCGGAGAGCAGCTCCAGGAGCCGGGTGAGCAGGAAGCCGTCGCGGAGGGGAGGGAGGAGGAGAGGGAGGAGGAGAGGGAGGAGGAGAGGTGAGGAGGAGAGGTGAGGAGGAGAGGGAGGAGGAGAGGGAGGAGGAGAGGGAGGAGGAGAGGGAGGAGGAGAGGGAGGAGGAGAGGTGAGGAGGAGAGGTGAGGATGGAGGTGGGGAGGATGAAGGAGGAGAGGAAGGAGGAGAGGAAGGAGGAGAGGAAGGAGGAGAGGAAGGAGGAGAGGAAGGAGGAGAGGACGGAGGAGAGGAAGGAGGAGAGGAAGGAGGAGAGGAAGGAGGAGAGGAAGGAGGAGAGGAAGGAGGAGAGGAAGGAGGAGAGGAAGGAGGAGAGGAAGGAGGAGAGGAAGGAATGGAGGTGGGGATGGAGATGGGGAGGATGGAGGAGGAGAGGAAGAAGGAGGAAAGGAAGGAGGAGGGAAGAAAGGAGGAGGAAAGGAAGGAGGAGGGGAGGAAGGAGGAGGGGAGGAAGGAGGAGGGGAGGAAGGAGGAGGGGAGGAAGGAGGAGGGGAGGAAGGAGGTCAAGGAGGTGAGGATGGAGATGGGGATGGCGGAGGTGGTGCTGAGGGTTCTGTGGGTGCCATGGGTGGCCTTTGTGAGCCCTGGGTGCTCCCCTGGGTGCCCCCCCGGGCGCCCCTCACCAGCTGCTCCCCGGAGAGCAGCTCCAGCAGCCGGGTGAGCAGGAAGCCGTCGCGGAGGTCGGCGTAGAGGTCCTCGACGCGGCCGCAGGCGCCGCGAGCCAGGTGAGCGTTCAGCCACTTGGTGAAGGTCTTCTTCTGCACGGCCTCCCTCTCGTCTGAGCCACACACACCCCCGCGGGGGGAGGGGCAGGGGGTGAGGGAGGGGCGGGGAGGGGGAGGGAGGGCAGAGGGGGCTAGGGGGCATGGGGGATAAGGGTGGGGAGGCGGGGAGGGATTCCGGGGAGGGGAGGGGAAAGGATGGGAGGGGAAGGGGAGGGGGAGGGAGGGGGAAAGGGGAAAGGGGAAAGAGGGAAGGGGGAGAGGGGGGGGAAGGAGAGGGGGAGGGGAAGGAGAGGGGAGGGGAAGGAGGGGGGGGGAGAGGGGGGGGGGGGAAAGGGGGAAGGGGAAAGGGGAAAGGGGAAAGGGGAAAGGGGAAAGGGGAAAGGGAAAGGGGAAAGGGGAAAGGGGAAAGGGGAAAGGGGAAGGAGAGGGGAGGGGAGAGGGCAAAAAGGGAAGGGAGAGGGAAGGGGGAGGGGAAGGGAAGAGGAGGGCCCTGGGGGTTGGTAGCCCCGGGGGCAGGAGAGCTTTGGCAGCCCTGGGGGTTAGTGGCCCTGGGGGCGGGGGTGGCCCTGGGAGGGTTGTTGGTAGCCCTGGGGGTTGGTGGTCCCGAGGGGGGTTGGTAGCCAAGGTGGAGGTTGGTAGCCCGGGGGTTTGGTAGCCCTGGGGGCGTTGCCAGCCCTGGAGGGGGTGTCAGGGGGTCGGCAGCCCTGGGGGTGTCAGGGGTCGGTAGCCCCGGGGGGTCAGTAGCCCCCTACCTGCCAGGGCTTTGATCCTGGAGCATTCGAAGGCCTTGGAGGAGGCCCCAGGGAGGGGTCCCAGGGCCGGGGGTCGCTGGGGGCTCCCAGCTGGGGGAGGTTGTTGTTCTGCACCTCCATGGCCTCCAGCTCGGCTGCCATGGGCCCTGGGGGCAGGGGGTGGGGAGGGGGAGAGGGGGAGGAGGAGAGAGAGAGGGGGAGGGAGAGACAGCCAAGGGGAGGGGGAGGGCACTGTGAGCCGGGGGCACAAGTGTGACACCCCCAGTACCCCCCAAGACCACCTAGGACCCCCAGACCCCCTATGGACTCACTGAGACCCCCAGATCCCCCAGACACCTTATGCCCCCCCTCGAGCCCTATGGACCCCCAGACCCCTAGGACCCCTTAGACCCCCAGAACCCCCCAGACCCCTTATGGACACACTGAGACCCCCAGACCCCCTCTAGACCACCTCTCAGCCCCCTCAGACCCCTATGGACCCCCAGACCCCCTCTAGCCCCCCAGACCCCTCTAGCCCCCCAGACCCCTCTTCTCAACCCCCCAGACCCCTCTCAGCCCCCCAGACCCTCTCAGCCCCCCGACCCCTATGGACCCCCGACTCCTCTAGCCCCCAGCCCCTCTCTACCCCTCCCCAGCCCCTCCTTAGCCCCCCAAGCCCCCTACACCTCCTTAGGCTCTCTCTAGCCCCCAGACTCCTATGGACCCCTCTCAGCCCCCCAGACCCCTTCTAGCCCCCAGACCCTCTCTAGCCCCCAGACCCCCTCTCGCCCCCCTCCCCCATCCTCTCCCTCTGGCCCCTCCCAGCGGTCACCTTGAACGACCCCAGGGGAGCCTCCCCTGGGGCCCCCAGACCCCTTCTAGCCCCCAGACCCCTCCTGGCCCCCAGACCCCTCTAGAGCCCCCAGACCCCTTTGGAGCCCCCGCGGAGGAAGGGGGAGGGGGAGGGAAGAGGATCCCGCCCGGGGGAGGGTCTTGAATTGGGGGGGAGGGGGTCCTGACATGCCCTGGGGGTCCCCAGCTCCCGGGCAGGTCCTTCCTGGTGCCCCCGCTTCGGGGGAGGGAGGATGGAGCCGGGGGGGAGGGGGCACCGGAATGGGGCTGGGGGAGACCAGGGTGGGATCGGGGGTGAAGGGATACAGGGAGGGGGAGAGGGGTTCAGGAGGGGGGGATACCAAAGGGAGGCTGTCTTTAATCGGGGGAGGGGTCCCCACCTACCGGCGAGTTCCTTTCAGTGCCCCCGGGGAGGGAGGATGGAGCCGGGGGAGGGGAGAGGATGCTGGGAGGGGTCTCGGGGGAGGGGAGAGGAGAGGAGAGGAGAGGGAGGGTTGGGGGAGGGGAAAGGGGTCGGGGGTCACGTACTCGGGGGGGTGTCCCTGGCGGAGCCCCGGGAGGGAGGATGGAGCCCCGGGGGGAGGAGGATGCTGAGGGTGTGGGGGAGAGGGATAAAGGGTTGGGGGGGGGGCAGGGTCGTGGGGGGTGGGGTCGTCACTCACCGAGGTGGGGGAGGGGAGGGAAGGAAGGAGGAAGGGGGGGGGGGGAGGGTTCCCCTCTCCCGGTGCCGCTCCCGCTGCTGCCGCGCCCCGCCCCTGCGGCCCCGCCGTGCGCGCCCCCGCGGCCGCCGCCGGGAACGCGCCTGGGCCGCCCGGCCCCCCGTCCCCGTCCCCCATCCCCATCCCCTCCCTCCGCCCTCCCCCTTCCCCCCCAAAACTCCTCCCCCTCCCCCAGCTCCATCCCTAGGGACCCCCGGGGGGGGCAAGCAGAATACTAAGGACCCCCGGGGGGAGGGGGGCAGGGACCCCCGGGGGGGGCAAACAGGACCCTAAGGACCCCCGGGGGGAGGGGGACAGGGGGTAGGGACCCCCGGGGGGGGCAAGGAGGACCCCGGGGGGGGGTGGGGGCAAGCAGGACCCTAAGGACTCCCGGGGGGGGAACTAGGACACTAAGAACCCCCGGGGGGGGGCAAGCATGACCCTGGGGGAGGGCAACCAGGACCCTGAGAACCCCTGTGGGGGTGTCTGAGTCTGGGGGAGCCCTGGGGAGGGTCTGGGGGACCCTGCGGGACCCCCCCGGGACCCTTCCAGCTCTGCCCCGCGCGGAGCAGGCAGCGCGCTGGGGGGCGTGGCCTCGCCCCGGGGAGGCGTGGCCTCGCGCTGGATGGGGGCGTGGCCCCTCCCCTAACCTCTCGCTCCCCCTTTTAATCTCCTCCTCTTACTCCCCCCCCCCAGCGTCCCCTAGCGGCCGGGAGGACCTCCTCCCCCCCCCCCCCCTCCACGCTGCCCTCTCCCGCTCTCCATCCTGGCTCCGCCTCCGCCCCGCCCCAACTCCGCCCCCTCTCCCTCTTGGCTCCGCCCCCCGCTCTCCCCTCTGCGCCTCCATTCCCCCTCCCCTCTGGCGGGCGCGCTCGAAGCCCCGCCCCCCCCAACCGCGCGGCCGCTCGAAGCCCCGCCCCCCACCCGCGGCCGCTGAAAGCCCAGCCCCGCCCCCGACGCGGCCGCATTCAGCCCCGCCCCACCGCCATGGCCACTCTAAGCCCCGCCCCCCACACCCTCGGCAGCTTTCAGCCCCGCCCCCCCACCCCCAATCGCGCGGCCGCACTAAGCCCCGCCCACCCCCACCCGCGGCCGCTTTCAGCCCCGCCCCTACTTCCGCCGCCGCCGCCGCCGCTCCGCGCACCCCGCGCGCCCCGGCTCGCGTGACCATTGCCCCCCACCCCTCCTCCTCCGCCCCCTCCCCCCCCCCCTCCCGCCCCTCCCCGGCTCCGCAGCGTGGGGGGGGGCTCCGATCGATCGATCGATTGGCCGCAGCGCTCGCGCCGCCGCTCGCGTGCGTGCCACTTCCCCCTCCTACCCCCGGCCCCGTCTCCACCACCATTCCGCCGCCGCCGCCGCCGCCATCGGGCCCCGCGCGCTGATTGGTCCCTGCCCTCGCGCCGCCGGCGGGTGAGCGACTCCACTCTGCCCCCCGCCCCCCTTCCCCCCTCCCCCTCCTTTGCCCCTTCCCTGGGGAGCGCTTGGGGTAAGGGCAGGAGGGGGCAGAAAGAGAGCGGCGCTGAAGGCTCCGGGGGAGGGGGTGCCCGGCACGGAGGGGTGGGGAAGGGCTGGGGGAGGGTCCTTAATGCTCGCTGGGACCCCTCCCGCTGCCCCCTCCCCTTCCCCCCACCCGGGGAGTTGTGCTTAGTAGGCCCCGAGGCCCGCGCGGGAAGAGGGCCGGGGAGGGACTACGGCTCCCAGCAGCCCCTGCGCGCGATGGGGAGGGGTGGGGGGAGGGAGGAGGGGAAGGGTTTGGGGGGTGGGAAGGGCTGAATTGGGGCAGGTTTGGGTCGGGGAGGGGCTGAATTGGGGCAGGTTTGGGTGGGGGAGGGCTGAATTGGGGCAGGTTTGGGTGGGGGAGGGCTGAATTGGGGCAGGTTTGGGTCAGGGAGGGCTGAATTGGGGCAGGTTTGGGTGGGGAAGGGCTGAATTGGGGCAGGTTTGGGTCAGGGAGGGCTGAATTGGGGCAGGTTTGGGTGGGGGAGGGCTGAATTGGGGCAGGTTTGGGTGGGGAAGGGCTGAATTGGGGCAGGTTTGGGTCAGGGAGGGCTGAATTGGGGCAGGTTTGGGTGGGGAAGGGCTGAATTGGGGCAGGTTTGGGTCAGGAGGGCTGAATTGGGGCAGGTTTGGGTGGGGAAGGGCTGAATTGGGGCAGGTTTGGGTGGGGAAGGGCTGAATTGGGGCAGGTTTGGGTGAGGAAGGGCTGAATTGGGGCAGGTTTGGGTGGGGAAGGGCTGAATTGGGGCAGGTTTGGGTCAGGGAGGGCTGAATTGGGGCAGGTTTGGGTCAGGAAGGGCTGAATTGGGGCAGGTTTGGGTCAGGGAGGGTTGAATTGGGGCAGGTTTGGGTGGGGAAGGGCTGAATTGGGGCAGGTTTGGGTGGGGAAGGGCTGAATTGGGGCAGGTTTGGGTGAGGAAGGGCTGAATTGGGGCAGGTTTGGGTCAGGGAGGGCTGAATTGGGGCAGGTTTGGGTGGGGAGGGTTGAATTGGGGCAGGTTTGGGTGGGGAAGGGGGTGAATTGGGGCAGGTTTGGGTGGGGAAGGGCTGAATTGGGGCAGGTTTGGGTGGGGAAGGGCTGAATTGGGGCAGGTTTGGGTGGGGAAGGGCTGAATTGGGGCAGGTTTGGGTGGGGAAGGGCTGAAGGTTTGGGGCAGGTTTGGGGCAGGTTTGGGTGGGGAAGGGCTGAATTGGGGCAGGTTTGGGTCAGGGAGGGCTGAATTGGGGCAGGTTTTGGGTGGGGCAGGGGGAAGGGCTGAATTGGGGCAGGTTTGGGTCAGGGAGGGCTGGGGCATGGGTGGGGCATTGGGGCAGGTTTGGGTGGGGAAGGGCTGAATTGGGGCAGGTTTCAGGAGGGGTGGGGCAGGTTTGGGTGGGGAGGGCTGAATTGGGGCAGGTTTTGGGGGAGGGCTGAATTGGGCAGGTTTGGGTGGGGAGGGCTGAATTGGGGCAGGTTTGGGTCAGGGAGGGCTGAATTGGGGCAGGTTTGGGTGGGGAGGGCTGAAGGGCAGGTTTAGGTCAGGTTTGGGTGGGGGGCTGAATTGGGGCAGGTTTGGGTGGGGAAGGGCTGAATTGGGGCAGGTTTGGGTGGGGAAGGGCTGAATTGGGGCAGGTTTGGGTCGGGAAGGGCTGAATTGGGGCAGGTTTGGGTGGGGAAGGGCTGAATTGGGGCAGGTTTGGGTCAGGGAGGGCTGAATTGGGGCAGGTTTGGGTGGGGAAGGGCTGAATTGGGGCAGGTTTGGGTGGGGAAGGGCTGAATTGGGGCAGGTTTGGGTGGGGAAGGGCTGAATTGGGGCAGGGGACAGGTTTGGGTCAGGGAGGGCAGGTTTGGGTGGGGAGGGCTGAATTGGGGCAGGTTTGGGTGGGGAAGGGCTGAATTGGGGCAGGTTTGGGTCAGGGAGGGCTGAATTGGGGCAGGTTTGGGTGGGGAAGGGCTGAATTGGGGCAGGTTTGGGTGGGGAAGGGCTGAATTGGGACAGGTTTGGGTCAGGGAGGGCTGAATTGGGGCAGGTTTGGGTCAGGGGAGGGCTGAATTGGGGCAGGTTTGGGTGGGGAAGGGCTGAATTGGGGCAGGGAGGGCTGAATTGGGGCAGGTTTGGGTGGGGAAGGGCTGAATTGGGGCAGGTTTGGGTGGGGGGGAAGGGCTGAATTGGGGCAGGTTTGGGTGAGGAAGGGCTGAATTGGGGCAGGTTTGGGTGGGGAAGGGCTGAATTGGGGCAGGTTTGGGTCAGGGAGGGCTGAATTGGGGCAGGTTTGGGTGGGGAAGGGCTGAATTGGGGCAGGTTTGGGTGGGGAAGGGCTGAATTGGGGCAGGTTTGGGTGGGGAAGGGCTGAGTTGGGGCAGGTTTGGTTCCCCCTTGGCCTGGTTTGGGTCCCCCTTTGGTTCCCCTTTGGCCTGGGTTGGGTTCAGCCTCCTCCTGCTCCCCCCCAGGGCATCTCAGGAGGCTTCGAGGAGCTCCCAGGGCCTGGCCAGGGCCAGCTTGACCTTTGACCTCTCCTCATTAGCCTGCGGCTAATTAGGGTAATTAAGGGCCCTGGGTACGGGGGAGTGGAGCTTTGAGGGGTGGAGCTTCTGGAGGGGGTGGAGCTTTGGGGGTGTCTCCTGGGGGTGGAGCTTAGGGGGTGGAGCTTTGGGGGAGGTGGAGCTCCGGGTGGTGGTCTCCAGGGGTGGAGCTTCGGGGGTGGAGTTTCTGGGGTTGTCTCCAGGGGTGGAGCTCAGGGGTGGAGCTTGGGGGTGGAGTTTCGGGGGTGGTCTCAGGGGTGGAGCTTCAGGGTGGAGTTTCAGGGGGTTGTCTCTAGGGGTGGAGCTTCGGGGGTGGAGGTCCTGGGATAGGTCTCCTGGGGGAGGAGCTTCTGGGGGTGGAGCTTCCTGGGGTGCAGCCTCCCAGGAGGACCTCATGGGAGACCCTCTCTGACCTTCTTCTTCTGTCTCACTCCCTCTTCCCCTCTCTCCCCCCCCTCCTCCCCCCTCCTCTCCTCCCTCCTCCCTCTTCCCTCCCTCCCTCCCTCCTCCCCTCTCCTCCCCCTTCCTCCCCCTCTCCCCTCTCCCCTCCCCTCTCCCCCCCCCTCCCTCTCCCCCCTCCCCCTCCCTCTCCCTCTCCCTCTCCCCCTCCTCCTCTCCTCCTCCCTCCCTCCTCCTTCCTCTCTCCTCCCTCCCTCCTCCCTCCTCCCTCTCTTCCTCCTTCTCTTCCTCTCTTCCCCCTCTCTTCCTCTCTTCCCCCTCTCTTCCCCCCTCTCCTCCCCCCTCTCTCCCCCCTTCTCCTCCCCCTTCTCCTCCCCCTCTCCCCCTTCTCCTCCCCTTCTCCTCCCCCTTCTCCTCCCCCTCTCCTCCCCCTCTCCTCCCCCTCTCCTTCCCCCTCTCCTCCCCCTCTCCTCCTCCTTCCTTCCTCCCTCCCTCTCTCTCCCCCCTCTCCCTCTCTCCTCCTCTCCTTTCTCCCTCTCCCTTCCTCCCCACCACAGGTCCCCGGGGCGCCGCCCCGAGCCTCCCTCCTGCCCTCAGCGGCATGCAGCCCTCTCCCCCTCCCTCCTCTCCCCCTCCCTTCCCCCCTCCCCCTGCCCGCCCCCTCCTCCCCCCCCCGCGCCATGAGCTCCCCGCGGGCCCCTCCGCGGCCCCCGCAGGCTGCCCCCCGCGGCGCTTCCCCTGCGCGGCCGCCAGATGGCAGCAGCGCTCCGCCCCCCCCCGCCGCCGCCGACCCCTCCCTGCCCCCTCGCCTGGCCGTGCCCAAGATGGGCGTCCGGGCTCGCATCGCCGAGTGGCCCCCGAGGAGAGACCCTCCCCCTAAGGACCCTGCCCCCCAAGCCCCCCGCGACCCCCCCGCCTCGGGGGGCCGCCCCCAGGCCTTCAAAGCCCTGCAGCGCCTGGCGCGGCGCCGCTCCAAGGAGGCGGAGTTCCAGGAGGGCTGGGGGAGGGCCGCCCCGGGGGCGCCCCTGCGGCAGCGCAGCAGCAGCGAGGTGACCCTCAGCGAGTGCGACCCCGAGGAAGGGGCTGGGGCCGGGGCGGCGGGGGCGGGGTCCCAGGCGGGGGGCGGGGCCCCGCAGGGGGGCGGAGCCGCGTCGGGGGGCGGGGCGGGGGCGGGGCTGTACCGGGAGTACGGCAGCACCTCCTCCATCGACGTGCAGGGGGTGTCCGAGCAGAGCTTCTTCGAGATGCTCAGCGAGCTGCGGGCCAAGAGGCTGCCCAGGGAGGCCAATGGCCGCCAGGGGGAGGCCGGCAGCAGGCAGGGGGAGGCCGGCAGCAGGCAGGGGGAGGCCAATAGCCGCCAGGGGGAGGCCAGGAACGGCTGCAGGGAGGACCCTTCCCCACCCCCGGGCAAGGAGAAGCCTCGCCGGAGGTGCCCCAAAGGCGGAGGAGGAGGTGGAGGTGGGGGAGAAGGAGGAGGAGGAGGAGGAGACTCCATCTTCAAGAAGCTGAGGGCCCCCAGGGAGGCGGCAGGGGAGGAGGTGGCCAAGCCCCCTGCCCCCCAGCTGGCAGAGCCTGCCCGGCCCTGGCAGTGCCACAAGAGCTTCGCCCACTACGACGTCCAGAGCCTCCTCTTCGACCTCCACCTGGTGGCCGCCAGCCAGGCCCTGGTGGCCCACCGCAGGAACACCACCACGGGGGCCTCGGCCGCCTCGGTGGCCACCGCCGGCAGGCTGAAGGGGGCAGGGCTTGAGCAAGCCCCCCCCACCCCCCCCGGGGCCGCCCCCCCCGCCTCGGGGGGCGGCTTCCACCCCTCCCCCTCGGAGGCCGGCGAGGAGCTGAGCTGGAAGGAGGACCTGGAGGAGGACCTGGGGGACGACACCAGCAACGAGCTGCTCCTCAGCTGCCCCCACTTCAGGAACGAGGTGGGGGGAGCCCTCCAGCGGGACCTCAGCTTCTCCAGGGCCTCCCCCGGCCCCCCGGGGGGGGCCTGGCCTGAGGCCCCCGGGGCCTTCCGGCCCACCAACGCCGGCGTCTCGGTGCTGGAGGTGCCCCGGGAGCTGCGGGGGGACCCCGGCAGGCTCCGGCACCACAGCGTGGAGCACGTGGACCTGGGGGCTCGCTACTACAGGGAGCACTTCCATGGCAAGGGTGAGGGGGGAGGGCGCTGGGGGCGCTGGGAGGGGCGCTGGGGGCACTGGGAGGGGTGCTAGGGGCACTGGGAGGGGCGCTGGGGGCACTGGGAGGGGTGCTGGGGGCACTGGGACGGGCGCTGGGGGCACTAAGAGGGGCATTGGGGGTGCTGGAAAGGGCATTGGGGGGTCATTGGCTTCTCCATCCCCTGGCTCCCCTCTCCCTTTCTTCCCTCCCTCTCCCCTCCCTCCCTCTCCCCTCCCCCTCTCTTCTCTCTCTCCCCTCTCTTCTCTCTCTCCCCTCTCTTCTCTCTCTTCCCTCTCTCCTCTCTCTTCCCTCTCTCCTCTTTCTTCCCTCTCTCTTCTCTCTTCCTTCTCTTCCCTCCCTCTCTTCCCTCCCTCTCTTCCCTCCCTCTCTTCCCTCCCTCTCTTCCCTTCCTCCCTTCTCCTCCCTCCCTTCTCCTCCCTCCCTTCTTCTCCTTTCTCTTCCCTCCCTCCCTTCTCCTCCCTCCCTTCTTCTCCTTTCTCTTCCCTCCCTCCCTTCTCCTCCCTCCCTCCCTTCTCTTCTTTCCGCTCTTTTCTCTCCCTTTTTTCTCTTCCCTCTCTCCTCCCTTTTCCCTCTCTTCCCTCTCTTTTCTCTCTTGCCCCTCTCCCTCTCTTGCCCCTCTTCCCCCTTTCCCCCACTCCCCCCTCTCATTCTCCTCTCCCTCTCTTCTTCCTCTTTCCTCTTTCCCTCTCTTCTCCCTCTTCTGCTTCCCTCTCTCCCTCTTCTCACTCTCCCTCCTCTTCCTCATTTCCTCCTTCCTCTTCCCTTCTTCCCCCTTTCCTCCCTCTCCCTCATCTCTCCCTCATCATTTCTCTTTTCATCTCCCTCCCCCTCTCCTCCCTCCGCCTCCCTCACCCTCTTCCTCTCCTTCCTTCCCCAGAGCACTCCAACTACTTCGGCCTGGACGAGCGCCTGGGGCCGGTGGCCATCAGCATCCGGAGGGAGAGGCTGGAGGAGCCCCGGGAGCAGGGCCCCCACTACCAGTACCGCATCATCTGCCGCACCAGCGAGGTTGGGACCCTCTCCCCCTGCCTCTCCTCCCTCCCCACCCTCTCCCCTGCTCCCCTCCCCACCCTCTCCCCCAGCCCTCCCAACCTGCAGAGGCTGAGAAGAGCCCCAGGACCAAACCCCCAACTCCCCCAACCTTATTTGCTGCCCCAGGGAGGTTGTGACCCTCTCCCCCTGCCTCTCCTCCCTCCCCACCCTCTCCCCCACTTTCCTCCCAACCTGGGGAGGCTGAGAGGAGCCCCAGGAGCAGGCCTCTCACTCCCCCAACCTCATTTGCTGCCCCTGCAAGGTTGGGACCCTCTCCCTCTGCCTCCTCCCCTCCCCACCCTCTCCCCTGCTCCCCTCCCCACCCTCTCCCCCTGCCCTCCCAACCTACGGAGGCTGAGAGGAGCCCCAGGACCCAGCCCCCAACTCCCCCAACCTCATTTGCCGCCCCAGGGAGGTTGGGACCCTCTCCCCCCTGCCTCCCCCCCTTCTCCCCCAGCCCTCCCAACCTGCCCTCTCCCCCCCCAGCTCAGCACCCTGCGGGGCTCCATCCTGGAGGAGGCCACCCCGGGGGCCGCCAAGCCTGGGCCCCTGCGGGGGCTGCCCCTCAGGGACACCTTGGAGCTGCTGCTGCCGGAGCTCAACCTCCACTGCCTGCGGCTGGCCAGCGGCGCCCCCCGCGTCACCGAGCAGCTGCTCAAGCTGGACGAGCAAGGGGTGAGGCTACCGACCCTCCCTGGGGGCTACCAACCCCTCCCTGGGGGCTACCGACCCTCACTAGGGGCTACCAACCCCTCTGGGGGCTACCGACCCTCCCTGGGGGCTACCAACCCCTCCCTGGGGGCTACCGACCCTCACTAGGGGCTACCAACCTCTCCCTGGGGGCTACCAACCCTCCCTGGGGGCTACCAACCCCTCCCTGGGGGCTACCGACCCTCCCTGGGGGCTACCAACCCCTCCTGGGGGCTACCGACCCTCCCTGGGGGCTACCGACCCTCCCTAGGGGCTACCAACCCCTCCCTGGGGGCTACCAACCCCTCTGGGGGCTACCAACCCCTCCCTGGGGGCTACCAACCCTCACTAGGGGCTACCAACCCTCCCTGGGGGCTACCAACCTTTCTGGGGGCTACCAACCCTCCCTGGGGGCTACCGACCCTCCCAAGGGGCTACCAACCCCTCTGGGGGCTACCAACCCCCCCTAGGGGCTACCAACCCTCCCTGGGGGCTACCAACCCCTCTTGGGGGCTATCAACCCTCCCTGGGGGCTACCAACCCACCTTGGAGGTCACTGCAGGTCCCTGGGGGCCACCAGAGCTCCTTGAGGGCTACCAACCTTCCTTGGGGGTTTCTGATCCTCCCTGGGGGCTACCAACTCTCCCTGGGGGCTACCAACCCACCTTGGGGGCTAGCAGAGCTCCTTGGGGGCTACCAACCTACTTTTGGGGCCACCAGAGCTCCTTGGGGGCTACCGACACGCTTTGGGGGCCACCAATCTATCTTGAGGGCCACCAGAGCTCCTTTGGGGCTACCAGAGCTCCTTGAGGGCTACCAACCCACTTTAGGGGCTACCATAGCTCCCCAGGGTCTACCAACCCCTCTTGAGGGTCACCAGAGCTTCTTGGGGGGCTACCAACCCCCCCTGGAGGCTACCAACCCATCTTGGGGGGCTACTGACCCGCCTTGGAAGCCACCAACCCACCTTGGTGGCCACCAGAGGTCCTTGAGGGCCACCAACCCTTTGTGGGGGTCCCCCTGGGTTGGGGTTGGCCAAGGTTGACCTGGTTGGGTCCTGTTGGGTTGGGGTTGGCCAGGGTTGACCTGGTTGGGTTCTGTTGGGTTGGGCTTGGCCAAGGTTGACCTGATTGGGTTGGGGTTGGCCAAGGTTGACCTGCTTGGGTTGGGGTTGGCCAAGGTTGACCTGGTTGGGTCCTGTTGGGTTGGGGTTGGCCAAGGTTGACCTGGTTGGGTTCTGTTGGGTTGGGCTTGGCCAAGGTTGACCTGATTGGGTTGGGGTTGGCCAAGGTTGACCTGCTTGGGTTGGGCTTGGCCAAGGTTGACCTGATTGAGTTGGGATTGGCCAAAGTTGACCTGATTGAGTTGGGCTTGGGCAAGGTTGACTTCAGAGGCTCCCATTGGGTTGGGCTTGGTTCTGGTTGACCTGGTTGAGTTGGGCTTGGCTCTGGTTGACCTGGTTGGGTTGGGGTTGGCCAAGGTTGACCTGGTTGGGTTGGGATTGACCAACGTTGACTTTGGAGGCTCCCATTGGGTTGGGCTTGGCTCTGCTTGACCTGGTTGGGTTGGGGTTGGCCAAGGTTGACCTGGTTGGGTTGAAGTTGGCCATGGTTGACCTGGTTGGGTCCTGTTGGGTTGGTGTTGACCAAGGATGACCTGGTTGGGTTGGGCTTGGGCAAGGTTGACCTGGTTGGGTTGGGGTTGGCCAAGGTTGACCTGGTTGGAGTTGGCCAAGGTTGACCTGGTTGGGTTGGTGTTGGCCAAGGTTGACCTGCTTGGGTTGGGCTTGGCCAAGGTTGACCTGATTGAGTTGGGATTGGCCAAGGTTGACCTGATTGAGTTGGGCTTGGGCAAGGTTGACTTCAGAGGCTCCCATTGGGTTGGGCTTGGCTCTGGTTGACCTGGTTGGGTTGGGCTTGGGCAAGGTTGACCTGGTTGGGTTGGGGTTGGCCAAGGTTGACCTGGTTGGGTTGGGATTGGCCCTGGTTGACCTGGGAGGCTCCCATTGGGTTGGGCTTGGCCAAGGTTGACCTGGTTGGGTTGGGCTTGGCCATGGTTGACCTGGTTGGGTCCTGTTGGGTTGGTGTTGGCCAAGGATGACCTGGTTGGGTTGGGATTGGCCAAGGTTGACCTGGTTGGGTTGGGCTTGGCCCTGGGCGCCCGGGGTGGTCCCTGGGGGTCCCTGGGGGTCTCTGGGGGGTCGGTGGGGCCGTGGCTGAGGCTGGGCTCTCGCAGCTGTGCCGCAGGCACAAGGTTGGGATCCTGTACTGCAAGGCCGGGCAGGGCACGGAGGAGGAGATGTACAACAACGAGGAGGCCGGGCCGGCCCTCGAGGAGTTCCTCAGCCTCCTGGGGGAGAAGGTCTCCCTCAAGGCCTTCCCCAAGTATGCAGCCCAGCTGGACACCAAGAGTGAGTCTCCCCCGGGCTCCCCTCCCGGCCTGGCTGCTCTGCCGCTACTGGGCAGGGAGCCAGGGCTGCCCTCCCCCTCCTCCTCCTCCTCCTGCTCTCCTCCTCTTCTCCTCCTCCTCTTCTCCTCCTCCTCTTCTCCTCCTCCTCTTTTCCTCCTCCTCTTCTCCTTCTCCTCTTCTCCTCCTTCTCCTCCTCCTCCTCTCCCTTCTCCTCCTCCTCTCTCCCTCCCCCTCTCTCCCTCCCCCTCCTCCCTCCCCTCCTCCCTCCCCTCCTCCCTCTCCCTCCCTCCTCCCCTCTCCCTCCCCTCCTCCCTCTCCCTCCCCTCCTCCCCTCTCCCTCCCTCCTCCTCTCTCCCTCCCCTCCTTCTCTCTCCCTCCTCCTCCTTCTCTCTCCCTCCTCCTCCTCCTCTCTCCCTCCTCCTCCTCCTCTCTCCCTCTTGTCCTTCTTCTCCTTCTCTTCTCCCTCCCCTGTTCCTCTCCCTTCCTCCTCTCCCTTCCTCCTCTCCCTCCCTCCTCTCCCTCCTCTCCTTTCTCCTCCTCCTCCTGCTTTACCTTCCCCTCTTTCTCCTCCCCCTCTCCTTCCTCCTCCTCTCCCTTCCTCCCCCACCTCCTCACCCTCCTTCTCCCCCTCTCTTGCTCCCCCTGCCAGCCGACTCCACAGGCACCCACTCCCTCTACACCACCTACCAGGACTACGAGATCATGTTCCACGTTTCCACCATGCTGCCCTACACCCCCAACAACCGCCAGCAGGTACCCCCGTCCCCTGAGCCCCCTGACCCTCTCCCCGCTCCCCTCCCGGCCCCCCCTGGGCCTGCCTTCCCCTCACCTCCCTCCCCCCTGCCTCCCACAGCTCCTGAGGAAGAGGCACATCGGCAATGACATCGTCACCATCATCTTCCAGGAGCCTGGGGCCCTGCCCTTCACCCCCCAGCAGATCAGGTCCCATTTCCAGCACGTCTTCATCGTGGTCCGGGCTCACCACCCCTGCTCCGAGCGCCTGCGCTACAGGTGGGGCCCTGGGCAGCTCCCCCCGGCCCCCCCATGGCCTCCTCAGGCCCCAGAAGGGCTCTCAGGGGCTCCAGGGTTCAGAGCTGGGCTCATGGAGGTTGCTCCAGCCCAGAATGGCTCTCAGGGGCTCCAGGGATCGGAGCTGGGCTCAGCTCAGAGCTTCCTCCAGCCCCAAAAGGGCTCTGAGTGCCTCTGCTACAGGTGGGGCCCTGGGCAGCTCCCCCTGGCTCCCCCCATGGCCTCCTCAGGCCCCAGAAGGGCTCTCAGAGGTTGCAAGGTTCAGAGCTGGGCTCATGGAGGTTGCTCTAGGGCCAAAAGGTCTCTAAGTGGCTCCAGGTTTCAGAGCTGGGCTCAGCTTGGAGCTTCCTCCAGGGCCAAAAGGGCTCTCAGGGGCTCCAGGTTTCAGAGCTGGGCTCATGGAGCTTTCTCCAGGGCTAAAGGAGCTCTGAGGGGCTCCAGGGTTGGTGTCTGAGATCAGCTTGGAGGTTCCTCCAGGGCCAAAAGAGCTCTCAGGGTCTCCAGGGTTGGTGTCTGGGCTCATGGAGGTTCCTCCAGCCCCAGAAGGGCTCTGAGGGGCTCCAGGGTTGGTGTCTGAGCTCAGCTCAGAGCTTCCTCCCAGCTTCTGCCTCCTGCAGCAGATCAGAGTTGGGTTGAAGCACCTCAGACCCCCTTGGGGCGGGGGGGAACCCTTCCACCCCCTCCACCCTCCCCCCTTCCACCTCCCCCTCCCTCTCCCCTCCCTCTCCCCTCCCTCTCCCCTCCCTACCCTCCCCTCCTCCCGCTACCCTCCCTCTCCCCTCCCGCTACCCTCCACCATCCCCTCCACCATCCCTCCACCATCCCTCCACCATTCCCTCCACCTCTCCCCTCCCTCTCCCCTCCACCCTCCACCATCCCCTCCACCATCCCCTCCACCTCTCCCCTCCACCTCTCCCCTCCCTCTCCCCTCCCTCTCCCCCCTCCCCCTCCCCCTCTCCCTCCCCCTCCCCCTCCCTCCCCCCCTCCCACTGCCCCCTCCCTCTCCCCTCCACCTCCTCCCTCCACCTCTCCTCTCAACCACCCTCTCCACCTCTCCCCCAACCATCCCCTCCCCCTTCCCTCACCTCCCCCTTCCCTCCCTCTCCCCTCCCTCCCCTTCCCTCACCTCCCCTTCCCTCACCTCCCCTCCCTCTCCCCTCCCTCTCCCCTCCACCTCCCCCCTCCACCTCCCCCTCCACCTCCCCTCCACCTCTCCTCTCAACCACCCTCTCCACCTCTCCCTCCCTCCCCCTTCCCTCACCTCCCCCTTCCCTCACCTCCCCCTCCTCTCCCCTCCCTCCCCCTTCCCTCACCTCCCCCTTCCCTCACCTCCCCTCCCTCTCCCCTCCCTCTCCCCTCCACCTCCCCTCCCTCTCCCCTCCCTCTCCCCTCCGCCTCCCCCTCCGCCTCCCCCTCCACCTCCCCTCCACCTCTCCTCTCCACCACCCTCTCCACCTCTCCCCCACCCATCCCCTCCACCTCCCTCCCTCCCCCTCCCCCTCCCCCTCCAACCGCCTCCTCCCCTTCTCTCTCTCTCTGCCTCTCTCTCCCCCCCCCCGGCGGCGGGGCAGCGTGGCGGTGTCCCGCTCGAAGGACGTGCCCCCCTTCGGCCCCCCCATCCCGGCGGGGGTCTCCTTCCGCCGCTCGGAAGCCTTCCGCGACTTCCTGCTGGCCAAGGTGCTGAGCGCCGAGCACGCCGCCCACAAGTCGCCCAAGTTCCACGCCATGGCCACCCGCACCCGCCGCGAGTACCTCAAGGACCTGGCCCAGCACCACGTCACCGGCGCCCCCCTCGACTCCTCCCTGGGGGGCAAGTTCAACCTCATCTCCCTGGCCCCCAAGCGCAGGGAGAAGGCCAAGGCGCGGCTGGGGGCGGCCGAGCGGCTGAGCGCCGGCGCCCTCTGCTGGCGGCTGGCGGCGCAGGACTTCGGCCGCGGCGGGGAGGTGCCCTGCCTGCTGGCCGTCTCCAACGAGTTCGTGGTGCTGCTGGACCTGCGGGCGCGGGAGGTGGCCTTCAACTGCTTCTGCGGCGACGTGGTGGGCTGGAGCGCCGAGGGCCCCCGCCTCAAGCTCTTCCACGGCCGCGGCGACCACGTCCTGCTGCGGGCCCCCGGCCCCGACGACGTCCGGGAGGTCGTGCAGCGGCTGAAGGGGGGGGGGAAAGGGAAGGGGGAAAGGAAAGGGGAGGGGAAAGGGAGGGATGGGGGAGGAAGGGCTGGGGGAGGAGGGATGGGGGAGGAAGGGATGGGAGGGAGGAAGGGCTGGGGGAGGAAGCCTGGGGGAGAATAGGCAGCCTGGGGAGGGGAGGTCTGGGGTGGGGAAGGAAGGGCTGGGGGAGGAAGCCTGGGGAGAACAGGCAGCCTGGGGAGGAGGAGGTCTGGGGTGGGGAGGAAGGGCTAGGGGGAGGAATGGGGAGGGAGGGCTGGGGAGGAAGCCTGGGGGAGAACAGGCAGCCTGGGGAGGAGGAGGTCTGGGGGTGGGGGAGGAAGAGCTGGGGGAGGAAGGGCTGGGGGAGGAATGGGGAGGGCTGGGGGAGGAAGGGCTGGGGAGAATAGGCAGGGGGAAGAAGGGCTGGAGGAGGAAGCCTGGGGGAGGTCTGGGGAGACTAGGCAGCCTGGGGGGGAGGAGGAAGGGCTGAGGGGGAGGAGGTCTGGAGGATGTGGGGAAGGGGCTGAAGGAGGAGGAGAAGGTCTGGAGATGAAAAAGAAGCAGGCCCTGGAGTGGCTCTCGGTCTGGCTCTGGCTCAGGCTCTGGAGTGGCTCTGGGTCAGGCTCTGGATTGGTTCTGGGTCAGGTTCTGGAATGGCTCTAGGTCAGGTTCTGGGTCGGGTTCTGGCTCAGTTCTGGGTCAGGCTCTGGATTGGTTTTGGGTCAGGTTCTGAAGTGGCCTTGGGTCAGGTTCTGGATCAGTTGTGTTGCAGCTGTGGCTCTGTCTCAGGCTCAGCCTCAGCCTCGTTTCTATCTCCACTCTTGCTCTGCTTTCTCCCAACCACTTTTCCTCCCTTCCCCCTTTCCTCCCTTCCCCTTTCCTCCCTTCCCCTTTCCTCCTCCCTTTCCTCCCTTCCCCTTTCCTCCCTTCCCCCTTCCTCCCTTCCCCCTTCCTCCCTTCCCCCTTCCTCCCTTTCCCCCCTTCCTCCCTTCCCCCCTTCCTCCCTTCCCCCTTCCTCCCTTCCCCCTTCCTCCCTTCCCCTTTCCTCCCTTCCTCTTTCTTCCTTCTCCCTCTCTCCCTGTTTTTCTCTTCCTCCTTCCCCCTTCCCTCCTTCCCCTTTCCCTCCTTCCCCTTTTTCCTCCTTCCCTTTCCCCCCTCCCCTTCCCCTTTTCCCTCTTCCCCTTTTCCCTCCTTCCCCTCTTCCCCTCCTCCCCCCTCTTCCCCCTCCCCTTCCCCTTTTCCCTCCTTCCCCTTTCCCCCCTCCTCTCCTTTTCCCCCTCCCCTCTTCCCCCCTCCCCTCTTCCCCCTCCCCTCTTCCCCCCCCTCCCCTCTTTCCCCTCCTCCCCTCTTCCCCCCCCCCCTCTTCCCCCTCTCCTCTTCCCCCCTCCCCTCTTCCCCTTTCCTTCCCCCCTTCTCCCCTCCCCCTTTTTCCCCTCTCCCCCCCCCCCGCCCTCCCCGCAGGCGGTGACCGGCGGCTGCGAGGCGTCGGAGCTGACGCTGCGGCGGAACGGCCTGGGCCAGCTGGGCTTCCACGTCCGGCCCGACGGGACGGTGGCGGAGGTGGAGGAGTACGGCTTCGCCTGGCAGGCCGGGCTGCGGCGCGGCAGCCGCCTGCTGGAGGTCTGCAAGGTGGCCCTGGCCTCCCTCACCCACGAGCAGATGATCGACCTGCTCCGCACCTCCGTCACCGTCACCGTCGTCACCGTGCCGCCGCGCCCGGACGGCAGCCCCCGCCGCGGCTGGCTGGAGGAGCTCCGCCTCGACCCTCCCCCCGCCGAGCCCCCCGCCGACGCCGACCCCGGGCTGATGGCCGGCGGGGGGAGGCCTCCCTATAGGGCCAACGGAGGGGGGTGGCAGTGGGGAGGAGGAGGAGGCGGTGTCCCGTCCCTGCTCCCGTTCCCGTCCCGCTCCCGGTCCCGTCCCCGCTCCCAGCCCTGGCGGCGACCCCAGCGCCGACGGCGACCCCGGGGTGGTGGCAGTTGGGGGAGACCTCCCTGTAGGGCCAATGGAGGAGGGTGGCAGTGGGGAGGAGGAGGAGGCGGTGCCGGTCCCGTCCCTGCTCCCGGTCCGTTCCGTCCCCGCTCCCGGTCCCGTCCCCGCTCCTAGCCCTGGCGGCGACCCCGGCAGCGACGGCGACCCCGGGATGGTGGCAGTGGGGGGGAGACCTCCCTGTAGGGCCAACGGAGGGGGGTGGCAGTGGGGAGGAGGGGGAGGAGGAAGCGGCGGAGGCGGTGCCGGCCCCGGGAAGTGGCCGGAGGTGGTCGCCGGGAAGCGGCCGGAGGGGGCCGGCGGCGGCGGCGGCCCCGGGCGCGGCGCCAAGGCTGCGGTGGTGCACAGGGAGCCGCAGCCCCTGCACGGCAAGAGGTGAGGAGCGGGCACCGGGACGGGGGGGGGGTGGCATCGGGAGGGTGGCACCGGGACAGGGAGGGGGGCACTGGGACAGGGAGGGTGGCACTGGGACAAGGAGGGTGGCAGCAGGACAGGGAGGGTGGCATTGGGAGGGTGGCACTGGGACAGGGAGGGTGGCACCAGGACAGGGAGGGTGGCACTGGGACAAGGGAGGTGGCATTGGGAGGGTGGCACTGGGACAGGGAGGGTGGCACTGGGACAGGGATGGTGGCACTGGGACAAGGGAGGGTGGCATTGGGAGGGTGGCGCTGGGACAGGGAGGGTGGCACTAGGACAAAGGAGGGTGGCATTGGGAGGGTGGCACTGGGACAGGGAGGGTGGCACTGGGACAAGGGAGGTGGCATTGGGAGGGTGGCACTGGGACAGGGAGGGTGGCACTGGGACAAGGGAGGTGGCATTGGGAGGGTGGCACTGGGACAGGGAGGGTGGCACTGGGACAAGGGAGGTGGCATTGGGAGGGTGGCACTGGGACAGGGAGGGTGGCATTGGGGTGGTGGCACTGGGACAGGGAGGATGGCACTGGGGCAGGGAGGGTGGCACTGGGACAAGGGAGGGTGGCACTGGGACAGGGAGGGTGGCACTGGGACAGGGAGGGTGGCACTGGGGCAGGGAGGGTGGCACTGGGGCAGGAAGGTGGCATTGGGAGGGTGGCACTGGGACAGGGAGGATGGCACTGGGGCAGGGTGGCACTGGCAGGGTGGTGCCAGGGCCGGTGCCACCTTTGTTCCCCCTGTCCCCTCCCCCTCCCCCCCCCAGGCCTGTCAGCTACCCGGAGACCCCTCCCCAGCCTTCCTCCTGCTCCTCCTCCTCCTCCTCCCCGGCCCAGGGCTTCCGGCAGCCCTCGGGCAGCTTCTCGGCGCCTGGCAGCGGCGCCACCCACAGCGCCCCCTACCGGCACCACGACAGGTGGGCACCGGGGCAGGGGTGGGCACGGGGGAGGGGGCACAGAGGACCTCTGTCCCTCACCCACCCTGTGCCCCCTCCCCCTGTGCCCCTCCCTCCTGTGCCCCTCCCTCCTGTGCCCCTCCCCCTGTGCCCCTCCCTCCTGTGCCCCTCCCCCTTTGCCCCTCCCTCCTGTGCCCCTCCCTCTGTGCCCCCTCCCTCCTGTGCCCCTCCCTCCTGTGCCCCCTCCCCTTTGCCCCTCCCTCCTGTGCCCCTCCCTCCTGTGCCCCCCTCCCCCCCTGTGCCCCTCCCTCCTGTGCCCCCCCCCCTTTGCCCCTCCCTCCTGTGCCCCCTCCCCCTCTCACCCCACTCTCTGTGCCCCCTCCTGCGCCCCCTCCTGTGCCCCCCTGGCAGGTCTGGCCCCCCGCAGCGCCCCCCTGTGCCCCCCGAGGCCGATGGGGCCCTGGAGAGCTCCTTGGAGTGGCACCGAGCGGGTAAGGGGCACCCCCCCACCCCCACCACCCCCTTGGCACCCCCAGGGTGGGCACCCCCCCCCCCCCCAGTCTGGGCTGAGGTGGTGCCGGTGGTGCCACCTCCCCTCCCCCCCTCGCTTTGCAGAGCCCCTCTGGCACGTGCCAGCCGCCGCCCGCCTGCCCGGCGCCGGCAGCCTGGCCACCAAGAGGGCTGGCACCAAGGAGTCGCCCAGCAGGCACTGCCAGGTGAGCAGGGGGCACCCAAGGTGGGGGGGGGGGAGGGGGCAGTGCCAAGGGTGGTGCCACAGGGGGGTGGGGGTGGTTGGCACCGTGGTGGCACTGCCAGGGGGGAAAGCAGTGAGGGGGGGAGGGAGGGGAAGGGTGGCAGCGGTGCCACCCCCAGCAGGAAGGAGCCAGCCAGAGCAGCCTGGTGCCACCCAACACCAGGGTGCCACTGGTGCCACCCCAGAGGCCTGGTGCCACCCCAACACCAAGGTGCCACCTGTGCCACCCCAGCACCAGGGTAACACCACGGTGCCACCGGTGCCACCTAGCAGCCTGGTGCCACCCCAGAGGCCTGGTGCCATCCAGAAGCCTGGTGCCACCCCAGCCCCAGAGTGTCACCAGTGCCACCCCAGAGGCCTGGTGCCACCTAGCAGCCTGGTGTCACCCAGAGCAGTCTGGTGCCACCCAGAGCAGCCTGGTGCCACCCCAGCAGCCTGGTGCCACCCAGAGCAGCCTGGTGCCAGCCCAGCAGCCTGGTGCCACCCAGAGCAGCCTGGTGCCACCGGTGCCACCCAGAGCAGCCTGGTGCCACCCCAGCAGCCTGGTGCCAGCCCAGCAGCCTGGTGCCACCCAGAGCAGCCTGGTGCCACCCCAGCAGCCTGGTGCCACCCCAGCAGCCTGCTGTCAGCCCAGCCCCAGGCTGCCCCCGGTGCCACCCCCCCAGAGGCCCGGTGCCAGCCCGGGTGCCCCCTGTGCTGTGCCCCCGCAGGCCGAGGCGGCGGCGCCGGGCTCCAGCCCCTCGGGCAGCGCTGCCTCCGCCGACGAGCGCTGGCTGGAAGCCCCCGACCCGGGACCCCCCCCCGACGACCCTCCCCCCGCCTCCAAAGAGCCTCCCGGGGACGCCCTCGACCCCTCCCCCCCCCCGCCCGGGGCCGCCCCCCCCCGCGACGGCGACGCCAAGGGGGAGCCCTCCCCCCCCGGCCACCGCCGCCACCCACCGGGGACCCCAGACCCCTTCAAGCTGCCTGGGTGAGGAGCTGCTGCCCCCTCCCCACTTTCTGAGGGGGGGGTGGGGGAGAGGAGTCCCCCTCCTTTCCCTCCCCCTCCCCCACTTTGTGCCCCCACCCCCTCACGGTGCCATCTCCCCAGCAGCTCCCGCTTGGCTCCTGCCACCTACGACCCCTCCCCGAGGGGGACCCACCCCCAAATCCTTCTTCTCCAAGCAGCCCCTCAGGACCAAGCAGCCCCCCGGGGGCTGGAAGCGACCCCAGGAGCCCCCAGACCCCAAAAAGTAAGCGGGGAGGGGGAGGGGGGGGAGCCCAAACCTGCCTCAGGCTTCCCCTCCCTTCCCCCTCGTGGGACCTGAACCCCTTGCAGAGACACCCAGCCCCCGCCCCCCCCAAAAGTAAGGGGTGGGGCTGGGGGGGGGAAGGGTCTCAGCAGCTGGAGATGGGGGGGCAGGGGGTCCCCAGCTCTCTCAGGCCCCCCCACACACCTTGTTGGACCAAAGACCCCCAGATTTATGGGGGGGGGGAGGGCCTCAGGAGTTCCCTCTTGGGGTGGAGGGGGAAGACCTCAGGAGCTTCCTCCCTGGGGGTTGGTCCCCTCCCTGGGGGGTGGGGGGTGGGGGTCGAGGGGGGGTGTGCAGAGAGGGAGGGGGTCCCCAACCCTGTGAGAGCCCCCTCCACCCCCCCCCCGCAGGCAGGTGGAGGCTGGCGCCAAGAACGTCTTCGGGCAGCCTCGGCTCCGCGCCTCGCTGCGGGACCTGCGCTCCCCCCGCCGCAGCCACAAGTCCTCCATCGAGGACGACCTCAAGAGGTTGATCATCATGGACCCGGCGGCGGGGGAGCCCCCCGGGCCCTCGGTGAGACATGCCCCTTTCCCCCCCTCCCTACCCCCCCCCAGGCCCAGGCCCCGTCGCGATAGAGGGGGGTTCTATTGTCACGATATGGGGTTCCTCTGTCGCAATAGGAGTTCTCTTGTCGTGATATGGGGGTTCTCGTCGCGATATGAGGCACCCCCGTTGCGATATGGGGCACCCCGTCGCGATATGGGGCACCCCCGTCGTGATATGGGGCACCCCCGTCGCGATATGAGGGCTCCTCCTGGTGATACAGGCCTCCCCTGTCACAATAAGGGTTCTCCTGTCACGATATGGGGTCCTAGTCGTGATAGGGGATCTCCTATCACGATATGGGCCTCCCCTGTCACAATTAGGGGTTCTCCTGTCATGATAGGGGGCTCCCCTGTCACAATATGGGGCTCCCCTGTCATAATAGGGGGTCCTTCCATTGCGATGGGGGGTTCTTCCATCATGACTGGGGGCTCCCCCGTCACAATACAGGGTTCCTCATCACGATATGGGACTCCCCTGTCATGGTCGGGGGCTCTTCCCTCGCGATAGGTGGTTCTCCCGTCGTGATACCGGGTTCCTCCATCACAATATAGGGTTCCTTGTCACGATATGGGGCTCTCCTGTCATGATATGGGGCTCCCCTGTCATGGTAGGGGGTTCTCCCATCACGATATGGGGCTCCCCTGTTGCAACATGGGGTTCTCCTGTCATGATATGGGGTCCCCATCGTGATAGGGGTTCTCCCATCACGATACGGGGTTCTCCCGTCGTGACACAGGGTTCCTCATCGCGATATGGTGCTCCCCGTCACGACAGGGGGTTCTCCTGTCACGATACAGGGTTCCTCATCATGATATGGGACTCCCCTGTCATGGTAGGGGGTTCTCCCATCACGATAGGGGGTTCTCCCGTCGCGATATGGGGCTCCTCCGTCATGATACAGGGTTCCTTGTCATGATATGGGGGTCCCCTGTCGTGACAGGAGGCTCTTCCATCACGACACAGAGTTCTTGTCGCGATATGGGGCACCCCTGTCGCGATAGGAGGTTCTCTCATCATGCTATGGGGCTACCCTGTCACGATAGGGGTTCTCCTGCCACGATATGGCGATCCCCTGTTGCAATAGGGGCTCCCTCCATCACGATATGGGGTTCCTCTGTCACAATATAGGGTTCCTTGTCATGATATGGGGTTGTCTCATCAACATACAGGGTTTCTTGTCACCATATGGGGCTCCCCTGTCGTGATAGGGGGTTCTCCAATCATGATACAGGGCTCCTCATCACGATATGGGACTCCCCCGTCACGATAGGGATTCTCCTGTCATGATCCAGGGTTCCTTGTCATGATATGGGGCTCCCCTATCACAACATGGGGGTCCCCTGTCGTGATGTGGGGCTCCCCTGTCACGATATGAGGCTCCCAGTCACGACAGAGGGCTCCCCCCACTGTGTATGAGGCTCCCTGTTTCACTGGGGAGCTCCACTGTGATGAGCTAGGACTTTACTGTCGCGATAGGAAGCTCTGTCGCGATGGAGGGCTCCCCACCCATCACAAGGGGCTCCCCCTTTGTGTTATGGGGCCTCCGTGTCATGGTGGGGGGCTCCCCTGTCATGGTATGAGGCTCCCTGTCGCGATACAGAGCTGTCCTGTTAGAAGATGGGGTCCCCCTGTCGCGACATGGAGCTGTCGTGTTACCACACCGCCTTCCCCTCCCACCATCCGAGGTTCCCCTGCGGCAGACTAAGGCTCCTTGTGGCGCCCTGCCGCGACATGAGCTTCCCTGTCGCGATAGGGGGCGCTCCAGGCTCGGTGGAGCCGTCCTATCGCGACTCTGACCCTCTGCCTCCCCTCCCCAGCCTCCCCCCAAGGGCCTCCAGCGGACGCTGTCCGACGAAAGCCTCTGCGGGGGCCGCCGGGACCTGAGCTCCCCCCACGGCTCCCCGGCGCCGGCCGCGACCTCCACGGGGGGCGGAGCGCCTCGACGTCATCGGGGGGCGGAGCCGCCTCGGGCGGGGCGGGGCCGGGGGCGGGGCCGGGACCTTTCCCCTCCAGCACCTTGCCCGGGCGCCGCCCCCTGCCCGCCGAGCGCAGAGGTGAGCGCCCCCCGGAGCCGGGAGGACCGGGGGGGGCGCCTCCCGGTGACGTCACCGGGCGGGCATGACGTCAGCGCCTCCCCCCTCCCCCAGCCCTGCTGGCCGCCGAGACCCCCCCGGGGCTGATGCCGCTGCCGGACCCCGCGGCGGGGCTGGAGTGGGCGAGCCTGGTCAGCGCCGCCCGCGCCTACGAAGGTAACCCCCCCCCGGGGCCGGGGGGAGGGGGGACCCCCAAATACCCCCCGGGGACAGCCTGGGGGGTCCCAGGAACGGTTTGGGGGCACCCCAAAACCCCAAAGCACCAAAGGGGGACCCCAAACCCCCTCCCCCTGTCCCCCCCCCGGCCGCGGGGGAGAGGCAAAACCTGACCTGGGCTGGAGCCAAAAGCACCTGGGGGAGGGGTCCGGAAAACAGCTGGGGGGGGCCCTGAAAACATCTGGGGGGGTCCCAGGAACAGCCTGGGGGGGTCCCCAAAAAGGTCTGGGGTGGAGCAAAGGATCAAGCCCCCCTGGGGGCGTCCCCAAAATCCGCGGGGGGGGGAACCCCCCAAAAACTCAGGGTGAGGCCAGAAACTACCTGGGGGGGGTCCCAAGAACTACCTGGAGGGCACCCAAAAACACCTGGGGGGGGACCCAAAAAGGTCTGGGGTGGAACAAAGGATCAAGCCCCCCTGGGGGGTCCCCAAAATCCACGGGGGGACCCCAAAATCTGCCGGGGGGACCCCAAAACCTCGGGGTGAGGCCAGAAACTACCTGGGGGGGGTCCCAAAAACTACCTTGCCCCCAAAAATGGGATAGATCCAGCCTGGAGTTGGGGGGGGGTCCCTAAAGCCCCTTGTGGGGGGGACCCCAAATCCACCTGGGGGGCCCCAAAAGCACCGGGGGGGGGCAGAGGGTGGGGGCCCCAAAATCCCCTCCCCCTCCTTCCCCTCCCCGCCTGAAGCAGCCCCGAACCTCCTCTCCCGCCCCCAAAACCATCCCCCTGCCCCCAAACCCCAGACCCCTCCCAAACTTTTCCCTCCCCTCCCCTGACCTCTCCCTCCCTTTCCCCCTCCTCAAAGACCCCAAACCCCCAGAGTCACCCCAAAACCCTCTGCCCCCTAGTGCAGAGAGCAGTTTCCCTCTTCTCCCTCACGGAGCCTGCGCTGAGCCCGGACCCCCTGCAGCCCCCTCCAGGTACAGCCCCTCTCCCCCCGCCTTTTTGAGGGGTGGGGGATTTTGGGGGTGGGGTCTCCCTTCCCCCCCCCCTCCTCATTTGCCTCCCCCCTTCCCCAGCCCCCCCCTGGACCTGCCCGGGAAGGTGTCGCAGCTGGAGGCGATGCTGAGGCAGCTGCACAGCGACCTGCAGAAGGTGGGGAGGGGGCTTGGGAGGGGGGGGGAGCAGGCTCCTGGGGTGGGGAGGGGTCCCTGGGTGATGTTAAGGGGCCCCCTGGGTGGCATTGGGGTGCCTCTGGGTGATCTGGGGGTGACCCTTGGGTGCCTCTGGGTGATCTTGGGGTGTCCCTGGGTGCCTCTGGGTGATCCTGGAGTGTCTCTGGGTGTCCCTGGGTGACCCTTGGGTGCCTCTGGGTGATCTTGGGGTGTCCCTGGGTGATCTGGGGGTGACCCTTGGGTGCCCCTGGGTGATCTTGAGGTGTCCCTGGGTGCCTCTGGGTGATCTGGGGGTGTCCCTGGGTGCCTCTGGGTGATCCTGGGTGTCCCTGGGTGATCTTGGGGTGTCCCTGGGTGACCTTGGGGTGACCCTGGGTGCCTCTGGGTGATCCTGGGGTGTCCTGGGTGATCTGGGGGTGCCCCTGGGTGATCTGGGTGTCCCTGGGTGACCCTGGGTGACCCTGGGTGATCCTGGGGTGTCTCTGGGTGATCTTGGGGTGTGTGCCTCTGGGTGATCTGGGGTGGGGTGTCCCTGGGTGACCCTTGGGTGCCCCTGGGTGATCTTGAGGTGTCCCTGGGTGCCTCTGGGTGATCTTGGGGTGTCCCTGGGTGCCTCTGGGTGATCCTGGGGTGTCTCTGGGTGTCCCTGGGTGACCCTTGGGTGCCTCTGGGTGATCTTGGAGTGTCCCTGGGTGATCTGGGGGTGACCCTTGGGTGTCCCTGGGTGATCTTGAGGTGTCTCTGGGTGCCCCTGGGTGATCTTGGGGTGCCCCAGGACGACCTTGGGGTGCCCCTGAGTGATGTTGGGGTGTCCCTGGGTGACACTAGGGAGGCCCCTGGGTGGCATTGGGGTGATCTTGGGGTGCCCCAATGCGACCTTGGGGTGCTCTTGGTTGATCTTGGGGTGCCCCTGGGTGATGTTGGGTGACCTTGGGGTGCCCCTGGGTGACTTTGGGTGCCCCTGGGGAGCCCTTGGGTGGCACTGGCTGACCTTGGGGTGCCCCTGGGTGACATTGGGTGACATTGGGGTGCCTCTAGGTGACCTTAGGGTGCCCCTGGGTGCCCAGGAGCAGCAGGGCAAGGTGGTGCTGCAAGGCTGAGGTGGCCCTGAGTGATGCTGGGAGCCCCTGGGTGACTTTGGGTGCCCCTGGGGAGCTCTTGGGTGACACTGGGGTGCCCGGGGGAAATCTCAGGGTGCCTCTGGGTGGCACTGGGGTGACCTTGGGGTGCCCCTGGGTGCCCAGGAGCAGCAGGGCAAGGTGGCGCTGCAGGCTGAGGTGGCCCTGAGTGATGCTGGGGTGACTCTGGCTGACCTTGGGGTGCCCCTGTATGCATATGGGTGACTTTGGGTGCCCCTGGGGAGCCCTTGGGTGATGCTGGGGTGCCCCTGGGTGGCACTGGGGTGACCTTGGGGTGCCCCTGGGTGCCCAGGAGCAGCAGGGCAAGGTGGCGCTGCAGGCTGAGGCGGCCCCGGGCGCCGCTGGGGAGCCCCTGGGTGCCCCTGGGTGATGTTGGGGTGCCCCTGGGTGACTCTGGCTGACCTTGGGGTGCCCCTGGGTGACTTTGGGGTGCCCCTGGGTGGCACTGGGGTGACCTTGGGGTGCCCCTGGGTGCCCAGGAGCAGCAGGGCAAGGTGGCGCTGCAGGCTGAGGCGGCCCCGGGCGCCGCTGGGGAGCCCCTGGGTGCCCCTGGGTGACGTTGGGGTGCCCCTGGGTGACTCTGGCTGACGTTGGGGTGCCCCTGGGTGACCCTGGGGTGCCCCTGTGCCCAGGAGAAGCAGGACAAGGTGGTGCTGCAGGCCGAGGTGGCCTCCCTGCGGCAGAACAACCGCCGGCTGCAGGAGGAGTCCAGCTCTGCTGCCAGGCAGCTGCGGCGCTTCGCCAGGATCTTCTCCGGGGCTGGGGACAAGGAGGAGCTCTGAGCAGGGGAGGATGAGGACCCCCCCCCGACCCGCCCCCCCGCCGGGGGACACTGAGACCCCCCTGGGGACATTGAGACCCCCCTGGGGACGGCTAGACCCTCGTGGGGACACTGAGACCCCCGTGGGGACAGCAGGACCCTCCCCCTGCCCTTCGGGTCTCACGGAGCAGCTCCCAGGGTTCCTCCAGGGGAGAGGAGGAGGAGGGGGGACAGAGGCTGCTGAGACCACCCCCCCGAAGACACTGAGACCCCTCTGGTGACAGCAAGACCCCCCTGGGGACACTGAGACCCCCACAGTGGCACTGAGACCCCCCTGGGGACGGCTAGACCCCCGTGGGGACACTGAGACCCCCGTGGGGACAGCAGGACCCTCCCGGCGCCCTTCAGGTCTCACTGAGCAGCTCCGAGGGCTTCTCCGGGGGAGAGGAAGAGGAAGGGGGACAGGGGATGCTGAGACCCCTCCCCTGAAGACAGTGAGGCCCCCATGGGGACATCAAGACCCCCCTGGGGACACTGAGACCCCCACAGTGGCACTGAGAGCCCCCTGGGGACAGCAGGACCCCCGTGGGGACAGCAGGACCCTCCCGGCGCCCTTCAAGTCTCACGGAGCGGCTCCGAGGGCTCCTCCAGGGGAGAGGAAGAGGAGGGGGGACAGGGGATGCTGAGACCCCTCCCCTGAAGACAGTGAGACCCCCATGGGGACAGCAAGGCCCCCCTGGGGACACTGAGACCCCCACAATGACACTGAGACCCCCCTGGGGACACTGAGACCCCTCTGGGGACAGCAGGACCCCCCCGAGGGAGCTGAGACCCTCCTGGTGCCATCCCTGGCACCTTCCCAGCTCATAGAGTGGCTCCGAGGGCTCCTCCAGGGGAGAGGAGGAGGAGGAGGGACAGGGGACGCTGAGACCACCCCCCCGAAGACACTGAGACCCCCACGGGGACATCAAGACCCCCCTGGGGACAGCCAGACCCCCGTGGGGACAGCAGGACCCTCCTGGCGCCCTCCAGGTCTCACGGAGCAGCTCCGAGGGCTCCTCCGGGGGAGAGGAAGAGGAGGGGGGACAGGGGATGCTGAGACCCCTCCCCTGAAGACACTGAGACCCCCACGGGAACAGCAAGACCCCCCTGGGGACACTGAAACCCCCACAGTGGCACTGAGACCCCCCCTGGGGCCAGCAGGACCCTCTCAGGGCAGTGGCAGCCTCCAGCAGTCGGTGACGACCAAGGATCTCCTCCAGGGGCGAGGAGGAGCTGGGACAGGGGGACAAGGAGACCCCTCCCCCCAGCCTCCCCCCCCCAGGGACATCGAGGACCCCTCCAGGGGGGCACTGAGACCACCACCCCCCCCCCGGGGTGGTGACATCCTGGTGGGTACGACACGGCAGTGCCAGCAGCGCACCAAGACCCCCTCTGGGGACAGGGACAAGGAGGGGCTGGGGCAGGGGACACTGAGACCCTCCCCCTGGGGACACTGGGACCCCCTCTGGGGACACCCAGGACCCTTCTGGGGACACTGAGACCCCCCTGGGGACACTCGAGACCCTCTGGGGACACCCAAACCCCCCTTGGGGACACCCAGACCCCCCCCAGGCAGTGACCTCCAGGTGTCCCTAGGCCCAAGGTGGCTCCAATGGGGCCAGGAGTGACCTGGGGAGGCTCTGTAGGGGTCCCATAGGGGCCCTGGGGGGGGAGCTCAAGGGGTCCCATAGGAGCCTTGGGGGTTCTATAGGGATCCCAGAGGAGCCTGGGAGGGTCTCTAGGGGTCCCAGAGGGCCTGAAGGATCCTAGGGGGGAGGCAGAGGGGCCTGAGGGATCCTAGAGGGAACCTAGAGGGGACTGAGGGATCCTAGAGGGGACCCAGAGGGGACCCAGAGGCTCTGTAGGGTCCTGAGGGATCCTAGAGGGGACCCAGAAGGTACTGAGGGATCCCAGAGGGGACTCTGAAGATCTCTACATAGGACCAAAAACCTCCACAGGGAGCTGAGGAGCTCTGGAGGGGACCAAGGGACTCCATAGGGGGCTGAGAGATTCTATAGGGGACCAGGGGGCTCCATAGGGACCAAGAGGCTCCATAGGGACCCAAGGACTCCATAGGGACCAAGAGGCTCCATAGGGGACCCAAGGGACTCCATAGGGACCAAGAGGCTCCATAGGGACCCAAGGGACTCCATAGGGACCAAGAGGCTCCATAGGGGACCCAAGGGACTCCATAGGGACCAAGAGGCTCCGTAGGGACCCAAGGGACTCCATAGGGACCAAGAGGCTCCATAGGGACCCAAGGACTCCATAGGGACCAAGAGGCTCCATAGGGACCAAGGGACTCCATAGGGACCAAGAGGCTCCATAGGGACCCAAGGGACTCCATAGGGACCAAGAGGCTCCATAGGGACCAAGGGACTCCATAGGGGTCTAGGAGGCTCCATAGGGGACCAAGAGGCTCCATAGGGACCAGGAGGCTCCATAGGGGACCAAGGGACTCCATAGGGATCCAATACCTCCATAGGGACCAGGAGGCTCCATAGGGACCAAGAGGCTCCATAGGGACCAGGAGGCTCCATAGGGACCAAGAGGCTCCATAGGGGACCCAAGGCCTCCATAGGGACCCAAGGGACTCCATAGGGACCAAGAGGCTCTATAGAGACCCAAGGCCTCCATAGGGACCCAAGGGACTCCATAGGGACCAAGAGGCTCTATAGAGACCCAAGGCCTCCATAGGGACCCAAGGGACTCCATAGGGACTAGGAGGGTCCATAGGGGACCCAAGGGACTCCATAGGGAACCCAAGGGACTCCATAGGGACCAAGAGGCTCCATAGAGACCCAAGGCCTCCATAGGGACCAAGGGACTCCATAGGGACCAAGAGGCTCCATAGGGGACCCAAGGGACTCCATAGGGGACCCAAGGCCTCCATAGGGACCAGGAGGCTCCATAGGGGACCAAGGGACTCCATAGGGACCCAAGGGACTCCATAGGGACCAGGAGGCTCCATAGGGACCAAGAGGCTCCATAGGGACCAGGAGGCTCCATAGGGACCAAGAGGCTCCATAGGGGACCCAAGGCCTCCATAGGGACCAGGAGGCTCCATAGGGGACCAAGGGACTCCATAGGGACCCAAGGGACTCCATAGGGACCAGGAGGCTCCATAGGGCTCCTGTAGCGCCCCCTAGGGCCCTTACAGCGCCCCCCTGGGCCCTCCAGCACCCCCCTCAGGGCCCCTCCAACTCTCAGCCCCCCTCCTCACCCCCCCCTCCAGCCCCATCCCTGTCCCCCCTGCCAGAGGCACTGGGGGAGGGGGGGGGTCCCCATTCCAAGGCAATAAGGGGAGGGGGGGAGGTCTCCCTCCCTCCCTCCCCCTTTCCCCCCCAATTAATTAACCTTTAATTGAGGCCCCCCCCCCCCAAAGGCATCTAAAGCACTTTGCCCCCCACCCCCTAAATTATTTCAAGGGGACCCCACCCCCCATCCCCCCACCCCCCTCCAGGGACCCCCTCCTCATTTCCTCCCTCCCTCCCCCCCCCCCTATTTTCTACACATGGCTGCACTTGGGGGAACACTCACCACCGACCCCCCCCTCCCCCTCATTTTTGAGACACCCCCTCTCGTTTTTAGGACCACACCCCCGTTTTCTAGAGGTTCTTTTGTACTCCCCCAAGCCCCCAAGCCCCCAGCCTCTTATTTAATGACTCCCCCAAATAAAATTGATTCCCCTCCCCCTCGGGTGTGGTTTTATTTGGGGGCCGTCGATATCGGGGGGGCTGTTTGGGGACGGGAGGGTCCCCACTTTGGGGGCATCGATCTCGGGGGGGGTGGGGAGAGGCTTCGGGGAGGGGCTGTTTGGGGAGGGGGTCCCCCATTTCGGGGAGGGGTGCCTACTTTGGGGTGGGGAGGGCCGAGTTGGGGCAGAGCATTATTGTGGGGGGTCCTCCTTCGGGGGTTAAGTGGGGTTGTGGGTTGGGGGTCCCTCCGCCCCCGTTTGGGGTCAGGACTTTGGGGGTCTGCTTTATTTGGGGGCTGGTTCTGACAGAGACAAAGCCATCGCGGGGGGAGTGAGGGGGCGAGGGGGGGCCGCACCTCAGCCCCTGCTTTAATAGCACAAACACCAACACGACACAATTGGGGGGGGCGCACCCCCCCAAATCCCCTCCCCCTTTCCTTTCCACCCCCTCCCCTCCTCTCTTTCCGCCCCCCCCCCCTCTTATTTCTTGCCCCCTCAATTTCCTTTGCACCAGAGGGGGAGGAGGGCAACTGCCCCTCCCCCTTCATTAAACTCCAGCCCCCTCCCCCTCCCCTAATTAAAACGGCTCCAAACCGACCCCGACACCCCCACCCCCAATAAATACCACACACACCCCCTCAAATAAATAGCCCCCGGAGCCCCCTCCCCAATTTACCTCCCTCCCCTCCCCCATTAAATTAAACCCCTCCTCCCCCAATTAAATCAAACCCCTCCCCCAATTAAAACCGGGGGGTTCCTCCTCCCCTCATTAAAACGCGGCCCCCTCCCTAATTAAATCAACCCCTCCCTCCCCTCATTAAGTAAGCCCCGCCCCGGGCGTGGTTTCCCCCTCCCCTCCCCAGCTCCTTTATGGCTTTCGGTTGGGGGTTGGGGGGGGGGGAAATAAAGGGAGGAAAGGAGGGGAAAGGAGGGGGGATTAAAGTGGGGAGGGGGCTTGGGGGTGGGTGCGTGAGTGTGTGTCCCCCACACACCCCTTCCCCCCCCACTAAGTGAGGGTGATGAAGGCTGAAGCCTTCTCCTTCAGCTGCCGCAGGCAGAGGTGACAGCTCCAGCTCCCTGGGGGGAGGGGGGAAAACAAAGGGGAGGGGAGGGGAGGGGGTCTTAAAGGACCTCCCCCACCCCCCCAGCGACCCCTCCCCAAATAGATCTTCCCCCTCCTCACCTTCGGGGGGCTCCGCCATGGGGGGGCTCAGGCAGTACATGTGGTAGCCTCGGTCGCAGTCGTCACAGAAGAGCAGCTGGTCCTGGGGGAAGAGGGGGAAAGGGGGTGTCAAACAAATTGGGGAGGGGGCTTCAGGTTGGCTTGGGTCGAGGGAGGGTCTTGAAATTGAGGGGGGGGAGTGAGGGAATTCCCCAGGGGGGTAGGGGGGGGGTGGGGAAGGGGGCTCTGAAGTGGGAGGGGTCTTCAATGTGGGGTGGGAGGCGATTTTGGGGGTCTTCCTCTTCCTCCTCCCCAGCTCCATTTTCCTGAGGTCTTTCCTCCACCTCTCGGAGCTGGGGAAAGTATTTGGGGGTCCGGGAAGGGGGTAAAGGATTTGGGGGTCCTGGGGGGCTTTGAGGGGGAAAGGGTCTCTAAATTGGGGAGGGGGTCTCCAATGTGGGGAGAGGGTCGATTTTGTCTTCCTCTTCTTCCTCCCCCAGGAGGGGTGTCTCGGAGCTGGGATGAAAGCTTTGGGTGGGGTCCGGGGAGGGGGGATTTGGGGGTCTTGGGGCCTGAAATTTGGGGTGGGGGAGGCGATTTGGGGGTGGAGGGGGGTCTTCCTCTTCCTCCTCCCCCAGCTCCATTTCTCCTGAGGTCTTTCCTCCACCTTTCGGAGCCGGGAGTCAAACCTTTGGGGGGGGGTCCGGGGAGGGGGTAAAGGATTTGGGGGGGGTCCTGTGGGGCCTGAAATTTGAGGAGTGGGTCTCTAAATTGGGGAGGGGGTCTCCAATTTGGGGGTGGAGTCAATTTGGGGGGGGTCTTCCTCCTCTTCCTCCCCCAGCTCCATTTCTCCTGAGGTCTTTCCTCCACCTCTCGGAGCTGGGGGAAAGTATTTGGGGGGGTCCGGGAAGGGGGTAAAGGATTTAGGGGGTCCTGGGGGGGATCTCCAATTTGAGGAGAGGGTCTCTAAATTGGGGAGGGGGTCTCCAATGTGGGGAGAGGGTCGATTTTGGGGGGGGGTCTTCCTCTTCTTCCTCCCCCAGCTCCATTTCTCCTGAGGTCTTTCCTCCACCTTTCGGAGCTGGAATGAAAGCTTTGGGTGGGGTCCGGGGAGGGGGTAAAGGATTTGGGGGGTCCTGAGGGGGTCTGGAATTAGGGAGGGGTCTGCAATGTGGGGAGGGGTCTCTCACGTCGTTCTCCGAGGTGCCACAGAGGCTGCAGGACTTGCACTCGATGCACTGCCAGCGATAGGTTCGCACCGCGGCTGTCATGTTCAGGGTGAACTGCAGGCAGGAGGGGTGGCCTGGGGCGGGGGGGGGGAAGGAAAGGAGGGAGGGGGAGGGGGTCCCAAAGGTCACTCGGAGGTCAGGAGGTCAAAGGTGAAAAGGGGAGACCCCCCCCCCAGCCCCCCTACATCCCCCCCCAATCCTCCCCCCCCACCACCTTGAGTAAACCTCTCCCGAAGTTGGAGCCCTTGGAGGGGGGGGAAGGGGGTTGGGGAGGGGGCTTGGGGGCCTGGGGGTCTTTGGGGGGTCTTGAGGGGGTTGGGGGTCTGGGGTCGGTTTGGAGGGGTCTGGGGTCGATTTGGGGGTGGTCTGGGGTCGATTTTGGGGTCCCCCCCTTGGGGTCCCTCTTCAGCCCCCTCAGTGCAGGCAATCAGCTCCTGGGGGGACCCCAATTTGGGGGGAGGGTTTGGGGGCTTTTGGGGATCTTGGGGGTTTGGGGGGCTTTGGGGGTCTTGGGGGGTTAGGGGGCTCATTGGGGGGCATCTCTTGATTTGGGGGTCTGAGGCCGCTTTTGGGGTCTCCCCAGGGTCCTCTTCAGCCCCCTCAGTGCAGGGGCTCCTGGGGGTAGGGTTTGGGGCTTTTTTAGGCATCTGGGGTCTTTGGGGATCTTTGGGGGGGGTCTGAGGTCGATTTGGGGGTGGTCTGGGGTCGATTTTGGGGTCCCCCTCCAGGGTCCCTCTTCAGCCCCCCAGGCAATCAGTGCAGGCAGGGTTTGGGGGCTTTGGGGGTCAGCTCCATGGGGACATCTGGGGTCGATTTGGGGGTGGGGGAGGGTTTGGGGGGGGCTTTCAGCCCCTCAGTGGGGTCTGGGGAGGTTTGGGGGCTTTGGGGGTCTTGGGGGATTTGGGGGGATTTGGGGTCTTTGGGGGTCTTGAGGTGGGGTTGGGGGTCTGGGGTCGATTTGGGGGTGGTCTGGGGTCGATTTTGGGGTCCCCCCCCTCGGGGTCCCTCCTCAGCCCCCCTCAGTGCAGGCAATCAGCTCCTGGGGGGGACCCCAATTTGGGGGAGGTTTTTGGGGGGGCTCTTGGGGGTCTCCTGGGGGTCTCCGGGGGGGGTCGGGGGCGCAGGGTGAATCTCGGGGGTCCCCTCCCCCGGTACCTGCTCGGCCACAGTCGGCACAGGCGATCAGCTCCTCAGGGCACCCCAACTTCCGAGCCCCCCCTAGACAGAAATCACAATAACCGTTGGGGGCTCCCCCCCCCGGGGCGGCTCGGCCTGGAAGGTACCAAAGAGATTTCCCCCCCCGGGGGGTTAGAGACCCCCAGGAGCCGGCGAGGAGCTCTCTCCGCAACCCCCCCCCCCCCGGCCCCGGCGCGGGATGGAACAGTCCAGAGGCAGCGCTGAGCCCAAGAGGGAACCTCCCAGAGCCGCTTTGGAAGCCCCCAGACCCAATTTGGATCCTTCCAGAGCCGCTTTGGAAGCCCCCAGACCAAATTTGGATCCTTCCAGAGCCGCTTTGGAAGCCCCCAGACCCAATTTGAATCCTTCCAGACCCAGTTTGGAAGCCCCCAGACCCAATTTGAATCCTTCCAGAGCCGCTTTGGAAGCCCCCAGACCCAATTTGGATCCTTCCAGAGCCGCTTTGGAAGCCCCCAGACCCAATTTGAAGCCCCCAGACCCAATTTGGATCCTTCCAGACCCACTTTGGAAGCCCCCAGACCCAATTTGGATCCTTCCAGACCCAATTTGGAAGCCCCCCGACCCAATTTAGATCATTCTAGACCCAATTTGAAGCCCCCAGACCCAATTTGGATCCTTCCAGACCCAGTTTGGAATCTCCCAGGCCCAATATGGAGCATTCCAGACCCACTTTGGAAGCCCCCAGACCCAATTTGGAAGCCCCCAAACCCAATTTGGAGCATTCCAGCTGCACTTTGGAAGCCCCCAGACCCAATTTGAAGCCCCCAGACCCATTTAGGAACCTTCCAGCCCCAGTTTGGTAGCCCCCAGACCCAATTTGAATCCTTCCAGACCCAGTTTGGAAGCCCCCAGACCCAATTTGAAGCCCCCAGACCCAATTTGGATCCATCCAGACCCAATTTGGATCCCTCCAGACCCAGTTTGGAAGCCCCCAGACCCAATTTGAAGCCCCCAGACCCAATTTGGATCCTTCCAGACCCACTTTGGAAGCCCCCAGACCCAATTTGAAGCCCCCAGACCCAATTTGGATCCTTCCAGACCCACTTTGGAAGCCCCCAGACCCAATTTGAAGCCCCCAGACCCAATTTGGATCCTTCCAGACCAAATTTCAAGCCCCCAGACCCAATTTGGAGCATTCTAGACCCAGTTTGGAAGCCCCCAGCCCAAATTTGGAAGCCCCCAGCCCCAATTTAGATCATTCCTACCCCAATTTGGCAGCCCCCAGACTCAATTTGGAACCTTCCAGTCCCACTTTGAAGCCCCCAGACCCAATTTGGAACCTTCCAGCCTCACTTTGAAGCCCCCAGACCCCATTTGGAAGCTTCCAGCCTCAATTTGGGGAGGGGGTCTTGAGGGGGGCGGGGTGGTCCCTACCCGAGCTCCTGCGTTGGTTCTCGGGGACCCAATTCAGCTCCTTGTAGAACTCTGAGGAGAGGCAAAGGGCAATGGAGACCCCCCCGGACCCCTCCCCAAGACCCCTGGGACCCCTCCCCGAGACCCTTAGGACCCTCCCCAAGACCCCTGGAACCCCCCCGAGACCCCTGGGACCCCCTTAAGACCACTGGGACCCCCCCCCGAGACCCCTGGGACCCCTCCCCAAGACCCCTTGAACCCCCTGAGACCCATGGGACCCCCGATGTGTCTGGGACCCCTCCCCAAGGCCCCTGGGACCCCCTTGCCCCCGCTCCCAACCCCTCCCCTCCCCCAACCCGGGACCCCCAAAAGCAACTCTGGGACCCCTCCCCAAGACCCCTGGGACCCCCTGAAGACCACTGGGACCCCCTGAGACCCCTGGGACGCCTCCCAAATGAGGCTGAGACCCCCAGGAGGGGGCTGGGAGAACCCCCCAAGACCCTTAAGACCCCCCCCGAGCCCCCTGGGACCCCCTTAAGACCCCCAGGACCCCTCCCCGAGCCCCCTGGGACCCCTCCCACAATGAACCTAGGACCCTCCCTTCCCCCTCCCTCCCCTTCCCACCTCCCCCTCCCCTTCCCCCAACCCGGCACCCCCAAAGCCGCTCCGGGACCCCTCCCCAGGACCCTCGGGACCCCCCCTCAGACCCCCGGGACCCCTCCCACAATGAAGCTAGGACCCTCCCCCCCCCCCATTTCCCTCCCCTCCCCCTCCCCCAATCCGGGACCCCCAAAGCCGCTCCGGGACCCCTCCCCAGGGCCGGGTCTTTGCGGGGGGTGTCGCCCTCCTTCGCCCCGCTGCCCCCTCCCCCACTCACGCTTGTGGTGGTTGCGGCGGGGGGGGGCCAGGCGCTCGGGGTGCTCCTCCCCCTCCTCCTCGGCCAGGTGGGTGTGGGTGTAATGGTAGCTGAGCCCCGGGCGGTTCTTGTAGCGCTTGCCGCAGACTGAATGAGGGGAGGGGGCGCCGGGGAGAGGGGGTGTGAGGGCTCCCTTCCTCCACCCTCCCCTCTCCAAGTCCCCCCCCCAAAAAACCCCTCCAAGCCCAGCCCAAAGGCAGCGAAGAGGAGGGGAAAGGGACCCCTCCCCCCCTTCCCTCTCCCCCTTTAGAGGTTGGGCTTAATTTGGGGAGGGGTCTCCGGGGGGGGAGGGCAAGGGGGGGTCAGGACCCTCTTCCTCGACCCCCCCTCTCCGAGCCCCCCCACCCAAAATCCCTCCAAGCCCAACTCAAAGGCAGCAAAGAGGAGGGGAAAGGGACTAGGACCAGCCCCCTCCCCCCCTTCCCTCTCCCCCTTTAGAGGTTGGACTTAATTTGGGGAGGGGTCTCCGGGGGGGGGGAGGGGAGCGGGGGTCAGGGCCCTCTTCCTCAACCCCCCCCTCTCCGAGACCCCCACCCGAAATCCCTCCAAGCCCAACCCCAAAGGCGACAGAGAGGAGGGAACAGGACTCCTCCCCCCCCCTTCCCTCCCTCCCTTCCCTCTCCCCCAGACCCTCACCCACGCCCCGCCCTGGCCCCACCCTGGCTCCACCCAGACCCCACCCTGCTCCCAACACCCAACCCCCCACCCAGGTCCCACCCTGACTCCACCCAAGCCCCACCCAGACCCCACTCAGGTCCCAACAGAAAGACCCCCACCCAGCTCCCACCCTGACCCCACCCTGACCCCACCCAAACCCCACCCAGACCTCACTCAGCTGCCAACATCCAGAACCCCACCCACATCCCACCCTGACCCCACCCAGACCCCACCCAAACCCCACCCAGACCTCACTCAGCTGCCAACACCCACATCCCCACCCACACCCCACCCTGACCCTACCCAGACCCCACCCAGGTCCCAACACCCAGACCCCACCCAGCTCCCACCCTGACCCCACCCAGACCCCACCCACAAACCACCCTGACTCCACCCAGACCTCATTCAGCTCCCAACACCCAGACCCCACCCACATCCACCCTGACCCCACCCTGACCCTACCCAGACCCCACCCAGGTCCCAACACCTAGACCCCACCCAGCTCCCACCCTGACCCCACCCAGACCCCACCCACAAACCACCCTGACTCCACCCAGACCTCATTCAGCTCCCAACACCCAGACCCCCACCCACATCCACCCTGACCCCACCCTGACCCTACCCAGACCCCACCCAGGTCCCAACACCTAGACCCCACCCAGCTCCCACCCTGACTCCACCCAGACCTCACTCAGCTCTGAACACCCAGACCCCACCCTGACTCCACCCCAACCCCACCCAGACCTCACTCAGCTCCCAACACCCAGACCCCCACCCAGACCCCACCCTGACTCCACCCAAACCCCACCCAGGCCCCGCTCAGGTCCCTACACCCAGACCCCCACCCAGACCCCACCCTGACCCAGGATATCTCCCCTCCCCCAAAGGAGGAGACCCCTCCTCAAATTAAGGAGACCTCACCTCAAATTAATGCCCCCCCCTTAAATTGGGGACCCCCTCAAACTGAAGACCCCCAAAAATGAGGAGACCCCTCCCCAAATTAAGGAGTCCCTCTCAAATTAAGGACCCCTCCCCACATTAGGACCCCCTCAAACTAAGGACCCCCCCCCTAAATTAGGGACCCCTCCCCAAATTAAGGACCCCCTCCAAATTAAGGACTCCCCCCCAGCATATCTTCCCCTCCCCAAAAAAAAGAGGAGGCCCCTCCCCAAATTAAGGACCCCCCCCTCAAATTAAGGACCCCCTCCTCTAAATTAGGGACCCCTCCCCAATTTATGGACATCCCCCCTCCAAATTAAGGACTCCCTCCAAAAAGGAGGAGACCCTTCCCCAAATTAAGGACTCCCCCCCAACATATCTCCACCACTCAACAAGGAGGAGACCCCTCCCCAAATTGAGGACACCCTCCAAGGATATCTCCCCCAAATTAAGGACCCCTCCCCAAATTGCACCCCAAAAAGACCAAACACAAGCTGGGAAGACCCCCAGACCCCCTGTAATTGAAGACCCCAGACCCGACTTGGGGACCACCCCCCCCCAAGCCCCCTCCCCACTGACTGTCGCAGACGTAGGGCTTGTCCCTGTCCTCCATGGCCGCAGGGTCCTGGCGCTTCCGCAGGGCCCCCAGCCCATAGGCCTGGAATGAGGGGGTGGGGGTGGGGGAAGGGGTGGGGTCAGGGTGGGGTCAGGGTGGGGGCTGGGTGGGGGGCTGGGTGGGAAGCGAGCGGAGGCAGGGTGGGAAGTGGGTGGGGTTAGGGTTGGTGGTCTGGGTGTCGGGGAGCTGGGTGGGTGTCTGGGTGGGGGCCAGGGTGGGGTCAGGGTGGGGTCTGGGTGAGGGTCTGGGTGGGAAGTGGGTATGGGTCTGGGTGTTGGGACCTGATGGGGTCTGGGTGGGGGCCAGGGTGGGGTCTGGGTGGGATCAGGGTGGGGGTCTGGGTGTTGGGAGCTGGGTGGGGTCTGGGTGGGGCCAAGGTGGGGGCCAGGGTGGGGGTATGGGTGGGAAGTGAGTGGGGTCAGGGTGGGGTCAGGGTGAGGGCCAGGATGGGGGTCAGGGTAGAGTCAGAGTGGGGTCTGGGTGGAGTCATGGTGGGGTCTGGGTGGGGCCAGGGAAGGGGTTTGGCTGTTGGGAGCTGGGTGGGACCTGGGTGGGGTCGGGGTGGGATGTGCAGGGGGGGATCTGGGTGTTGGGAGCTGAGTGGGGCCTGGGTGGAGTCACAGTGGGTTCTGGGTGGGGTCTTGGAGCGGTCTGGGTGGGGTCAGGGTGGGATTCTGGCTGGGGTCTGGCTGGGGTCAGGGTAGGGTCAGGGTGGGAAGTGGGTGGAGTCTGGGTGGCATCTGGGTGGGATTCTGGGTGGGGACTGGGTGGGGTGTAGGTGGGGGTCTGGGTGTTGAGACCAGAGTGGGGTCTGGGTGGGGTCAGGGCGGAGTTTGGGTGGGAAGTGGGTGGAGGTCTGGCTGTTGGGAACTGAATGGGGTGTGGGTGGGGTCAGGGTGGAGTCTGGGGCGGGGGATGTGGGTGGGGGTCTGGATAGATATTAGGACATGAGTGGGGTCTGGGTGAAGTCAGGGTGGGGTGGGGGTGGGTTCTGGGTGGGGGCCTGGGTGTTGGGAGCTGAGTGGGGTGTGGGTGGGGTCAGGGTGGGGTGGGGGTGGGAAGTGGGTGGGGGTCTGGCTGTTGGGAGCTGGGTGGGGTCTGGGTGGGGGTGTGGGTGGGGTCTGGGTGGGAAGTGGGTGGGAGTCTGGCTGTTGGGAGCTGGATGGGGTCTGGGTGGGAGTCTGGGTGTTGGGAGCTGGGTGGGGTCTGGGTGGGGCCAAGGTGGGGGCCAGGGTGGGGTCTGGGTGGGGGTGTGGGTGGGGTCAGGGTGGGGTGGGGGTGGGAAGTGGGTAGGGGTCTGGCTGTTGGGAGCTGCATGGGGTCAGGGTGGGCGTCTGGGTGTTGGGACCTGAGTGGGGTCTGGGTGGGAAGTGGGTGGGGGTCTGGCTGTTGGGAGCTGGGTGGGGTGTGGGTGGGGTCAGGGCGGGGTCCTCACCTTGCCCTTGGCTTTGTTCTTGCGCCTGGGGGGGTCCTCGTCCAGCTCCTCGGCCAGGTCGGGGTCGTGGTGGTGGGAGGGGAAGTCCCCGGGGGGAGGCTTCTGGGAGGGAGGGGGGAGGGGGGAGAGGGTGAGGAGGGGGTGGGGAGAGGGTGGGGAGGGGGGTGGGGAGAACACTCCCCCCCCCGTGGGGACTCCCCCAGCCCTAAAAGACTTCTCCAGGGAGTGGGGGAGGAGATGAAGGTGAAGGAGGTGGAGGTGGAGGTGGAGGTGATGAAGATGATTGAGATGAAGGTGATGGAGTTGGATGAGATGGAGGTGAAGATGATGGAGATGAAGTTGGTGAGGATGAAGGTGATGGAGATGAAGATGGAGAAGATGAAGATGATGGAGGTGGATGTGATGAAGATGAAGGTGGAGGAGATGAAGGTGGAGAAGATGAAGGTGGAGATGATGGAGGTGAAGGTGATGAGGATGAAGGTGATGAAGGTGGAGGAGATTAAGATGATGGAGGTGGAGGTGATGAAGATGAAGGTGGAGGAGATGAAGGTGATGGAGATGAAGGTGGAGGAGATGAAGGTGATGGAGATGAAGGTGGAGAAGATGAAGGTGGAGAAGATGAAGGTGAAGATGATGGAGGTGAAGGTGATGAGGATGAAGGTGATGGAGATGAAGGTGAAGGAGATTAAGATGATGGAGGTGAAGGTGATGAGATGAAGGTGATGGAGATGAAGGTGGAGGAGATGAAGATGATGGAGGTGGAGGTGATGAAGAAGATGAAGGTGATGAAGGTGGAGGAGATTAAGATGATGGAGGTGGAGGTGATGAAGATGAAGGTGGAGGAGATGAAGGTGATGGAGATGAAGGTGGAGGAGATGAAGACGATGAAGATGAAGCAGATGAAGGTGCTGGAGATGATGGAGATGAATGTGATGGAGGTGGAGGTGATGAAGATGATGATGAAGGTGATGGAGATGAGAGAGATGAAAGTGATGGAGATGAAGACGATGGAGGTGAAGGTGGAGGTGAGGGTGGAGGAGATGAAGGTGATGAAGATGATGACGATGAAGGTGATGGAGGAGAAGGTGATGGAGATGAAGATGATGAAGATTAAGGTGATGGAGATGAAGGTGATGAAGATGAGAGAGATGAAGATGATGAGGATTGAAGTGGTGGCAATGAAGATGATGAAGAGGATGAAGAGGAGAGGATGAAGAGGATGAAGAGGATGAAGAGGATGAAGCTGCTGGAGCTGAAGAGCACAGAGCTGGTGGTGGAGGGGAGGGAGGAGATGGCAAAGGAGGAGGAGGAGGAGCAGCAGATGCTGGATGGAGAAGCTGAAGGTGAATGGATGCTGGGCGTGGCCGGGGCGTGGCCGGGGCGTGGCCCTCCCCACCTGGCACTCCAGGGCCGTCTCCTCCTCCTTCAGCTCCAGTTTCTTGTCGCCAGGCTCGGCGCAGAGCAAGGCCTCCAGCACAGGGCCCTCGGGCAGCCCTCCCCCCTCCTTCTTCAGGGGGGCCTCACAGTCTGGGGGGAGGGGCGGCAGGGCTCAGGGCAGGGCCCGGGAAGGGAGGGGGGCGGGGGCGGGGGCGGGGTCAAGGAGGAGCCCGGGGTGGAGTCAGGGTGGGGGCTGGGTGTTGGGAGCTGAAGGGGGTGTGGGTGGGGTCTGGGGGGGGGGGGTGTCAGGGTGTTGGGAGCTCATGGGTGGGGGTGGGGCCAGGGTGGGGTCTGGCTGTTGGGAGCTGAGTGGGGTCTGGGAGGAGTCAGGGTGGGGTCTTGGTGGAGGCAGGGTGGGGCCAGGGTGGAGTCTGGGTGGGGGTCAGGGTATTGGGAGCTGAGTGGGGTCAGGGTGTGGTCTGGGTGTTGAGACCTGAGTAGGGGTCAGGGTGGGGTCAGGGTGGGGCCTGGGTGGGGTCTGGGTGGGGGTCAGGGTATTGGGAGCTGAGTGGGGTCTGGGTGGGGCCAGGGTGTGGTCAGGGTGTTGGGATGTAAGTGGGGTCTGGGTGGGATGTGGGTGGGGTCTTGGTGTTGGGACCTGAGTGGTGTCTGGGTGGGGCCAGGGTGGGGTCTGGGTGTTGAGACCTGAGTGGGGGTCTGGGTGGGGCCAGGGTGGGGTCTAGGTGGGGCCAGGGTAGGGGTCTGGGTGGAGTCAGAGTGGGGTCTGGGTGGGGTCTTGGTGGAGGCCGGGCCGGGTCTGGGCGGGATGTGGGTGGGGGTCTGAGTGTTGGGAGCTGGGTGGGTTCTTGGTGGGGTCAGAGTGGGGTCTGGGTGGGGCCAGGGTGGGGTGTGGTTGGGGGTCTGGGTGTTGGGACCTGAGTGGGGTCAGGGTGGGTTCTGGGTGGGATCTGGGTGGGGGTCTGGGTGTTGGGATCTGAATGAGGACTGGGTGGGGCCAGGGTGGATTCTGGGTGGGACGTGGGTGGGGTCTGGGTGGGGTTCTGGGAGGCAGGACCTGAGTGGGGTCTGGGTGGGACCTTGGGGAGTTCTGGGTGTGGTCTGGGTGGGGTCTGGGTGGAGTCAGAGTATGTGGGTGGGGGTCTGGGTGTTGGAAGCTGAGTGGGGCCAGGGTGGGGTCTGGGTGGGGTTCTGGGAGACAGGACCTGAGTGGGGTCTGGGTGGGACCTTGGGGAGTTCTGGGTGTGGTCTGGGTGGGGTCTGGGTGGAGTCAGAGTATGTGGGTGGGGTCTGGGTGTTGGAAGCTGAGTGGGGCCAGGGTGGGGTCTGGGTGGGGTTCTGGGAGACAGGACCTGAGTGGGGTCTGGGTGGGACCTTGGGGAGTTCTGGGTGTGGTCTGGGTGGAGTCAGGGTGGGGTCAGGGTTGGGCCAGGGAGGGGTCTGGTTGGGCTCCCAAGTTGTTGGGAGCTGGATGGGGTCTGGGGGGTGGGGTTTGAACATGGTCAAGCTGGTGGGTGGGTGTGGCCGGGGCGGGGCCGGGGCGGGGCCGGAGGGGCGGGGCCTGCTCACAGGGCCTGAGCCTGGGGTCCTCGAGGATGTTGAGCCTCCGCTTCTTGCGCCAGCAGCGAGCAGGGTAGGAGTAGATCTGCCCCGGGGCCAGGCCTGGGGGAGGGGGCGGGGGGGGCAGGGGGCAGCAGCTGCACTTCTGGGACCACCCCCAGGGACCACCCCCAAGAAAGCAGGGACCCTCCCCCAAGGCAGCAGGGACCACCCACCCCCAACCCAGCACCCCCCCAAGGCAGAGGACCCCCAGAGCCCAGCAGGGACCCCCAGAGCCTAACAGGGACCCCCCAACCCAGCCCCCCAACCCTTCAGGGACCCCCCAGAGCCCAGCAGGGACCCCCAGAGCCCACCAGGGACCTCCCCAGAGCCCAGCAGGGACCCCCAGAGACCACCAGGGACCTCCCAGAGCCCAGCAGGGAACCCCAGAGACCACCAGGACTCCCCCAGCCCAGCTTCCCCCAGCCCAGCAGGGACACCCTCCCCCAGAGCCCACCAAGGACCCTCCTCCCACTCAGCCCCCACCCAACCCAGCAGGGACCCCTCAGAGACCCCCAGAGCTCGACAGGGACCCCCCCCAGCCCAGCACCCCCTTCCCATCCCATCAGGGACCCTCCAGAGCCCAGCAGGGACCCCCCAGCCCAGCACCCCTAACCCCAACCCAGTCCTCCCCATCCCACCAAGGAGCCCCTCAGAGCCCACCAAAGACCCTCCCCAGCCCAGCCCCCTGATCCCAGCAGGGACCCCCCAGCCCAGCACCCCCTAACCCATCAGGACCCCCAGAGCCCAGCAGGACCCCCAGCCCAGCCCCCCAACCCATCAGGGACCCCTCAGAGACCCCCCAGAGACCCCCAGATCCCACCAGGGACCCTCCCCAGCCCAACACCCCCTCCCCATCCCACCAGAGCCCCCCCCGAGCCCATCCCAGACCCTCCGCCACCCCACCCCGGGTCCGGGCCCCAGCGCGGCCTCCGGGCGCCCCCGTGCGGGCGGCGCTGGGATCGCGCCCCCAGGACTTTTCGGCTCTCTCCCCACTTCGGCGGGGCCGGGAGGGTCGTGCAGGGGGCGGGGGGGGGGGTCTCACCGGGCCCCCTGTGGGTCTTCTCCATCCAGATGTAGCAGTTGCCCTGCGCCACCCCGGTCTGCGCGTCCAGGAAGGGCAGGCGCAGGCTGCGCTCCGCGCACAGCCGCGAGTTGTAGCTGCGGCAGTGCTCCAGAGCCTCCCGGTAGAACTCCTCCCCCAGGCTGGGGGGGGGGAGAGGGGAGGGGGTAGGGGGGAGGGGGTGTCAGCACGCGGAGGGGGGTGGTGGGCTTCAATTCTACCCCCAACCCCTTCCCCCAAACCAATCAGCAGCTCAGAAAACTCAGATCAGGATCAGGATCAGAACTGGGACCAGGACTGGGGTTAGAAGCAGGAGCAGGACCAGGAGCAGAGCCCAGGACTGGGATTGGAATCAGGAGCAGAGCCCAGGACTGGAATCAGGATCAGGACCAGGATCAGAGCCCAGGACTGGGATTGGAATCAGGAGCAGAGCCCAGGACCAGAATCAGGATCAGGATCAGAGCCCAGGACTTGAATCAGGATCAGGATCAGAGCCCAGGACTGGGATTGGAATCAGGATCAGGACCAGGATCAGAGCCCAGGACTGGAATCAGGATCAGGATCAGAGCCCAGGACTGGGATTGGAATCAGGATCAGGACCAGGATCAGAGCCCAGGACTGGGATTGGAATCAGGATCAGAGCCCAGGACTGGAATCAGGATCAGGACCAGGATCAGAGCCCAGGACTGGGATTAGGATCAGGATCAGAGCCCAGGACTGGAATCAGGATCAGGATCAGAGCCCAGGACTGGAATCAGGATCAGGACCAGGATCAGAGCCCAAGATTAACATCAGGATCAGAGCCCAGGACTGGAATCAGGATCAGGACCAGAGCCCAGGACTGGAATCAGGATCAGGACCAGGATCAGAGCCCAAGATTAACATCAGGATCAGAGCCCAGGACTGGAATCAGGATCAGGACCAGCATCAGAGCCCAGGACTGGGATTAGAATCAGGATCAGAGCCCAGGACTGGGACTAGAATCAGGATCAGGACCAGGATCAGAGCCCAGGACTGGAATCAGGATCAGAATCAGAGCCCAGGACTGGAATCAGGATCAGGACCAGGATCAGAGCCCAAGATTAACATCAGGATCAGAGCCCAGGACTGGAATCAGGATCAGGATCAGAGCCCAGGACTGAGATTAGAATCAGAATCAGAGCCCAGGACTGGAATCAGGATCAGGACCAGGATCAGAGCCCAAGATTGGAATCAGGATCAGGACCAGGATCAGGACCAGAAGCAGGACAGGGACTGGAATCAGGATCGAGATCAGGACTGGGACCAGGATCAGAGCCCACGACTGGAATCAGGATAGGACCAGGATTAGAGCCCAGGACTGGGACCAGGACCAGGATCAGAGCCCAGGACTGGGATTAGAATCAGGATCAGGACCAGGATCAGAGCCCAGGACTGGAATCAGGATCAGAATCAGAGCCCAGAACTGGGACCAGGATCAGGATCAGAGCCCAGGACTGGGACCAGGACCAGGATCAGAGCCCAGGACTGGGATTGGAATTGGGACCGCAACCCCCTGGAGCAGAACCAGGAGCAGGACTGGGAACAGGATCAGGACCAGAGCCCAGGACTGGGATTAGAATCAGGATGAAAGCCCAGGACTGAGATTGGAAGTCAGGATCAGGACCAGGATCAGAGCCCAGATCTGGGATTGGAATCAGGACCAGGACTGGGACCGGGACCAGGACCAGGATGAGAGCCCAGGACTGGGATTGGAATCAGGACCAGGACCCAGACCAGGACCAGGATCAGAACCCAGGACTGAGATTGGAATCAGGACCAGGACTGGGACCGGGACCAGGACCAGGATCAGAGCCCAGGACTGGGATTGGAATCAGGACCAGGACCCAGACCTGGACCAGGATCAGAGCCCAGGACTGAGATTGGAATCAGGACCAGGACCCAGACCGGGACCAGGATCAGAGCCCAGGACTGGGATTGGAATCAGGACCAGGACCCAGACCAGGACCAGGATCAGAGCCCAGGACTGAGATTGGAATCAGGACCAGGACCCAGACCAGGACCAGGATCAGAGCCCAGGACTGAGATTGGAATCAGGACCAGGACCCAGACCGGGACCAGGATCAGAGCCCAGGACTGGGATTGGAATCAGGACCAGGACCCAGACCAGGACCAGGATCAGAGCCCAGGACTGGGATTGGAATCAGGACCAGGACCCAGACTGGGACCAGGACCAGGACCGGGATTAGAATCAGGACCAGGACTGGGACCAGGACCAGGATCAGAGTCCAGGACTGGGATTGGAATCAGGACCAGGACTGGGACCAGGACTGGGATTAGAAACAGGACCAGGACCCAGACCAGGACCAGGATCAGAGCCCAGGACTGGGATTGGAATCAGGACCAGGACCCAGACTGGGACCAGGACCAGGACCGGGATTAGAATCAGGACCAGGACCCAGACCAGGACCAGAGCCCAGTACTGGGATTGGAATCAGGACCAGGACCAGGATCAGAGCCCAGGACTGGGATTGGAATCAGGACCAGGACCAGGATCAGAGCCCAGGACTGAGATTGGAATCAGGACCAGGACCAGGACCGGGATTAGAATCAGGACCAGGACCAAGATCAGAGCCCAGGACTGGGATTGGAATCAGGACCAGGACCCAGCCTGGGGCCGGGATGAGGATCAAGACTGGGATCAAGGCAGGACCCCGGGGCTGGGGTCAAGCCCGGGATCAAGCGCCGGGATCGGGCCCCCCCCCTCCCCCCCCCTCTCCCTCTCCCTCCCTCCCCTGCCCCCCGCACCGCAGGCTCCGTTCCCGGTGCCGGATCCTCCCCTCCCGTCCCTCCCCGCTCCCGGCGGCTTCCCCTTCCCGGGCGATCCCCGCACCGGCACCGGCGGATCGCAGGGATCCAGGGGCGGCGGGGGGGAGGATTCCCCACCCGCCGGGAGCGGGGAGGGATCCATCGGGGCGGTCGCTCCCGGTGGATCCCCTGCCGGAGCCTCCGCTCCCAGCCCACCCCAAGCCCTAGCGGTACCGGGGGGGAGGGGATGGGGGTGGGGAATCTCCCCTCTCCGGGCGATCAGGGCGCGGGGGAGGGGGAGGGGATCCCCCTGCCGGTCGATCCCCTGCCGGTCGATCCCCCTCCCTCTCTCCCTCCCTCGCCGGATCCTCCATCCCCGGTGGATCCCAAGCCCTTCCCCCGGTTTCCCTTTCCCAGTCAATCCCAACGGCGGCGGGGGGAGGGAGGTGAGGTGGGGAAGATCCCTGAGGGTGGATCCCTGCCGGTGGATCCCTGCCGCCGGGGTTATGGATCCCTCCCCAGCATCTGCCGGTGGTCGGAGGGTGGGGAGGGGAGGTGGAGGGGGCAGGGTAAAGGCGGGGTTGGGGGAGGGGGAGGCGGATATTGAGGAGGGGCTGCGGGGGTCCCAGGTGGATCCTGGGGGATCTGGTGGCGGGGGAGGTGGGGGTTGGGGGTCACTCACCATTTGAGGGGCTTGTGCAGCGCCGTGGCCATTTTGCGCCGCCGCTCTCGGGTGCGGGGAGGGGGCGGCGGGGTTCAGCCCCCCACACACACACACCCACCCCCTTACTCCCCAACCCCCAACCCCTCCCCAAAATTCTAAGCCCCCTCTTCCTCCTCCTCCTCCTCCTCCCCAAATCGGCGACCCCCCCGCCCCCCCGTTCCCATTCCCTCCCCCAAGCCCTCTCCCTGGCGCTCGCATCCTCCCTCCCCCTCCCCTCCCTCCGAATTGGGGTGGGGGTTGCAAATGGAGGGGAGGGGGCGCAGGGAATGGGGGGGAGGGGGAGGTGTTGGTCCCGCCCTCCTTGCTTGTTATTGGCTGGCGGGGGGAGGGGGAAGGGGGGGGGGCTGTCAATCAACCCCTCCCAGTATCGCCCACCCCCCCCCGCGCCCCCTACTCACGGTCTGAGGGTCGCGGCCATCACTGGGACCCCTGGGACCCGGGGCCGCGCCCCTGCAGCGGCGCTCATGGGAGGGGGAGGGGAGAGGGGGGGAGATGGGGGGAGGGGAGGGACCCAGGCTGCGGCCGCCCCCACCCCCCCCAGAGCCCCCTAGAGACATCACCCACCCCCCCCCAGAGCCCCCTCCCCAGAGCCCTCGGGACCCCAGTAAGACCCCTAGGACCCCAGAGGCCCCTAGAGACCTCTCCAAGACCCCTGGGGACCCCCAGACCCCCTCTAGACCCCAGACCCTTATAGAGCCCCCAGACCCCTTATGGACCCCCAGACCCTATAGAGCCCTCCCAGGCTCCTTATAGATCCCCCAGACCCCTTATCGATCCCCCAGACCCCTATAGCCCCCAGACCCCTTATAGACCTCCCCAGACCCCTCCAGGCCCCATAGCCCCCTCAGACCCTTATAGACCCCTCCAGACCCCCTATAGACCTCCCCAGACCCCTTATAGACCCCTCCAGACCCCTATAGACGCCCCCAGACCCCTTATAGACCTCCCAGGCCCCCTATAGACTCCCCCAGACCCCTTATAGACCCCTCCAGACCCCCTATAGACGCCCCCAGACCCCTTATAGACGCCCCCAGACCCCTTATAGACCCCTCCAGACCCCTATAGACGCCCCCAGACCCTTACAGACCCCTCCAGACCCCTCCAGGACCTCTCTAGACCCCTCCCAGATGCCCTATAGGCCCCCATAGACCCCCCCCGAGACCCTCTCCGGCCCCTCTCTGGAGCCCTGGAGCCCCCTCTGTGCTGCGGCCCCTTTAAGAGGCGGTGGGACCCCGGCGGTCGCCATGGCAACGGCGATTGGGATGTATGGAGCCAGCCCTATAGGGGCTGCAGAGAGGCTATGGAGAGGCTGCAGAAGGGCTGGGGGGGGGGGAAGGTATGGGAACTATAGAGGGGCTAGAGAGGGGCTGGAGAGGGATATAGAGGGGTATAGGGGGCTATGGAGGGGCTATAGGGGGCTATGGAGGGGCTATGGAGGGGCTATAAGGGGCTATGGAGGGGCTATAGGGGGCTATAGGGGGCTATAAGGGGCTATGGAGGGGCTATAGGGGCTATGGAGGGGCTATAGGGGGCTATAGGAGGCTATAAAGGGGCTATGGAGGGGCTATAGGGGCTATGGAGGGGCTATAGGGGACTATAGGAGGCTATAAGGGGCTATGGAGGGGCTATAGGGGGCTATAGGGGGCTATAAGGGGCTATGGAGGGGCTATAGGGGGCTATGGAGGGGCTATAGGGGGCTATAGGAGGCTATAAGGGGCTATGGAGGGGCTATAGGGGGCTATGGAGGGGCTATAGGGGACTATAGGAGGCTATAAGGGGCTATGGAGGACTATAGGGGCTATAGGGGGCTATAAGGGGCTATGGAGGGCTATAGGGGGCTATGGAGGGGCTATAAGGGGCTATGGAGGGGCTATAAGGGGCTATGGAGGGGCTATAGGGGGCTATAGGAGGCTATAAGGGGCTATGGAGGGGCTATAGGGGGCTATGGAGGGGCTATAGGGGACTATAGGAGGCTATAAGGGGCTATGGAGGGGCTATAGGGGGCTATAGGAGGCTATAAGGGGCTATGGAGGGGCTATAGGGGACTATAGGAGGCTATAAGGGGCTATGGAGGGCTATAGGGGGGGCTATGGAGGGCTATAGGGGGCTATAGGGGGCTATGGAGGGGCTATAGGGGACTATGGAGGGGCTATAGGGGGCTATAAGGGGCTATGGAGGGGCTATAGAGGCTACAGAAGGGCTATAGGGGGCTATAAGGGGCTATAAGGGACTATGGAGGGGCTATAGGGGGCTATGGAGGGGCTATAGGGGACTATGGAGGAGCTATAGGGGGCTATAAGGGGCTATGGAGGGCTATAGAGGCTAGGGCAGAAGGGCTATAAGGGGCTATGGAGGGGCTATAGGGGGCTATAGGGCTACAGAATAAGGGGCTATGGAGGGGCTATGGAGGGGCTATAGAGGCTACAGAAGGGCTATAGGGGGCTATAAGGGGCTATAAGGGGCTATGGAGGGGCTATAGAGGCTACAGAAGGGCTATAGGGGGCTATAGGGGGCTATAGAGAGGCCATAGGAGGGCTATAGAGGCTATGGAGGGGCTATAGGGACCTATGAAGGGGCTATAAGGGGCTATAGAAGGGCTATAGGGGGCTATAGAGGGGTTATAGAGGCTACAGAAGGGCTAAGGGGGCTATAGAGAGGCTATTGAGGTTCTATAGGGAAGGATAGAAGGGCTATAGGGGGGCCATAGAAGGAATATAGGGGGCTAGGGAGACTACAGAAGGGCTACAGGGGGCTATAAAGGGGCTATAGAGGCTACAGAAGGGCTATAGGGTGCTACAGGGGGCTATAGAGAGGTTGAAGGGGGCTATAGAGGGGCTATAGGGGGGCTATAGGGGGGCTATAGGGAGCTATGCAGGTTCTATAGAGGCTATAGAGTGGCTCTAGGGCACTACAGAGGCTATAGAAGAGCTGTAAGGGGCTACAGAGGCTATAGAAGGGCTGGGGGCTAGAGGGAGGCTATAGAAGGGCTGGGGGCTATAGGGCGGCTATAGAAGGGCTAGGGGGCTACAGAGGCTATAGGGGGCTAGGGGGCTATAGAGGCTATAGGGGGCTAGGGGGCTATAGAGGCTATAGGGGGCTGGGGGCTATAGAGGCTATAGGGGGGCTGGGGGGGGCTACAGAGGCTATAGGGGGGCTGGGGGGGGCTACAGAGGCTATAGTGGGGCTGGGGGGGGCTATAGAGGCTATAGGGGGGCTGGGGGGGGCTACAGAGGGGGCTACAGGGAGGCTATAGGAGGGCCATAGGGGCTATAGGGGGGGCTATAGGGGGGGCTATAGGGAGGCTCCATAGGGGCTCCGTAGGGGCTCTGGGGGCTCCCCAGAGGCTCCCTGGGGGCTGTGGTTGCCTTGCATGAGGGTTGTGCACACTCAGCACAGAGGCCTTGGCCGCAGCGCCCTCTGCACCAGGGCCTTGCACCAGGGCCCTGCACCCCTTGCACCAGGGCCTTGCACCAGGGCCTTGCACCAGGGCCCTGCACCCCTTGCACCAGGGCCTTGCACCAGGGCCCTGCACCCCTTGCACCAGAGCCCTGCACCCCTTGCACCAGGGCCTTGCACCAGAGCCCTGCACCCCTTGCACCAGGGCCTTGCACCAGGGCCTTGCACCAGGGCCCTGCACCCCTTGCACCAGAGCCCTGCACCCATTGCACCAGAGCCCTGCACCCCTTGCACCAGGGCCCTGCACCCCTTGCACCAGGGCCTTGCACCAGGGCCTTGCACCAGGGCCCTGCACCCCTGCACCAGGGCCTTGCACCAGGGCCCTGCACCCCTTGCACCAGGGCCTTGCACCAGGGCCCTGCACCCCTTGCACCAGAGCCCTGCACCCCTTGCACCAGGGCCTTGCACCAGAGCCCTGCACCCCTTGCACCAGGGCCTTGCACCAGGGCCTTGCACCAGAGCCCTGCACCCATTGCACCAGAGCCCTGCACCCCTTGCACCAGGGCCCTGCACCCCTTGCACAAGCCCTTCCCCCCCCCTTTGCACCACAGCTTCCAGGCCCCTCCCCTCCCTCTCCCCTCCCCCTTCCCCCCCCAGGCCCTTGCACGAGGATGGGGGAGGGGCAAAGGCTTTTTTTTTGCTCTTTCCTCTTTATTTGATGAATTGAAGGGGGGGAGGGGAGGGGACCCTCCCCTTCCTCCCCCTCCCCTTCCCCCTCCCCTCCCTCCCTTCCCCTCCCCTTCCCCCTCCCTTCCCCTCCCCTTCCCCCTCTCCCCTGCCCCCCTCTCTCCCTCCCTCCCCCTCCCCCCTCCCCCCCCCCCTCCCCTTCCCCCCCCCTCCCTCTCTCCCCCTCCCTTCTCTCCCCCTCCTTCTCTCCCCTCTCCCCCATCCTTTTTGGGTTCAATTCAGTGGATTTTGGGGACCCCAGCTCGGCCTGAGGCACTGGGGGGGAAGTTATTGATTTGGGGGGGTGGGGGGGTGCTGTTATTGATTGGGGGGTTTATTGATCCAGGGGGAGGTTATTGTGCTGGGTGGGGGAGACTATTGATTTGAGAAGGGGTGATTGATTGGGGGTTACTGATTGGGGGTTATCGATTGGGGAAGGATTATTGATTGGGGAAGGATTATTGATCTGGATGGGGTTACTGATTTGGGGGCTGTTGATTGGGAGGGGGGGTATTGATTGGGGGGTATTGATTGGCTGGGCAGGGAGGCAATGACTCAACCTGCTCAGGCCAGGGAAGAGATTATTGATCCGCAGGGGGAAGCTTATCGATCTGGGAGAGAAACTATTGATCTGGGGGAAGTTATTGATTGGGGGAGGCTATTGATCTAGGGGGCTCTGGGCTCCTGAGGGGGCGGCTCTGTCTTCTGGGGGGGTTCCCAGGAGCTGCTGCAGAGCAAGGCAGGGAGGAGGTTACTGATCTGGGAGGGGGGCAGCTTATTGACCTGGGGAGGGAGATTATTGATCCGGGGGGGAGGCTATTGATTCGGGGAGAGGGTTATTGATTTGGGGGGGAGGCTATCGATTTGGGGGGGGGGGGGGGTCACCGGTTTGGGGAGGGGTCTCTGTGCTCTGGGGGGTCCCCCAGTAGCTGCTGTAGAGCTCCTCAAAGAGCTGCCTGCAGTGGACCCGGCCCCGCAGGCGAGCGCAGGCCAGGAAGGTCCCTGCCAGCTTGCGGTGCAGGGAGTAGCTCTCCTCCGGGGGGGGGCACAGGCGACCCCCCAGCAGCTTGGGGAGCAGCTCCTGGACCCTCCCAGCCGTCCCCTGCCCCCCCAGGTCGAAAGGTTGGGGCCCGGAGAAGGCCTCGCTCAGGATCAGCACCGCCGAGAGGTGAGCGGCTTCCACCTCCTGGGGGGGAGGGGAGAGGGAGAGGGAGAGGGGGAGGGGGAGAGGGGAGGAGGAGTGAGGAGAGAGCACCCCAGGAATGCAGGGGGGGAGCCCAAAGAGACACACCCCCCCACGAAGTAAAAGAGGGAGGAAGGGGAGGAGAGGGAGAAGGGAGGGGGAGAGGGAGGGGGGAAGAGGGAGGGGGGAAGAGGGAGGGGGAGAGGGAGGGGGGAAGAGGGAGGAGAGGACACCCCAAGAATGGAAGGAGAGAGCCCAAAGAGCCCCCCCCCAAAAGTAAAAGGGAGGAAGAGGAGGGGGAGGGGAAAGAGAGAGGGGAGGGGGAGAGGGGAGGAGAAGTGAGGAGAGGGCACCCCAGGAATGCGGGGGGGGAGCTCAGAGACAATCCCCCCTAACAAAGTAAAAGAGGGAGGAAGGGGAGGAGGAGTGAGGAGAGGGCACTCCAGGAATGGAGGTAAAAGAGGAAGGAAGGGAAGGAGAGGGAGGGGGAAGAGAGAAAGAGAGAGGAGCAGAGAAAGAGGAGGGGAAGAGGGAAGGGAGGAAAAGTGAGGAGGGGGCACCCCAGGAATGGAGGGGAGGAGCCCAAAGAGCCCCCCCTCACCAAAGTAAAAGAGGGAGGAAGGGGAGGAGAGAGAGGGGGAGAGGGAGGAGGAGGGGAGAAGGGGAGAGGGGGAGAGGGAGAGCGGGAGGGGGAGAGGGAGAGGGGGAAAGGGAGAGGGGGAGAGGGAGAGGGGGAGAGGGGGAGGGGGAGAGGGAGAGGGGGAGAGGGAGAGGGGGAGAGGGAGAGGGGGAGAGGGGGAGGGGAGAGGGAGAGGGGGAGAGGGGGAGGGGGAGAGGGGGAGGGGGAGAGGGGAGGGGGAGAGGGGGAGAGGGGGAGAGGGGGAGAGGGGGAGGGGGAAAGGGGAGGGAAGGGAGGGGGAAGGGAGGGGGAAGGGAGGGGGAAGAGGGGAAGAGGGGAAAGGGGGAGAGGGGGAGAGGGGGAAGGAGGAAGAGAGAGAGAAGGAAGAAGGGAAAGGGGAGGGAAGGAAAGAGAGAAGAAGAGGAGCCTGAACCACAGGAGGGGAGACCCCAAAAAGCAAAGGGAGACCCCAAAGGTGGAAGGAGGAGTGGGGGGAGGAGGGGGAGGAGCCCCAGGGGCCAGAGAGGGAGACCCCAAGAGGCAGCAGGGAGGGAGAGGCAGAGCCCCTCCCCCCCCAAAAAAGCCCCAAAGGGAGGGCGGAAGCCCCAAGGAAAGGCTGGGGGGGGCCCCAATAAAGGTAGAGGGGCCCCCACAAAGGGGGTGGGGGTCTCCCCAGCCCCTCTCCCCCCTCCTCCCTCCTGACCTTGCTCTCCAGGCCTGTGAGGAACTTGAGGTCCTTGGACTTCTGCAGCACCTTCTGGCGGTCGCTGTCCACCGCCCCTCGAATCACCTGGGGGGGGAGGAGGGGGGGAGAGAGGGGCTGCAGGGCTCCTGGGGAGGGGGCTGGCAGCCCCCTCCCAACCCCCAACCTCTCCCTCAGCCCCCCCTCCCCCAAGCCCCCTCCCCATACCTCGATGTAGTGGTCGGTGAAGGCCTTGCTGAAGGAGCGGCAGGCCCCGAAGTCCAGCAGGGTGACCTGGAGGGAGGGAAGGAGGAGGAGGAGGAGGAGAAGGAAGGAGGAGGGAAAAGGAAGGGAGGAAGAGGAAGGGGAGAAGAGGAAGGGAAGGGAAGGGGAAAGGGGAGGGAAAGGGGAGGGGAAAGGGGAGGGAGAGGGGAGGGGAGAGGGGAGGGAGAGGGGGGGAGAGGGGAGGGGGGAGAGGGGAGGGGGAGGGGAGGGGGAGGGGAGGGGGAGGGGAGGGGGAGGAAAAGGGGGAGGGAAAAGGGGGAGGGAAAAGGGGGAGGGAAAAGGGGAGGGAAAAGGGGGAGGGAAAAGGGGGAGGGAAAAGGGGAGGGAAAAGGGGGAAGGAGGGGAGGGGGAAGGAGAGGGGGAAAGGAGAAGGAGGAAGGGAAGGAGGAAGGGAAGGAGGAAGGGAAGGAGGAAGGGAAGGAGGAAGGGAAGGAGGAAGGGAAGGAGGAAGGGAAGGAGGAAGGGAAGGAGGAAGGGAAGGAGGAAGGGAAGGAGGAAGGGAAGGAGGAAGGGAAGGAGGAAGGGAGGAGGGAAGGAGAGGGAAGGGGAGGGAGAAGGGAAGGGGGAAGGGAAGGGGGAAGGAAAGGGGGAAGGGAAGGGGGAAGGAAAGGGGAAAGGGAAGGAGGGGAGGGGGAAGGAGGGGAGGGGGAAGGAGGGGAGGGGGAAGGAGGGGAGGGGGAAGGAGGGGAGGGGGAAGGAGAAAGGGAGGAGGGAAGGAGAGAGAGGAGGGAAGGAAGGAGGAAAGGAAAGAGGGAAGAGAGGAGGGAAGGAAGGAGGGAAAAGAGGAGAGAAGGGAAGAGGGAAGAGAGGAGGGAAGGAAGAAGGGAAGGGAGAAGGGGGAAAGGAAGGGAAGGGGAAGGCAGAGGAAGGCAGGGGAGAGGGGAGGGGGCTGGGGGTGCCAGCTGGCTGGGGGGAGGGGGCTGGCAGGCCCTGGGCAGCCCCCCAGGGGACTGACCCTGTGGCTGCAGGGCTGGTAGAGGAAGTTGGCCCAGTTGGGGTCGGTCTGCATGAAGCGGAACTCGAAGAGCTCGCGGAGGCAGAGCCGCAGGAGGTTGGTGCACAGCTGGGGAGGGAGGGAGGGAGGGAGGCTCAGGGAGAGGGAGGGAAACCATCCCCTCCCCTCCCTCCCCAGCCTAGCAAAGGAGTCTCACCTCATCCCTCAGCTCCTGGGGCAGCTCCAGGCACTGGTCCAAGGGGAGGCCAGAGCCCAGCTCCATGCACAGCACCCTGGAGGTCGTCAGCTCGTCCACCACCGCGGGCACCCGGAAGAAAGGGTCCGAGGCCAGCAGCCTCCTGGGGGGAGAGGGAGAAGGAGAAAGAGGGGAGGGAGAAGGGGGAGGAATAAGGGAGAAGGGGAGGGAGAGAGGGAGGGAGAAGGGGAGGGAGGAAGGAAGAAGGGGAGGGAGGAAACGAGGGAGGGAGGAAGGAAGGGAGGAAGGGAGGGAGAGAGGGGGAAGGGAAGGAGGGAGGGTGAAGGGAGGGTGAAGGGAGGGAAGGAGGGAGGAGAGGGAAAGAGAGGGAGGGAGGAGAGGGAGGGAGGAGAGGGAGGGAGGAGAGGGAGGAAGGAGAGGGAGGAAGGAGAGGGAGGAAGGAGAGGGAGGAAGGAGAGGGAGGAAGAAAGAAGAGGGAGAGAGAGGAAGGGAGAGAGAGAAAGGAAGGAGAGTGGGAAGAGAGAGGAAGGGAGAAGAGTGGGAAGAGAGAGGAAGGAAGAAGAGAAAGAAAGAGGAGGAAAGGGGAAGGAGAAAGGGGAGGAAAGGGGAAGGAGAAAGGGGAGGAAAGGGGAAGGAGAAAGGGGAGGAAAGGGGAAGGAGAAAGGGGAGGAAAGGGGAAGGAGAAAGGGGAGGAGAGGAAGAGGAGAAGAGAAAGGAAGGAAGGAGAAAAGGAAAGAGAGGAAAGAAGGAAGAAGGGGAGGGAGAGGAAGGAAGGAAGAAGGGGAGAAAGAGGAAAAGAAAAAAGAAGAAGGAGGAAAGGGGAAAGGAAGGGAAGAAGAGGAGAGGGAAGGAGGGGAGAAGGGAAGAGGGAAGGAGGGAAAGGAGGGAAGAAGGAAGGAGGAAGAGGAGGAAGAGAGAAGGAGAGGGAAGGAGGGGAAAGAAGCGAAGCGAAAAGCGAGCAGCGAAGGGAGGGGAAGGGCAGCCGCGAGGGGAGAAGGAAGGGGAGGGGGGAGGAGAAGGGGGGGGGTGGCAGTCAGCCAGGGGGCTGGGGGGGACCCCTCCCCACCTTTCAGGGCACCCCCCAAGCCCCCTGCCCCCCGGGGCCCACCCGAAGCGCTTGGCGCTCTCGGCCTCCCGGCGGTAGTCGCACTCCAGCTCCAGCTCCTGCCCCAGGACCTCCAGCGAGCGCTCGGCGAAGAGACCTGGGGGGGGGGAGAGGAGGAGGAGGAGGAGGAGGGGGGAGAGAGGGGCAGGGCTTGAGGAGGAGGGGGAGGGAGATGTTGGGGATCCCCTCTGGGATCGCTACTGGGGGGGCTCTGAGTCACCTCTGGGCAGGTTGGGGCTGAGGCTGAGGAGGGTGAGGAGGTTGGAGAGGTCGCTGCGGATGCTGCGGGCGACGCCGGGGTACTGCGGGGGGGAGGGGAGAGGGAGAGGGGGAGAGAGAGAGGGGAGGGGGAGGAGAGAGAGAAGGGAGAAGGAAGAAGGAAGAAGGAAAGAGGGAGAAGGAGAGGGAGAAGGAGAAGGAGAAGAAGAGGGAGAAGGAGAGGGAGAAGAAGAGGGAGAAGGAGAGAAGAAGGAGAGAAGAAGGAGAGAGGGAAGGAGAGAAGGAAGAAGAGAAGGAAGGAGATAGGAAAGGAGAGAGGAAGAAGAGAGGAAGAAGAGAGGAAGAAGAGAGGAAGGAGAGAGGAAGGAGAGAGGAAGGAGAGAGGAAGGAGAGAGGAAGGAGAGAAGAAGGAGAGAGGGAAGGAGAGAAGGAAGGAGAGAGAAAAGGAGAGAGGAAGGAAAGAGGAAGGACAGAGAAAGGAGAGAGGAAGCAGAGAGAGAATGAGAGACGGAAGACAGAGGAGGAAGGAGAGAGGGAGGGGGGAGAGGGAGGGGGGAGAGGGAGGGGGGAGAGGGGAGAGAGAAAGGGGGAAGGAGAGAGGGAAGAAAGAGAAGGGAAGGGAGAGAGGGGAGAGAGAAAAAGGGAGAAGAAAGAGGGAAAGGGAGAAGGAGAGAAAGCCAAGAGGAAGGCTGAACACCCCCAGAATCCACACTTTTCACCCCAAAACCCCCTCGGGGGGGGGGGGGTCCTGGGGGACAAGAGGAGGCTGTGGGGAGGGGTCTGGGGATCCTGAGGGGGTTCGGGGGGGGTGGTGCTGCAGAGGGGAGGGGTCTGGGGGTCGCAGGGGAGGGCCTGCAGTGGGGAGGGGTCCGCCGTGGGGCAGGGGTCTGCAGTGAGAAGGGGTCCACAGTGGGCAGGGGTCTGCAGTAGGGAGGGGGCCACAGAGGGGAGGGGTCTGGGGGTCCCAAGGTGGGGGTCTGCATGGGGCAGGGGTCCGCAGTGGGGCAGTGGTCCGCGGTGGGGCTGGGGTCCGCAGTGGGGCTGGGGTCCGCAGTGGAGCAGGGGTCCCCATTGGGGCTGGGGTCTCCACTGGGGCTGGGGTCCGCAGTGGGGCTGGGGTCCCCATTGGGGCTGGGGTCTCCAATGGGGCTGGGGTCCGCAGTGGGGCTGGGGTCCCCATTGGGGCTGGGGTCTCCACTGGGGCTGGGGTCCGCAGTGGGGCTGGGGTCCCCATTGGGGCTGGGGTCTCCACTGGGGCTGGGGTCCGCAGTGGGGCTGGGGTCCCCATTGGGGCTGGGGTCCGCACTGGGGCTGGGGTCCGCATTGGGGCTGGGGTCTCCATTGGGGCTGGGGTCCGCATTGGGGCTGGGATCCCCATTGGGGTTGGGGTCTCCACTGGGGCTGGGGTCCGCAGTGGGGCTGGGGTCCCCATTGGGGCTGGGGTCTGCAGTGGAGCAGGGGTCCCCATTGGGGCTGGGGTCCGCATTGGGGCTGGGATCCCCATTGGGGTTGGGGTCTCCACTGGGGCTGGGGTCCCCATTGGGGCTGGGGTCCGCAGTGGGGCTGGGGTCCCCATTGGGGCTGGGGTCTCCAATGGGGCTGGGGTCCGCATTGGGGCTGGGGTCCGCAGTGGAGCAGGGGTCCCCATTGGGGCTGGGGTCTCCATTGGGGCTGGGGTCCGCACTGGGCTGCACTGGGGCTGGGGTCCGCAGTGGGGCTGGGGTCACCATTGGGGCTGGGGTCCGCACTGGGGCTGGGGTCCGCATTGGGACTGGGGTCTCCATTGGGGCTGGGGTCTCCATTGGGGCTGGGGTCCGCATTGGGACTGGGGTCTCCATTGGGGCTGGGGTCTCCATTGGGGCTGGGGTCCGCATTGGGACTGGGGTCCCCATTGGGGCTGTGGTCCGCACTGGGCCGCATTGGGGCTGGGGTCTCCACTGGGGCTGGGGTCCGCACTGGGGCGCATTGGGGCTGGGGTCCCCATTGGGGCTGGGGTCCGCACTGGGGCTGGGGTCCGCACTGGGCCGCATTGGGGCTGGGGTCCGCACTGGGGCTGGGGTCTCCACTGGGGCTGGGGTCCGCACTGGGCCGCATTGGGGCTGGGGTCCGCACTGGGGCTGGGGTCCGCACTGGGCCGCATTGGGGCTGGGGTCCCCACTGGGGCTGGGGTCCGCACTGGGCCGCATTGGGGCTGGGGTCTCCACTGGGGCTGGGGTCCGCACTGGGCCGCATTGGGGCTGGGGTCCCCACTGGGGCTGGGGTCCGCACTGGGCCGCATTGGGGCTGGGGTCCGCACTGGGGCTGGGGTCCGCACTGGGCCGCATTGGGGCTGGGGTCTCCACTGGGGCTGGGGTCCGCACTGGGGCGCATTGGGGCTGAGGTCTCCACTGGGGCTGGGGTCCGCACTGGGCCGCATTGGGGCTGGGGTCTCCACTGGGGCTGGGGTCCGCACTGGGGCTCCCCGCACCTGGATCTTGATGGCCACGGCGGCGCCGCCCGGCAGCGCCCCCTGGTGGACCTGGCCGAGCGAGGCGGCGGCGAACGGAGCCTCCTCGAAGCGCTGCAGGCGCTGCCGCCAGCCCGGCCCCAGCTCCTCCTCCAGCACCCGCTGCGGGGGGGAAGGGGAGGGGGGCTTCAGGAGGGGGTCCCTCAACCCCTAAAAGAGGGGGAGGGGGTCTCGGGGTGGGGGGTGGGGGTCTCACGGCGGCCTGCCAGCCCGGCATGGCGTCGGCTCCCTGCCGAGCTCGCTCCAGGGCGGCCTGCAGCTGGGGGCTCAGCAGGGAGGGGTCTGGCGGGGGGGAAAAGAGGAGGAAGAGGAGAAGGTGGGGAGGGGGCTCAGCCTCGGGAACCCCCCCCCAACAACAACAACAACCAACCCGTGTTGGGACCACCCCCCAAAAAACCTCAGGGCTGGGCAGGGGGTCTGGGGGAGACCGAGAGGGGTCTGGGGGAGCCCAAGAGGGGATTGGGGAGGCTCCATAGGGGTCTGGGGGAGCTCATGGGAGGCCTGGGGGACCTAAGGGGGCCAGGGTCCCTGGGAGGGGTCTGGGGTCCCTGGGAGGGGTCTGGGGAGCCCAGGGTGTCCCAAGGAGTCTGGGGGCTCAGAGGGGGTCTGGGGGTGACTTGAGAGGGTTTAGGGTCCCTGGCAGGGTCTCGGGGGACCTAAGGGGGCCAGGGGTCCCTGGGAGGGGTCTGGGGGCTCAAGGGAGTCTGGGGGTGACCTGAGGGGGTTTAGGGTCTCTGGAAGGGGTCTGGGGGCCCCAAAGGGGGTCTGGGGGTCCCTGGGAAGGGTCTGGGGGTCTGGGGTGCCCGAGAGGGTCTGGGGGTGACCAGGAGGGGTCTGGGGTCCCTGGGAGGGTCTAGGGGTGCTCAGGGGGTCTGGGGTGCCCGGGGGTTGGGTGCCTGGGGTGGTCTGGGGGCTCTAATGGGTCTGGGGGTCCTGGGGGTGCTGGGGAGCTCTAATGGGTCTGGGGTCCTCACGGGGGTCCTGGGGGTTGGGTGCCTGGGGTGGTCTGGGGGCTCTAATGGGTCTGGGGGTGCCAGGGGAGTCTGGGGGCTCTAATGGGTCTGGGGGTCCTGGGGGTCTGGGGGTCCTGGGGGTGCTAGGGGAGCTCTAATGGGTCTGGGGTCCTCACGGGGGTCCTGGGGGTTGGATGCCCAGGGTGGCTCTGGGGGTGCCAGTGGGGGTTGGATGCCGGGGGGGGTCTGGGGGTGCTCTAATGGGTCTGGGGGTGCCAGGAGGGGTCTGGGAAGGCTCTAATGGGTCTGGGGGTGCTGTAATGAGTCTGGGGGCGCAGTAATGGGTCTGGGGGCGCAGTAATGGGGGGGTCCTGGGGGGGGGGTCCCTACCTTGCATGCTGAGCATCTGCCCCAGCTTGAGAGCTGCTCCCCGCAGCTGGCACAGAGCTGCTGCCAGGCCCTGGGCCCCTGCCTGCCCCTGCAGGGGGTTGGCACCTGGGGGGGGGGGGAGGGGGCACAGACAGCTGCCCTGAAGCCCCCTCCCCACTTTTAGCAACCCCACAAATGGGTCTGGGGGCTTCAAAGGGGAGGGGGAGGAGCCCACCCCCCACCCCCCCCTCCGCAGCCTCACCTCTGCCTCTGCCCAGCGCTGCCTGTGCCAGGAGCTCCAAGCCCACCCCCACTGCCAGCCCTGGGGAGGGAGGGGGCAGCAAGGGGGTGAGGAGACCCCTGCCCACCCCTGAGACCCCCTCCCCAATTCCCCACCCAGGACCCCCCCCCCCCAAGGACCCTTCCTCATTGCCCCCCCAGAGTCCCCAGCCCTGCCCTGAGCCACCCCAGGGACCCCCAAGACCCCCCTCAGAACCCCCCTAAGAGCCCCCCAAGGACCCCCAGACCCCTGCCCACCCCTCCCCCACCCCACAGACCCTCCCCACCCGAGACCCCTCCCCAATTCCCATCCAGGACAACCCCCAGGACCCTTCCCCATTGCCCCCTGAGCCCTCAGCCCTACCCTGAGCCACCCCAGGGACCCCAAGACCCCCAAGACCCCCTAGACGCCCCCTAAAGACCCCTCAGGACCCCCAGCCCCCTGCCCACCCCCTGGAGACCCCCACCCCAGAGACCCCTCCCCAATTCCCACCCAGGACCCCCAGGACCCTTCCCCATTGCCCCCTGAGCCCCCAACCCTGCCCTGGGCCACCCCTAGGACCCCCAGACCTCCCTAGAAGCCCCCTGAGACCCCCCAGGACCCCCAGCCCCCTCCCCACAGCCTCCCTCGCCCCCAGGACCCCCTCAGGACCCCCAGCCCCCTCCCCACGGCCTCCTCCTGCTCCCCAGGAACCCCTCAGGACCCCCAGCCCCTCCCCACAGCCTCCGCTCGCCCCCAGGACCCCCAGGACCCCCAGCCCCCTCCCCACGGCCTCCTCCTGCCCCCCAGGACCCTCCCAGGACCCCCAGCCCCCTCCCCACAGCCTCCCCTCGCCCCCAGGACCCCCTCAGGCCCCCAGCCCCCTCCCCACAGCCTCCTCCGGCCCCCAGGACCCCTTCAGGACCCCCAGCCCCCTCCCCACAGCTTCCTCTTCCCCTCCCAAACCCCCCGAAGCCTTCCCCCTCTCCCGCCCCAGGCCGGGTGGGGGTCCCGGGTCCCCCTCTCCCCCTCCCCCTGCCGTACCTCCGAAGGTGGCCAAGCGGCCGAGCCTGGAGACCGGCACCTTCCGCTGGCGGGCGGCGGGGTTGAGGCGGGCGGGGGGCGCAGGCCTGGGCCGGGAGGGGTCGGGGCGGGGGTCGGGGTCGCCCCTGGCCTCCCGCAATCTCCGCACCTCCTCCCCGCTCAGCGCCCGCAGCGTCGCGGCCCGGTGGAGGCCGCGGAGGGGAAAGGAGGCCATGGGGAGGGGGCTGGGGGGGGGGCGAGGAGGCAGCGGCGAAGCGAGCGGAGGGCAGCGGCCGGCGGTCAGCTCCCGGCGGCCATGGAGGCGCTTCCGGGTGCGAGGCCACGCCCCCCTCCCAGCGTCGCGGCGCAGCGTCGTGACGTCGGCCAATGGGAGAAGGGGTAGGCGCCGGAAGTCCCGCCCCCGAGCGGAAGCACGCGGGCGGGCGAGGCGCGAAGCCTGGCGGCCGCGGGCCGCAGACCGCAAAGCGCAGCCCCGGGGCGGGGGGGGGGAGGGGGCGGCGCGGAAGAGACCCCAGGGAACGCCTCCAGGGACCCCCAAACCGGACCAGGAGACCCCCCCCCCAGGACCCCCAGATGTCCCCTGAGCCCCCCAGGACCCCCAAACCCAGCCCAGGACCCGCCCAGGGACATCCAAACCCTGCCCAGGACCCCCCCAGGACCCCCAATTCGCCCCCCAAGACCCCCAGCTGCCTCCTGAGCCCCGCCCAGGAGCCCCAGTCGCCCCCAGGACCCCCAGGCACCCTCAGCCCCTCCCAGGACCCCCAAACCCAGCCCAGGACCCCCCAGGGCCCCCACCCCCCAGGACCCCCAACTGCTCTCTGACCCCCTCCCAGGACCCCCAAACCCAGCCCAGGACCCCCAGGGCCCCCAATTCCCCCAGGACCCCCAACTGCTCTCTGACTCCACCCAGGACCCCCAGGCACCCTCAGCCACCCCAGGACCCCCAACTCACCCCCCAGGACCCCCAACCGCCCTCAGACTCCACCCAGGACCCCAGGCACCCTCAGCCCCCCAGGACCCCCAATTCCCCCAGGACCCCCAGCCGCCCTCAGCCCCTACCCCCGGACCCCCAACCCCCTCCCCTTCCCCCAAATTATCTCCACTCCAACTTCCACCAAGCTTTTATTAGGGGCCCGGGGCTTCCCTTCCCGGGGTACAGGAAGACCACCGCCCCCTTCAGCCCCTCCCCAGCCCCGGGGGCACCCACGTAGCCCCCTCCCCCTCCCCTCCCCCTCCTCTTGGGCCCCAGCTCCAGCAGCTGCCCATTGCTGCCGTGCAGCCCCCCCAGCCCCCACAGCTGGCTCCGGGGGCTCTGCCCCTGCTGGGCCAGGAGCAGGACCCCCCCCGGGACCCCCCCCCACAAGCTGGACCCCCCCTCCGCCCCCTCCCCCCCCCCCGGGGCGGGGGGGTGCCAGAGGTTGGGGATCTCGGGGTCCTGGCGGCAGCCGGGGGGCAGGGCCGGGGGGGGGAGCCCCAGCAGCACACCTGGGGGGGGGGGAAGGGGGAGAAAAGGGGGAGGGGGTCAGGGGGGGTCCCCAAAAGGCAGCCAAGGGAGCCCCAAAGTGCCTGGGCGGGAAGGGGGGAGCCCCAAAAGGGGGAGGGAGGGGGGAAAAGTGACTGGGGGGGGGAGCCCCAGCAGCATGCCTGGGGGGGGGGAGGGGGAGAAAAGGGGGGAGGAGGTCAGAGAGGGCACCAAAATAGGGGGGGGGGCCCTAAAAGGGGGGGCACCAAAGGCCACCCAGGGAGCCCCAAGACCCACCCAGGGAGCCCCAAAAGCGATCCAGGGACTCCTCCCTCTCCCCCCCCCAAAAAGCTCCCCAGGGACCCCCAAAAGGCAGCCAGGGACCCCCAAAATCCCCCCCGCCCAGGGAGCCCCAAAAGTGATCAACAGAGCCCCAAAATCACCCCAAGGACCCCCACCAAAGTCACCCCAGGGACCCCCAAAACCCAGCCCAGAGAGCCCCAAAATCCACCCAGGGAGCCCCAAAGTGCCTGGGGAAGGGGGGGGAAGAGGGGAGGGGGCCAAGGGGGGACCCCCAAAAGGCAGCCAAGGAGCCCCAAAATCCACCCAGGGCCCCCCCAAAATGGGTCAAGGGAGCCCCAAAGGGCAGCCAGGGAGGGGAGAAAAGAAGAGGAGGTCAAGGGGGGAGGGGGAAAAGTGCCTGGGGAAGGGGGGAAAGGGGAGGGGGCCAAGGGAGGACCCCCAAAAGGCAGCCAGGGAGCCCCAAAGTGCCTGGGAGGGGAAGGGGAGCCCCAAAAGGGAGAGGGGAGGGGGAAGAGGGGAGAGGGAAAGAGGGGGGAAAGAGGGGAGGGGAAAGAGGGGAGGGGAGAAGGGGGAAAGAGGGGAGGGGAGAAGGGGGGCACCAAAAGGGAGGGGGAGAAGGGGAAAAAAGGGAGGAAAAGGGGAGGGGGCAAGAGGGGAGCCCCAGAACGGGGGAGACCCCACACCCCCAGGGACCCCCAAATCCCCCAGGAGCCCCAGAAGCTCCCCGGGGCCCCCAAAGCAGCTACCTAAGGAGCTGCAGGCCCCCAAAGGAGGCCTAGGGAGGGCCCCAAGCCCCTCCCATCCCACCCTAAGCCCCTCCCCTCCTCTCCAAGCCCCGCCCCCTCAGCATCTCCCTTCCCTCCCAAGCCACTCCCCCTGCAAGTCCCTCCTCCTCCCTCCCAAGTCCCTCCCCACCACCCCAAAGCCCCGCCCCCTCGCCTCCGAGCCCCGCCCCCTCGCCTCCGAGCCCCGCCCACCGGTGAGCACTGCCCAGTGCGCCCTGTGCCCCCGGCGCTGGCAGGGCTGGTGGTTGCTGTCCTCGTCGTAGCTGGGGGGGTTTGGGGGGTCAAGGGGGGGGCACCCCGAAACTGAGAGAGAGGGGCAGCACCCCCAACCCCCCCCCAAGCCCCTCCCCCCACTAGGGACCCCCCAAAATCAACCCCAGGGGGAGGGGAAGGGAGAGAGAGGGAGAAGGAAGAGAGGGGGAAGGGGAGAGGGGATCCCAAAAGTGAGGCAGGGAGAGGCTAAGGGCAGCCAGGGGACCCCAAAAGTGACCCAGAGGACCCCAAATGCAGCCAGGGGACCCCAAAAGTGGCACAGGGGACCCCAAAGGGCAGCCAGGGAACCCCAAAAGGCAGCCAGGGGACCCCAAAAGGGAGCAAGAGAGAGGCTAAGGGCAGCCAAGGGACCCCAAAATGCAGCCAGGGGACCCCAAAAGTGAGGCAGGGGACCCCAAAAGGGAGCAAGAGAGAGGCTAAGGGCAGCCAGGGGACCCCAAAAGTGACCCAGGGGACCCCAAAGGGCAGCCAAGGAGAGGCTAAGGGCAGCCAAGGGACCCCAAAAATGAGGCTGGGGACCTCAAAAGGGAGCAAGAGAGAGGCTAAGGGCAGCCAGGGGACCCCAAAATGCAGCCAGGGGACCCCAAATTGACCCAGGGAGAGGCTAAGGGCAACCAGGGGACCCCAAAAGGCAGCCAGGGGACCCCAAAGGGCAGCCAAGGAGAGGCTAAGTGCAGCCAGGGGACCCCAAAACCCACCCAGGGACCCCCAAAGGTCACCCAGGGACCCCCAAATCCACCTTAGGGCCCCCAGTATGGACCCAGGGACCCCCAAAAGCCACCCAGGGACTCCCCCAACCTCCTCTTCTGGGCCCCCCTGAGACCCCCAAGCCCCTCCCCAGCCCCCAGCGCCCCCCGAGGCAGGAGGATACGGCACCAGCAGGGGGCGCCCCAGGACCAGCTGCTGCAGCACCCTGGGCAGGTTGGGACCCTCCAGGCCCCCCCAGAGGACCTCAGCCCTGCAGGGGAAGAGCTCCTGGGCCAAGGCTGCCATGGACACAGCTGCAGGCAAGAGGGCAGAGGGCAGCCAGGGACCCCCCAAAGGCAGCCAGGGGACCCCAAAAGTGACCCAGGGGACCCCAAAGGTACCCAGGGAGCCCCCAAAGGCAGCCAGGGGACCCCAAAAGGTATCCAGGGAGCCCCAAAAGGTATCCAGGGAGAGGCTAAGGGTAGCCAAGGAGCCCCAAAAGGCAGCCAAGGGACCCCAAAAGTGACCCAGGGGACCCCAAAGGTATCAAGGAGCCCCCAAAGGCAGCCAGGGGACCCCCAAAGGTATCCAGGGAGCCCCAAAAGGTACCCAGGGGACCCCAAAGGGCATCCAAAGAGCCTCAAAGGGTACCCAGAGAGTCCCAAAGGCAGCCAAGGATCCCAAAAGGTACCCAGGGAGCCCCCAAAAGCAGCCAGGGAGAGGCTAAGGGTAGCCAGGGAGCCCCAAAAGGCAGCCAGGGGTCCCAAAAGGCATCAGGGGACCCCAAAAGGCACCCAGGGAGCCCCAGAATGCCCCCCAGGGACCTCCAAACCCACCCAGGGAGCCCCAAAACCCAGCCAGGGACCCCAAAATCAACCCAGGGAGCCCCTGAATGGACCCAGGGAGCCCCAATACCCACCCAGAGACCCCCAGAGTCTATCTGGGGCCACCCAAATCAGCCCAGGGAGCCCCAAAACCCACACAGGGAACCCCAAAACCCACACAGGCAACCCCAAAAGCCACCCAGGGACCCCCAAATCAACTCAGGGAGCCCCAAAGTGCACCCAGGGAGCCCCAAAAGCCACCCAGGGAGCCCCAAACCCCCTCCAGGGCCCCCCAAAAGCCACCCAGGGCCCCCAAACCAAACCAGGGAGCTCCAGAATGGACCCAGGGCCCCCCAGACTGCCCCCAGGGAGCCCCAAATCATCTCAGGGACACCCCCCCCCCCAAAAAAAACCCTACCTGAGAACATCTCCCCCTGGAGGGTGAAGCCCCTGGCCCTGGCTGCCCCCAGGAGCTGCTGGAGGCTGAGGCCGTGGCCAGGGGCCAGGAGGGAGGCTGCCATCCACAGGGCCACCAGGCCACACCTGGGGAGGGGGCAGCAGAGGTGGGGAGGGGGCAGCAGAGGTGGGGAGGGGGCAAAAAAGTGGGGAGGGGGCAGCAGAGGTAGTGGGGAGGGGGCAGCAGGTGGGGAGGGGGCTGCGGGGGCAGGGGGCAGCGGGGGGGGGGGGGGCAGGGGGCAGCGGGGGGCAGGGGGCTGTGGGGGGGGGGCAGCAGGGGCTGCGGGGGGGGCAGGGGGCCTGCGGGGGGGCAGGGGGCTGCTCACTGAGGCCCATCCTGGATCAGGGGCGGCGCTGGGCGGTGGAACAGAAGCCACTGGAGGGAGCTGCTGAGGCTGGGGGGGGCAAGGGGTCAAAGGTCAGAGGAGGGTCAAGGGGTCAGAGGAGCGGGGGCTCAGCTCCCCCCTTGAAGACCCTCACCCACTCAAGGGGGGGAGCCAAAAGGTACCCCCCCCGGACCCCCAAGTCCTTCCCCCCCTCCCAGCTGCCCTCTGAGCCCCCCCCAGGACCCCCAGACCCAGCCCAGGACCCCCCCAGGACCCTCAGACCCAGCCCAGGACCCCCAAACCCAGCCCAGGACCTCCCCAGGACCCTCAGACCCAGCCCAGGACCCCCCCAGGACCCCCAAACCCAGCCCAGGACCCCCAGGACCCTCAGACCCAGCCCAGGACCCCCAGGACCCCCAGACCCAGCCCAGGACCCCCAGGACCCCAGGGACCCCCAAACCCAGCCCAGGACCCCCAGGGACCCCCAAACCCAGCCCAGGACCCCCAGGGACCCCCAGCTGCCCTCTGAGCCCCCCAGCACCCTCAGACCCTGCCCAGGACTCCCCAGACCCCTCCCCAGTTCAAGCCGAGCCCTGGCCCCCGGGACCCCTCCCCACTTCAAGCCTGACCCTGGACACCCCCCACCTCTCCCGCCGCCTCCGCAGCAGCTCGCGGACGCCCCCATCCTCCCCCAGCTCCTTCCCCGCCCGCTCTAAGGCCTCCCGCAGCAGCCGATCCAACTGGGGCGGCGGCGGCGGCGGCGGCGGAAGAGGAGGAGGAGGAGGAGGAGGAAGAGCAACCGGCGGCGGCGGCGCAGAAGGCCTCAGCGGCGCCTGGGCCATAGAGGGCGGTCAGGGCTACCGGAAGTCCCTCCCCGGAGGGGAGGCCATTTCCGCTTCCGCTCCTTTCCCATTGGAGGAGGGTGGGGGAAAAGGGGGGCGGGAGCTGCGCGCCGATTGGCCGGGGTGGGGAGGGGAGGGCGGGAGCTTCGCGGCGATTGGCCGGCGGCCGCGGCACGCGTAGCGCGGAGAGCGGCGGCCGAGGCCTGGTTTGAGGTGGGGGCGCGAAAAAGGGGTCGGGGGAGCGGTTTGGGGGCGGGAGGGGGAAAAGGGAGGGGAGAAGGGCAAGGGGACTCGGGAGGGGGTTGGGAAGGGTCGGAGGTGGAACTGGGGGACGGAGGGGTCTGAAGGGGCTTGGGGGTCCTGAGGGGACCTAAGGTGGATCTGGGGGCGCTGGAGGGGTCTAAGGTGGATCTGGGGGACTGGAGGGGGTCTAAAGGGGCCTGAGGCGGTCTAGAGAGGCTTGGGGGTCCTGAGGGGTTCTAAGGTGGGTCTGGGGGTCTGGAGGGTCTAAAGAGGCCTGAGGCGGTCTAGAGGGGCTTGGGGGTCCTGAGGGGTTCTAAGGTGGGTCTGGGGGACTGGAGGGGGTCTAAAGGGAGCCTGGGGGTGTCTTGAGGGGGTCTAAGGTGGATCTGGAGGGGGTCTAAAGGGACCTGGGGGGGTCCTTGGGGGGTTTAAAGGGTTCGGGGGGGGTGCTGAGGGGGCCTGGGGGGGATCCTGGGGGGGTCTAAAGGGGCCTGGGGGGGTCTGAGGTGGATCTGGGGGGGTCTGAGGTGGATCTGGGGGGGACTGGGAGGGGCTCTGAGAGGTCTCTAGGGCTGAACCTGAAGCCTCTGGGGCAGCTCTGGGGTGAGCTCCTCAGGAGTTACCTGCTTCTCCCTCTCTCCTCCTTCTCCTCTCTCCCTTTTCCCTCCCTTTCCCTCTCCCCCTCCCTCTTCCCCTCTCCTTCTCCCTCTCCCCCTTCCCTCTCTCCCCTTCCCCTCCCCTTCTCCCCCTCCGCCTTCTTCTCTCCTTCTTCCTCTTCCCCTCTCCTTCTTCCTCTTCCTTTCTCCGTCTCCCTCTCTCTCTTCCCCTCTCCTTCCCTCTCCCCCTTCCCCTCTCCCCTTGCCCCCCAGACCCTCTGGTGGTGCTGGTGGGGCGGAGGGGCAGCAGGGGGCGCTCAGGATGGCAGTGCAGGAGGCCAGGCCCAACCACACCATCTACATCAACAACCTCAACGAGAAGATCAAGAAGGATGGTGAGGGGGGGAGGGGGTGGGGGGTGGGGTGGGGTGGTCCTCTGCCCTCCACCACCCCAAGGGACCCCTCCCCAGGAACCCCTAGGCCCCTTTAGACCCCCTCCAGACCCCCCAGACCCATTTAGATCCCCTCTAGCCCCCCAAGATCTACCTTAGATCTCCTCAGGACCCCCCCAGACCCCTTTAGACCCCCTCCAGACCCCCCCAGGTCCACCTTAGACCCCCTCAGGACCCCCCCAGACCCCTTTAGACCCCCTCCAGACCCCCCCAGGTCCACCTTAGACCCCCTCAGGACCCCCCCAGACCCCTTTAGACCCCCTCCAGACCCCCCACATCCACCTTAGACCCTCCAGACCCCCAGGTCCACCTTAGACCCCCTCAGGACCCCCCAGACCCCTTTAGACCCCCTCCAGACCCCCACATCCACCTTAGATCCCCTCAGGACCCCCAGACCCCTTTAGACTCTCTCCAGACCCCCAGATCCACCTTAGACCCCCTCAGGCCTCTCTAGACCCACTCTAGACCCCCTCAGCCCCCAGATCCACCTTAGACCCCTCAGGACCTCCCCAGACCCCTTTAGACCCCCTCCAGACTCCCCCAGATCCACCTTAGATCCTCTCCGCCCCCAGACCCCTTTAGAGCCCCCTCCAGCCCCCAGATGCACCTTAGATCCCCTCAGTCCCCCTCAGGCCCCTTTAGACCCCTCCAGACCCCCAGATCCACCTTAGACCCCCTCAGGCCCCTTTAGACCCCATCCAGACCCCTTCCTATCTACCTCAAGCCCCCTTAGGCCCCTTTAGACTTTCTCCAGCCCCCCGAAACCCTCAGGCCCCCAGGCCCCTTTAGACCCCCTCCAGACCCCCAAGGTCCACCTTAGACCCCCTCAGGACCCCCAGACCCCTTTAGACCTTCTCCAGCCCCCTCCCATCCACCTCAGACCCCCTTATGCCCCTTTAGACCTCTTTCAGCCCCCTTTCCATCCACCTTAGAGCCCCCTCAGGCTCCTCTCAGGCCCCTTTAGATCTCCAGACCCCCAGATCCACCTTAGACCCCCTCAGGACCCCCAGGCCCCTTTCAGACCCCCAGGCCCCTTTAGACCCCCTCCAGATGCCCCCAGACCCCTTTAGCCCCCTCCAGCCCCCAGATGCACCTTAGACCCCCTCAGCCCCCTCAGGCCCCTTTAGACCCTCTCCAGACTCCCCCAGATCCACCTTAGATCCTCTCAGGTCCCCCCCAGACCCCTTTAGACCCTCTCCAGCCCCCTCCCCATCTACCTCAGACCCCCTTAGGCCCCTTTAGACCTTCTCCAGCCCCCGAACCCCTCAGGACCCCTCCCAGGGCCCTCTAGACCCCCTCCAGCCCCCGATCCCCCTCCGAGCCTGAGCCCCTGTTGCCCCCTCCCCAGAGCTGAAGAAGTCGCTGTACGCCATCTTCTCGCAGTTTGGGCAGATCCTGGACATCCTGGTGTCTCGCAGCCTCAAGATGCGGGGCCAGGCCTTCGTCATCTTCAAGGAGCTGGCCAGCGCCACCAACGCCCTGCGCTCCATGCAGGGCTTCCCCTTCTACGACAAGCCCATGGTGAGCCCCCCCAGATCGCCCAGAGCCCACCAGATCCCACAGCCCACCCGAGCCCACCCACAGCCACCTAGATCCCACCAGATATGCCCAGATCCGCCTGGATCCCACCCAGAGCCCGCCCACAGCCACCTAGAACCCACCAGATATGCCCAGATCCGCCTGGATCCCACCCAGAGCCCGCCCACAGCCACCTAGAACCCACCAGATATGCCCAGATCCACCTGGATCCCACCCAGATCCTACCCACAGCCACCTAGATCCCACCAGATATGCCCAGATCCACCTGGATCCCACCCAGATCCTACCCGCAGCTACCTAGAACCCACCAGATATGCCCAGATCTGTCTGGATCCCACCCAGAGCCCGCCCACAGCCACCTAGAACCCACCAGATATGCCCAGATCAACCCAGATCCGCCTGGATCCCACCCAGATCCTACCCACAGTCACCTAGATCCCACCAGATATGCCCAGATCCGCCTGGATCCCACCCAGAGCCCGCCCACAGCCACCTAGATCCCACCAGATATGCCCAGATCCACCTGGATCCCACCCAGATCCCACCCACAGCCACCTAGAACCCACCAGATATGCCCAGATCCGCCTGGATCCCACCCAGAGCCCGCCCACAGCCACCTAGATCCCACCAGATATGCCCAGATCCACCTGGATCCCACCCAGATCCTACCCACAGTCACCTAGATCCCACCAGATATGCCCAGATCTACCTGGATCCCACCCCATCCACCTGGATCCCACCCAGAGCCCACCAGATCCCACCCACAGCCACCTAGAACGCACCAGATATGCCCAGATCTGTCTGGATCCCACCCAGAGCCCGCCCACAGCCACCTAGAACCCACCAGATATGCCCAGATCAACCCAGATCCGCCTGGATCCCACCCAGATCCTACCCACAGCCACCTAGAACCCACCAGATATGCCCAGATCCACCTGGATCCCACCCAGAGCCCGCCCACAGCCACCTAGATCCCACCAGATATGCCCAGATCCCGCTCAGATCAACCTGGATTCTACCCAGAGCCCGCCCACAGCCACTTAGATCCCACCAGATATGCCCAGATCCCGCTCAGATCAACCTGGATTCTACCCAGAGCCCGCCCACAGCCACTTAGATCCCACCAGATATGCCCAGATCTCGCCCCATCCACCTGGATCCCACCCAGATCCTACCCACAGGCACCTAGAACCCACCAGATATGCCCAGATCCACCTGGATCCCACCCAGATCCCACCCACAGCCACCTAGATCTCACCAGATGCGCCCAGATCTCATCCACCTCCACCTGGGGCCCCACCTGATCCATCTGGTGCCCACCAGATCCCACCTAGATCCCACCAGATGTACCCAGATCTCACCCGGCTCCACCTGGGGTCCCACCTAATCCACCTGGATCTCCACCAGATCCCCCCCCAATCTGCCCAGCGCCCCCCAGATCCTGCTGGGTCCCATGTAGATCCCACCCAGAGTCACCTGAGTCCCACCTAGAGCCCACCCAGCTCCACCTGAAATCCCCCCAGATCCACCCAGATCCCACCAGATCCTACCTGCATCCACCTGGATCCCACCAGATGCGCCCAGATCTCACCCATGCCCCTCTGGATCCCACGGGATCCCGCCTAATCCACCTGCTGCCCACCAGATCCCACCCAGAGCCAGCTAGATCCCACCAGATATGCCCAGATCTCATCCACGCCCCCCTGGGGGCCCACCTAATCCACCTGGATCCCCCCCCAGATCTGCCCAGCGCCCACCAGATCCCCCTGGGTGCCGGGTAAATCCCACCCAGCTGCGCCTGAAACCCCTCCAGATCCCCCCCAGATCCCTTTGGCTGTCTCCTGCCCCCGCACTAAGCCTCCCTGGCTCCCTCCCCCTTCCCCCCCGGGGGATCGGCCCTGCCGCCCGCAGCGGATCCAGTACGCCAAGAGCGACTCGGACATCATCGCCAAGATGAAAGGAACCTTCGTGGAGCGCGACCGCAAGCGGGAGAAGAGGAAGCCCAAGGGCCAGGACCCCCCCGGCGCCAAGAAGGCCGCGGCCGCCGCCGGCACCCCCGCCCCCGGCGCCGTCCAGGGGGCCGTGCCGGTGAGGGAGCCGCCGGGATCGCGGGGGGCGGGGGGCGGAGGGGGGGCGAGGAGGGAGCCGCTGGGATCTAGAGGGGGTGGCGCTAAAAGGGAGCAGTGGTGCTAGGAGGGAGCCAGTGGGATCTAGGGGGGGTGGTGCTAGGAGGGAGCCCCTGGGATCTAGCAGGGGTGGCGCTAGGAGGGAGCTGTGCCACGGAGGGATCCACTGGGATCTAGAGGGGGTGGCGCTAGGAGGGAGCTGTGCCACGGAGGGAGCTCCTGGGATCTAGAGGGGTTGGTGCTAGGAGGGAGCCGTGGTGCTGGGGAGGGATCCACTGGGATCTAGAAGGGGGTGGCACTAGGAGGGAGCTGTGCCAGGGAGGGATCCACTAGGATCTAGAGGGGTGGTGCTAGGAGGAAGCCGTGGTGCTGGGGAGGGATCCACTGGGATCTAGAGGGGGTGGTGCTAGGAGAGAACCACTGGGATCTAGAAGGGGGTGGCGCTAGGAGGGAGCTGTGCCAAGGAGGGATCCACTAGGATCTAGAGAGGGTGGCACTAGAAGGGAGCTGTGCCACGGAGGGATCCACTGGGATCTAGGGGGGGGTGGTGCTAGGAGGGAGCCGTGGTGCTGGGGAGGGATCCACTGGGATCTAGAGGGGTTGGTGCTAGGAGGGAGGCATGGTGCCAGGGAGGGATTCACTGGGATCTAGAGGGGGTGGCATTAGGAGGGAGCCGTGGTGGTGGTGGTGGTGATCCACTGGGATCCAGAGTGGGTGGCGCTAGGAAGGATCCACTGGGATCTAGAGAAGCGTTTGGGGGCAGGCAGCTTTGCCAGGGGAGGGATCCAGCAGGCTCTGGGGGGTTGCTGGGAGGGAGCCGTGGCGGGGGAGGGATCCAGCAGGCTGGGAGGGGCGGTGCCTGGCACCGGGGGGGCGGGGGGGGCGGAGCCTAACCGTGGGGTGGGCGGAGCCTAACCGGGGGGTGGGGCCGCCGGCAGGGGCTGGCACCGCTGAGCCAGGCACCGCGGATGCTTCACCACATGGCCGGGCAGCCGCCGTACCTGCCCCCCCCCGGCATGATCCCGCCCCCTGGCATGGCGCCGGGGGGGATCCCGCCGGGAGCCATCCCCCCCCAGCAAGTCATGGCCGGCCAGATGCCCCCAGCGCAGCCGGTGAGCCGCAGGCCCCCTCCTGAGGCCCTCCTGATCCCCTCCTGATCTGCACCATATCCCGCCTAGATCTTATCCTGATTCTCTCCAGATCCAGCCCGGATCCCCAAGTGGATCCTTTCCCGATCCTTACCAGCTCAACACCTCACCAGATCCCTCCTCAGCCCTAGATCCAGCCCAGATCTCCTCCAGAATCCAGCCCAGATCCATCTCAATCCAGCTCATATCCCTTCCATATCCTGACCGGATCCCCTCCAGATCCAGCCCAGATCCCCAACCAGATCCTTTCCCGATCCTTACCAGCTCAACACCTCACCAGATCCCTCCTCAGCCCTAGATCCAGCCCAGATCTTCTCCAGAATCCAGCCCAGATCCATCTCAATCCAGCTCATATCCCTTCCATATCCTGACCAGATCCCCCCCAGATCCCCAACCAGATCCTTTTCAGATCCTTACCAGCTCAACACCTCACCAGATCCCTCCTCAGCCCTAGATCCAGCCCAGATCTCCTCCGGAATCCAGCCCAGATCCATCTCAATCCAGCTCATATCCCTTCCATATCCTGACCGGATCCCCTCCAGATCCAGCCCAGATCCCCAACCAGATCCTTTTCAGATCCTTGCCAGCTCAACACCTCACCAGATCCCTTCTCACCCCTAGATCCAGCCCAGATCCCCGCTCCCCAATCCCGGCCCCCAGCCTCAAATCCTCTGTTCCCCTCCCTTTTTCTTTCTCCTCTCAGTGTTTTATTGGGGGTGGCTGAGGGAGGGGATGGCTGGCTGGGGGGGGTGTCCCTGTAGCCCAGATCCAGCCCAGATTGATCTCAATCCAGCCCAGATCCCCTCCAGATCCCCTCTGGATCCAGCTCATAGCCCCTCCAGATCTCCTCCAGCTCCAGCTCAGATCTCCTCCAGATCCCCTCCAGATCCAGCTCATAATCCCTCCAGATCCTGTCCAGATCTCCTCCAGATCCAGTTCCTATCTCCTCCAGATCCCCTCCAGATCCCCTCCAGATCCAGCTCATATCCCCTCCAGATCCCTTCCAGATCCAGCTCATATCCCCTCCAGCTCCAGCGCAGAATTTCCTCCAGATCCTGTCCAGATCCTTTCCAGCTCAGATCCTTTCCAGATCCTGTCCAGATCTTCTCCAGATCCAGCTCATAATCCCTCCAGATCCAGTTCCTATCTCCTCCAGATCCCCTCCAGGTCCCTTCCAGATGCAGCCCAGATCCCCAGCTCCCCTTTCTCCTCTCAGTGTTTCGTTAGGTGGGGGGGGGGTGTTAGGTGGTGGTGGGGGAGGGAGGCTGGCTCGGGGTGGGGGGGGGGGTGGTGCTGGCTGGGGGAGGGGGTCCCTGGGGTGCTGACCACCCCCCCCCCGTGCCCTGTGCCCCCTCCCCAGCTGTCTGAGAACCCTCCCAACCACATCCTCTTCCTGACCAACCTGCCCGAGGAGACCAACGAGCTGATGCTCTCCATGCTCTTCAACCAGTAGGGGCTGGGGGCTGCATTTGGGGCTGGGGGCTTGGGCTGCATTTGGGGCTGGGGGGAGTGAATCTGGGGCTGGGGGAGATGAATTTGAGTCTGGGGGCTTGATTTGGGTCGGGGGCGGATTAGATCCTCCTTTCCTTGCTGTCCGCTTTGGGTCTGGATTTGGGTCTGGGGGCTTAGATTTGAGTCTGGGGGGATGGATCTGAGTCTGGGGGAGATGAATTTGAGTCTGGGGGCTTCGATTTGGGTCTGGGGGGGTCGGATTGGATCCTCCTTTCCTCGCTGTCCGCTTTGGGTCTGGGGGCTTAGATTTGAGTCTGGGAGGATGGATCTGAGTCTGAGGGCTTCAATTTGGGTCTGGGGGCTTGATTTGGGTCTGGGGGATGGATCTGAGTCTGGGGGCTTCGATTTGGGTCTGGGGGCTTCGATTTGGGTCTGGGGGTCAGATTGGATCCTCCTTTCCTCGCTGTCCGCTTTGGGTCTGGGTGCTTAGATTTGAGTCTGGGGGGATGGATCTGAGTCTGGGGGCTTCGATTTGGGTCTGGGGGCTTCGATTTGGGTCTGGGGGATGGATCTGAGTCTGGGGGCTTCAATTTGGGTCTGGGGCTCCTTTGGGTCTTGATCCTCCTGTCACTGTCTGCTTTGGGTCTGGGGGCTTAGATTTGAGTCTGGGGGATGGATCTGGGTTGGGGGCTTCGATTTGGGTCGGGGGTCAGATTGGATCCTCCTTTCCTCGCTGTCTGCTTTGGGTCTGGGGGCTTAGATGAGTTGGGGGATGGATCTGGGGGCTTCGATTTGGGTCTGGGGGTTCGGATTGGGTCCTTCTTTCCTTTCACTTTGGGTCTGGATTTGGGTCTGGGGGCTTGATTTTGGTCTGGGGGATTTGGGTCTGGGGGCTTCGGTTTCGATTTGGGTCTGGGGGATGGATCTGAGTCTGGGGGCTTGGATTTGGGTCTGGGGGCTTCGATTTGGGTCTGGGGGGGTTGGATTGGATCCTCCTTTCCTTGCTGTCCGCTTTGGGTCTGGATTTGGGTCTGGGGGCTTCGATTTGGGTCTGGGGGGGTCGGATTGGATCCTCCTTTCCTCGCTCTCCGCATTGCAATCGCTTTCAGCCACCTTTACCTCTCGGAGCCGCGGAGGGAGGGGGCGGGAGGGGGGCGGCTCGGGGTGGGGGCTTCCCTATTTGAGGAGGGGGTCTCTGTGAATTTGGGGAGGGGTCTCCTTGACCTTCCCCCCTTTTTGCTGCCCCCTCCCCTTCCCCAGGTTCCCTGGCTTCAAGGAGGTGAGGCTGGTGCCGGGCCGCCACGACATCGCCTTCGTGGAGTTCGACAGCGAGGTGCAGGCCGGCGCCGCCCGCGACGCCCTCCAGGGCTTCAAGATCACCCAGAGCAACGCCATGAAGATCTCCTTCGCCAAGAAGTGACCTCCCCCGGCCCCCCCCTTGGCGACCCCAGACCCAATTCCCACCCCTCACCCCCCCCCCCGGGCTGAGAAACCCCCTCCCCAATTCCCCCCTCCCTCCCCTCCCTTCTCCTCCCTTCCCCTCTCTCTCTCTCCGCTGCCTTCCTCTCCCGAAGGTAAGTTGGGCTCAAGGGAGGCTGCCCCCACCCCCACCCCCCTTTTGGACCCCTCCCCTTTTTAGCCCCCCCTCCCTCTTTGTGTCCCCCTCCCCTCTTTTGTGTCCCCCCTCCTCTCTTTTGTTGCCCCCCTCCCCTCTTTGTTCCTCTCTCTTCTCTTTCCCCTTCTTCTTTTTCTCCCTCTCCTCTTTCCCCCTCCCCCTCCTTGTTAGCTCCTCCCCATCCTTGTTAGCTCCTCCCCCTCCTTGTTAGCCCCTCCCCTGCCTGTTAGCCCCTCCCTCTTTCTTAGCCCGCCCCCTTATTTACCCCCACCTTTTTATCCCCTGCCTTTTTAGTGCCTCCTCCTCCTTAGCTCCTCCCCCTCCTTGTTACCCCCTCCTCCTCATTAGCTCCTCCCCCTCGTTGTAAGCCCCTCCTCTCCCTGTTAGCCCCTCCCTCTTTATTTACCCCCTGCTTTTTTTGCCCTCTCCCTTTTTAGCCCCTCCCCCTCCTTTTCAGCCCCCTTTTTTTGGCCCCTCCCCCTTTTTCCCTTTCCTCCCTTTTTGGGCCTCTCCCCCTTTTGCCCCTTCCCCTTTTTAACCCTCCCCTTTGTTCCCCTTCCTCTCTTTTCTTCTCCCTTATTTTTGCCCCCTCCCCTTTTTATCTCCTCCCCTTTTATCCCCTCTCCTTTTTGCCCCTCCCCCTTTTAGCCCCTCCCCCTTATTTTGCCCACTCCCTCCTTTTATTACCCCCTCCCCTTTTTCCCCCTTCTCCCCTTTTTTCCCTCCCTTTCCCCCCCTTTGTTACCCCCTCCCCATTTTTACCCCCTCCCCCTCTCCCTCCCCATTCCCCCTCCCCCAGCATTGTACCCAGGGTCTCTCTGCAGACATTGCACCTGGAGCCTTCTCTTGCCCCCTCCTCAAAATAAACGCCCCCCCACCCATTGTCTTCAACTGTTTCAACCCTTGGGGGGGGCAGTGTGGGGGATAGGGGGCCTGAAATTGGGGCGGGGGGGCAATAGGGGGGCTGAAATTGAGGGCTGGGGGCGTGGGGAGGGGTCCACAGACCCGAAAGGGAGCCTTTAGTTTGGGGCGGGGCAGGGATTGGGGAGGTGGGCTTCAGCTCGGGGGGGGGGCGGTGGCTGAGGAGGGACTTTAGGACCCAGGAGGTGGCGACGCCGCCGCCGCCGCCCTCTCCCTGCGGCCCGGGTCCTGGCACGGCCCCCGCCGCGCATGCGCACAGGCGCCAGAAGTCGCCGCGCCGGCCGCCGCCATATTGCTTGCCAGGCCCTTCAATACGGCGCCTCTGGGGCCCCTCCCCTCGCATGCGTGCCAGGCCCTTTTTATTTTGCCGTACGGCGCCGCTCTCCGCGCATGCGCCGCAAAGCGCCGGAAGCGGCAGGCTGGGCGCCGCCATAGTGCTTCCCGCTCGCTTCCGTACGGCCCGGCAGGGGCAGCGGCGGCGGCGTTAGGAGGGAGGAAGCGGCGGCGGCGGTGGGGCCCAGCCCAGCCCGGCCCGGCCCGGCCCGGTCCGGCGGCTCCAGCCATGTCCGAGACCTACGGTGGGTCCGCGGAGGGGGGAGGGGCTCGGGGGCGGAGGGCTCGGGGGAGGGGAGGGGGAAGAGGAGGGGGCAGAGGGTGGAAGGGGGAAGGGCTGGGAGGGGTCCGGGGTCCGCCTCGGGGGGGCTGCGAGGCCTCCCTCGGCTCGCTAAAGGGGGTCTGGGGTCCCTCTTTTGGGTCTGGGGTCCCTCCAAGGGGGTCTGCAAGGACCTCTCAGGCTTCTCTAGGGGGGGTCTGGGGTCCCTCTTTTGGGTCTGGGGTCTCTCTGTTGGGTCTGGGGTCCCTCCAAGGGGGTCTGCAAGGACCTCTCAGGCTTCTCTATTGGGTCTGGGCTCTCTCTATTGGGTCTGGGGTCTCTCCAAGGGGGTCTGCAAGGACCTCTCAGGCTTCTCTATTGGGTCTGGGCTCTCTCTATTGGGTCTGGGGTCTCTCCAAGGGGGTCTGCAAGGACCTCTCAGGCATTTCTACTGGGTCTGGGGTCTCTCTATTGGGTCTGGGGTCCCTCTGGGGGGGTCTGCAAGGACCTCTCAGGCTTCTCTATTGGGTCTGGGGTCTCTCTGTTGGGTCTGGGGTCCCTCCAAGGGGGTCTGTAAGGACCTCTCAGGCTTCTCTATTGGGTCTGGGGTCTCTCTAGGGGGGATCTGGGTTCCCCATATTGGGTCTGGGGACCTTTCTGGGTCAGATTTGAACCTTTTTGAGTCCTTTTGGGTTCATTTTGGTCTTTTTGGGTCCTTTTTGTGTCGCTTTTGGCCCTTTTTGGGCCCTTTTTGGGTCCAGTTGGGTCCTTTTTGGCCCTTTTTGGGTCCAGTTGGGTCCTTTTTGGCCCTTTTTGGGTCCAGTTGGGTCCTTTTTGGCCCTTTTTGGGTCCAGTTGGGTCCTTTTTGGCCCTTTTTGGGTCCAGTTGGGTCCTTTTTGGCCCTTTTTGGGTCCTTTTTGGTTCCTTTTGGGTCCAGTTCAACCGATTTTGGGTCCAGTTTGGCCCTTTTTGGGTCCTTTTTGGGTCCAGTTTGGCCCTTTTTGGGTCCTTTTTGGGTCCAGTTTGGCCCTTTTTGGGCCCTTTTGGTTCCTTTTGGGTCCAGTTTGGGATTTTGGGTCCAGTTTGGCCCTTTTTGGGTCCTTTTTGGGTCCAGTTTGGCCCTTTTTGGGTCCTTTTTGGGTCCAGTTTGGCCCTTTTTTGGGTCCAGTTTGGCCCTTTTTGGGTCCAGTTTGGCCCTTTTTGGCCCTTTTTGGGTCCTTTTTGGGTCCAGTTTGGCCCTTTTTGGGCCCTTTTTGGGCCCTTTTTGGGTCCAGTTGGGTCCTTTTTGGCCCTTTTTGGGTCCAGTTGGGTCCTTTTTGGCCCTTTTTGGGTCCTTTTTGGTTCCTTTTGGGTCCTTTTTGGGTCCAGTTCAACCGATTTTGGGTCCAGTTTGGCCCTTTTTGGGTCCTTTTTGGGTCCAGTTTGGCCCTTTTTGGGCCCTTTTTGGGCCCTTTTTGGGTCCAGTTTGGGCCTTTTGGGCCCTTTTTGGGTCCTTTTTGGGTCCTTTTTGGGCCCTTTTTGGGCCCTTTTTGGGTCCAGTTTGGGCCTTTTGGGCCCTTTTTGGGTCCTTTTTGGGTCCAGTTTGGCCCATTTTGGGTCCTTTTTGGGTCCAGTTTGACCCATTTTGGGTCCTTTTTGGGTCCTTTTTGGCCCCTTTTTGGGTCCTTTTTGGCCCTTTTTGGCCCTTTTTGGGTCCTTTTTGGGTCCTTTTTGGGCCCTTTTTGGGTCCTTTTTGGGCCCTTTTGGGTCCTTTTTGGGTCCTTTTTGGCCCTTTTTGGGTCCTTTTGGGTCCTTTTTGGGCCCTTTTTGGGCCCTTTTTGGGCCCTTTTTGGCCCTTTTTGGGCCCTTTTTGGGCCCTTTTTGGGTCCAGTTTGACCGATTTTGGGTCCTTTTTGGGTCCTTTTTGGGTCCTTTTTGTCCTTTTTGGCCCTTTTTGGGCCCTTTTTGGGTCCTTTTTGGGTCCTTTTTGGGTCCTTTTTGGGCCCTTTTTGGGTCCTTTTTGGGCCCTTTTTGGGTCCTTTTTTGGGTCCTTTTTGGGTCCTTTTTGGTCCTTTTTGGGTCCTTTTTGGGTCCTTTTGGTCCTTTTGGGTCCTTTTTGGGTCCTTTTTGGGTCCTTTGGGTCCTTTTTGGGTCCTTTTTGGCCTTTTTGGGTCCTTTTTGGGCCCTTTTTGGGTCCTTTTTGGCCCTTTTTTGGGCCCTTTTGGTCCTTTTGGGTCCTTTTTGGGTCCTTTTTGGGTCCTTTTTGGGTCCTTTTTGGGTCCTTTTTGGGTCCTTTTTGGGTCCTTTTTGGGTCCTTTTTGGGTCCTTTTGGGTCCTTTTGGGCCCTTTTTGGGTCCTTTTTGGGCCCTTTTTGGGTCCTTTTTGGGTCCTTTTTGGCCCTTTTTGGGTCCTTTTTGGGCCTTTTGGCCCTTTTTGGGTCCTTTTTGGTCCCCCTTTTGGGTCCTTTTGGGCCTTTTTGGGGGTCCTTTTGTCCTTTTTGGGTCTTTTTGGGTCCTTTTTGGGTCCTTTTTGGGTCCTTTTTGGGTCCTTTTTGGGTCCTTTTTGGGTCCTTTTTGGCCCTTTTTGGGCCCTTTTTGGGTCCTTTTTGGGTCCTTTTTGGGTCCTTTTGGGTCCTTTTTGGGTCCAGTTCAACCGATTTTGGGTCCTTTTTGGGTCCTTTTTGGGTCCTTTTTGGGTCCTTTTTGGGTCCAGTTCAACCAATTTTGGGTCCTTTTTGGGTCCTTTTTGGGTCCAGTTGGATCCTTTTTGGGCCCTTTTTGGGCCCTTTTTGGGCCCTTTTTGGGTCCTTTTTGGGTCCAGTTCGGTCGGTTTTGGGTCCTTTTGGGGTCCAGTTCGATCCTTTTGGGGTCCAATTTGATCCTTTTTGGGTCTGCTTTGGGTGATTTTGGGTCTGCTTTGGCCCTTTTTGGGTCTCTCTTGCCTCCCCCCAGACTTCCTCTTCAAGTTCCTGGTGATCGGCAGCGCCGGCACCGGCAAGTCCTGCCTGCTGCACCAGTTCATCGAGAACAAATGTGAGGCTGGGGGCTCCCTGGGGGACCCCTCCCCACCCCCTCCCCCTCCCTCCCCTCCGCAGGGGGGCAGAAACGAGGAGGTTTGGGGCTTCAAAGGCTTGGGGAGGAAGCTGGGGGAGGGGGAGGTGATGTGGGGGAGGGGGCTGGGGGTGGGGGCACTGAGGGGAGGGTGGGGGGCACTGAGGAGGGGTGGGGGCTCTGGGGTTGGGGGCACTGAGGGGGGGGTGGTGGGAGGGGCTGGGGGTAGTAGGGGAGGGGTGGGGGCACTGAGGGGGGGGGTGGGGGCAGTGAGGAGGGAGAGGTTGGGGGCACTGAGGAGGGGTGGGGGCTCTGGGGCTTGGGGGCACTGAGGGGAGGGGGTGGGGGCACTGAGGGGAGGGGGTTGGGGGAGGGGCTGGAGTTGAGGGAGGGGCTTGGGGGCACTGAGGGGGAGGGTGGGGGGACACTGGGGGAAGGTGTGGGGGGCAATGAGGGGGAGGGAGTTGGGGGCCAGTAGAGGGGGTTGGGGTCACTGGGGGAGGGGCTTGGGGTCACTTGGGAGGGGTTGGGGGCAGTGAGGGGGAGGGTCGAGGAGGAAGGGGGAGGGGCTTGGGGCACGGAGGGGAGGGGTCGGCGGGGAAGGGGGCGGGGCTGGAAGCTCTGGGGGCGGGGCTTGGGGTCCTCTAGGAGGTTTTGGGTCTATTTGTGGCTCTTTTGGGTCCCTGGGGCAGGTTTTTGGGGCTGATTTGGAGGTTTTTGGGTCCCTGGGGCAGGTTTTGGGTCCCTGGGGCAGGTTTTTGGGTCTGATTTGGAGGATTTTGGGTCCCTGGGGCAGATTTTTGGGGCTGATTTGGAGGTTTTTGGGTCCCTGGGACAGGTTTTTGGGGCTGATTTGGAGGCTTTTGGGTCCCTGGGGCAGGTTTTTGGGGCTGATTTGGAGGCTTTTGGGTCCCTGGGGCAGGTTTTTGGGGCTGATTTGGAGGTTTTTGGGTCCCTTGGGCAGGTTTTTGGGGCTGATTTGGAGGATTTTGGGTCCCTGGGGCAGGTTTTTGGGGCTGATTTGGAGGCTTTTGGGTCCCTGGGACAGGTTTTTGGGGCTGATTTGGAGGCTTTTGGGTCCCTGGGGCAGGTTTTGTGTCCCTGGGACAGGTTTTTGGGGCTGATTTAGAGGTTTTTGGGTCCCTGGGATAGGTTTTTGGGGCTGATTTGGAGGTTTTTGGGTCCCTGGGGCAGGTTTTGGGTCCCTGGGGCAGGTTTTTGGGGCTGATTTGGAGGTTTTTGGGTCCCTTGGGCAGGTTTTTGGGGCTGATTTGGAGGATTTTGGGTCCCTGGGGCAGGTTTTTGGGGCTGATTTTGAGGTTTTTGGGTCCCTGGGGCAGGTTTTGGGTCCCTGGGGCAGGTTTTTGGGGCTGATTTGGAGGTTTTTGTGTCCCTGGGGCAGGTTTTTGGGGCTGATTTGGAGGCTTTTGGGTCCCTGGGGCAGGTTTTTGGGGCTGATTTGGAGGTTTTTGGGTCCCTGGGACAGGTTTTTGGGGCTCATTTGGAGGATTTTGTGTCCCTGGGGCAGGTTTTTGGGGCTGATTTGGAGGTTTTTGGGTCCCTGGGGCAGGTTTTGGGTCCCTGGGGCAGATTTTTGGGGCTGATTTGGAGGTTTTTGGGTCCCTGGGGCAGGTTTTTGGGGCTGATTTGGAGGTTCTTGGCTCTCTGGGGAGGTTTTTGGGGCTGATTTGGAGGTTTTTGGGTCCCTGGGGCAGGTTTTTGGGGCTGATTTGGAGGTTTTTGGGTCCCTGGGGCAGGTTTTTGGGGCTGATTTGGGGTTCTTGGCTCTCTGGGGAGGTTTTTGGGGCTGATTTGGGCCTTTTTGGGTCCTCCTGCTGCAGTCAAGCAGGATTCCAACCACACCATCGGGGTGGAGTTTGGCTCCAAGGTGGTCAACGTGGGAGGCAAAACTGTCAAGCTGCAGATCTGGGACACTGCAGGGCAGGAGAGATTCAGGTAAGGGCCCCCCAAAACCCCCCAAAACCACTCAGGAATGGTTAAAACCTCTCAGAACCCCTCCAAGGCCCTCCCAGACCCCTTCCAAGTGCTTCCAACCCTCAAACCCACTTCAGAACCCTTGGGCAGAGGCTTCCAAGCAGCTCAGCCCCTGGCTGGTGATGGTTTTGGGGCCATTTCCTGTCTTTTGGGAGACCCCAGGCCTCCAAGGGCTGAGTCTGGGCCTTAAAAGAGTCCATTTGGGGGCTCCAGGCCTCCTGAACCCCCAAGTTTTGCCCCCCAGGGCCCCCAAAAATGACCTTTTGGGGGGGAGAGCCTCTAAAAAGCTTCAATTTGGGGCTCCTGGGGCTGGGGGCTGAGGGGTCCTGGGGGCTGAAGGCTTCTGGGGCTGGGGGCTCTGAGAGGGTCTGGGGGTGGGGGCTCCTCTGGGCTGGGGGTGGAGTCTTGGGGGTCCTGGGGCTGGGGTCTGGGGGCTCTAGGGGGGGGGCTGAGGGGGTCTGGAGGTGGAGGGGCTCCTGGGGGCTGAAGGCTTTTGGCTCTGAGGGGGTCCTGGGGGTCCTGGGGGTGGGAGTCTGGGGGCCCTGGGGATGGGGTCCTGGGGCTGGGGTCTTGGGGCTGGGGGCCTGAGTTCTCCTGGGGCTGGGGGCTGAGAGGGGGTCCTGGGGGTGGGGTCTGGGGGACCCTGGAGCCTCCTGGGTGCTGTGGGGCTGGGGGCTCTTGGGGCTGGGGGCTGAAGGCTTCTGGCTCTGAGGGGAGTTCAGGTTGGATTGGGGGGGGGGGAGGGTCTCCTGACCTCTGGCTGGGTGTGGTGGGGTCTCTCCCCTCCCCCTCCCCTCCCCCCAGGTCAGTCACCAGGAGCTACTACCGGGGGGCCGCCGGCGCCCTGCTGGTTTATGACATCACCAGGTGGGGACCCCCTGAGCCCCCTGACCCCCCCTGGGGGGGGATGGGATATGGGGGGGGAAGGGGGTCCTGGGGGTGGGAGGGCTCCTGGGGCTGGGGGCTGAAGGCTTCTGGCTCTGAGGGCTCCTGGGGGTCCTAGGGGTGGGATCCTGGGGGTCCTGGGGGTGAGGGCTGAGAGGGGTCCTGAGGGTGGGGGCTGGGGGCTCCTGGGGCTGGGGGCTCCTGGGGCTGGGGTCTGGGGCTCCTGGGGCTGGGGGCTCCTGGGGTGGGGGTCAGGGGGCTCCTGGGGCTGGGGGCTCCTGGGGCTGGGGGTGAAGGGGCTCTGAGGGCTCCTGGGAGTCCTGGGGCTGAGGGGGACTCCTGGGCTGGGGTTCAGAGGGCTCCTGGGGCTGGGGCTCCTGGCTCTGGGGCTCCTGGGGGAGTCCTGGGGCTGGGGGCTCAGAGGCTCCTGGGGCTGGGGCTCCTGGGGCTGGGGCAGAGGCTCCTGGGAGTCCTGGGGCTGAGGGCTGAGAGGCTCCTGGGGCTCAGAGGGCTCCTGGGGCTGGGGCTCCTGGGGCTGGGGGCTCCTGGGGCTGGGGGCTCCTGGGGCTGGGGGCTGAATGTTTCTGGCTCTGAGGAGCTCCTGGGGGTTCAGGGGGTGGGGGCTGGGAGGGTTTCTGGGGCTGGGGGCTCCTGGGGCTGGGGGCTGAATGTTTCTGGCTCTGAGGAGCTCCTGGGGTTCAGGGGTGGGGGCTGGAAGGGCTCCTGGGGCTGGGGGCTCCTGGGGCTGGGGGCTCCTGGGGTGGGGTCTGGGGGCTCCTGGGGCTGGGGCTGGGGCTGAAGGCTTCTGGCTCTGAGGAGCTCCTGGGGGTTCAGGGGTGGGGGCTGGGAGGGTTTCTGGGGCTGGGGTCTCTGAGGGGGCTGGGGGTTCAGGGGGATCTTGGGGCTCCTGGGGCTGGGGGCTCCTGGGGGTGGGGGCTCAGAGGGCTCCTGGGTCTGGGGGCTCCTGGGTCTGGGGCTGGGGGCTCCTGGGGGTGGGGGCTCCTGGGGGTGGGGGCTCCTGGGGGTGGGGGCTCCTGGGGGTGGGGGCTGGGGGCTGAAGGCTTCTGGCTCTGAGGAGCTCCTGGGAGTCCTGGGGCTGAGGGCTGAGAGGGCTCCTGGGGCTGGGGGCTCCTGGGGGGTGGGAGCTGAAGGCTCCTGGGGGTGGGGGGGCTGGGGGGGGGTCCCTGGGGCCTGCAGCTGAGCCTTTTTGGGGGTGGGGGCAGCAGGGAGACCTACAACGCCCTGACCAACTGGCTGGGGGACGCCCGGAGCCTGGCCAGCCCCAGCATCGTCATCATCCTCTGCGGCAACAAGAAGGACCTGGAGCCCGACAGGGAGGTCACCTTCCTGGAGGCCTCCAGGTTTGCCCAGGAGAATGGTGAGGAGGGGGCCCGGGGGCTAGGGGGCTGGGGGGCCCCGAGGGCATGGGGGGGTGGGAGACATCCCGGGAGGGGATGGGGAGGAGGCGAAGGGGAGGGGAGGGAGAAGGGGGGGGAGGGAAGGAAGAGGGGGAAGGAGAGGGGAGGGGAAGGAGAGGGGAGGGGAAGGGGAAAGGAAGGGGGAAGGGAAGGAGGGGAGGGGAAGAGAAGGGGAAGGGGAGGGAAGGAAGAGGGAAGGAGAGGGGAGGGGAAGGGAGGGGGAGGGGAAGGGGAGGGAGGGGAAGGGGGAGGGGAGGGAAGGAAGGAGGGGAAGGGGGGAGGGGAGGGGAGGGAAGGAAGGGGGAGGGGAGGGGAAGGGGAGGGAAGGGGAGGGAGGGGAAGGGAAGGGGGAGGGGGAAGGGGAGGGGGAGGGGAGGGGAAGGGGGAGAGAAGGAAGGGGAGGGAAGAGAGGAAGGGGAAGGAGGGGGAGGGGAAGGAGGGGAGGGGAGGGAGGGGAGAAGGAAGGGGGAGGGGAAGGAAGGAAGGAGGGAGGGAAGGGGGGGAAGGGAAGGAGGGGGGAAGGGGAAGGGGAAAGGAGGGAAAGGGGAGGGGAGGGAAGGAGAGGGAAAGGGAGAGGGGGGGGAAGGAGAGGGAAAGGAGAGGGGAGGGGAAGGGGAAGGGGAAGGGAAGGACAGGAGGGGAAGGGAAGGGAAGGACAGGAGGGGAGAGGGAAATGGGGAAGGGGGCCTAGGGGACCCCAAGGGGTGGGGGGCAGAGGGAATGGGAAGGGGAAGGGAAGGGCAGGGGGAGGGGGAGAATGGGGAGGAGGGGGCCCGGGGGTCTGCAAGGGGCTGAGGGGGTGGGGAGACCCCAGGAGGGGATGGGAGGAGGGAAGAGGGAAGGGAAGACCTGGAGGTGCTGGAGACCTGCAGCCCCCTGCCCCTCCCCCAGCCCCCGGAGCCCCCTGGAGCCCCCAGCCCCCATCCTGCCCCCTCAGAGACCCCCTGAGACCCCCTCGAGTCCCCCTGTGACCCCCAGCCCCCTCTTGAGACCTCATCCCCCTGCCCCTCCCCCCCTGAGCCCCTCCTGAACCCCCAGCCCCCAAGCCCTCCTGACCTCATCCTGCCCCCCCCCTGCCCCTCCCCAGCCCCCCTGGAGCCCCCTCTGCCCCTCCCCAGCCCCCTGAGCCCCTCCCCCCAGCCCCCTGCCCCCCTGCCCCCCTCCCCAGCCCCCTGGAGCCCCTCCTGAGCCCCCAGCCCCCCTCCTGCCCTCCCCAGCCCCCTGGAGCCCCCCAGAGCCCCCAGCCCCCCCTGCCCCCTCCCCAGCCCCTCCCGAGCCCCCAGCCCCCTTCCTGCCCCCCCCCAGAGCTGATGTTCCTGGAGACCAGTGCCCTGACCGGGGAGAACGTGGAGGAGGCCTTCCTGAAGTGTGCCAGAAGCATCCTCAACAAGATCGAGGCTGGTACGGGGGAGGGGCTGGGGGCGGGGGAGGGGCTGGGGAGAGCTGGGGCAGGGGCTGGGGGGCGCTAGAGAGGGAGGGGGGGGGCTCAGGGGGGGTTAGAGGGCACTGGGGAGGGGGATTTGGGTCGGGGGGGTGGAGGTTTGGGGCCCTCCAGGGCAGGCTGGGGGGGGGGCTGGGGAGGGGCTGGGGGGCACTGGGTGGGCCCCGGGGGGGTGGTGCTGAGCCCCCGGGGTGGTGCTGAGCCCCGGGGTGGTGCTGTGCAGGGAGCTGGACCCCCGGATGGGCCCAGGGGGTGAGCCCCGGGGTGGTGCTGAGCCCCGGGGGGTGGTGCTGTGCAGGGGAGCTGGACCCGGACCGGATGGGCTCCAGGGGGTGGTGCTGAGCCCCCGGGGGTGGTGCTGAGCCCCCCGCGGGTGGTGCTGTGCAGGGGAGCTGGACCCGGACCGGATGGGCTCCGGGGGGGGGTGGTGCTGAGCCCCCTGGGGGGTGGTGCTGAGCCCCCCGCGGGTGGTGCTGTGCAGGGGAGCTGGACCCGGACCGGATGGGCTCCGGGGGGGGGTGGTGCTGAGCACCCGGGGGTGGTGCTGAGCCCCGGGGGGTGGTGCTGTGCAGGGGAGCTGGACCCGGACCGGATGGGCTCCGGCATTCAGTACGGTGAAGCTTCCCTGCGGCAGCTGCGGCAGCCCAGAGCCAGCCCCGGCCCCGGCCGGCAGCACTGCGCCTGCTGAGGCCCCGCCCCCCTACGCGGTGAGGCCCCGCCCCCCTCCCCCGAGACCCCGCCCCCCCCGAGACGCTTCCCTGTGCGACTTCCCCTTGAGAGCCTTCCCTGCCCTGGGACTCCTCCCCCTGGTGTGACTCCTCCCCACCGCGGTGAGGCTCCTCCCCCCCTGCTGAGACTCCTCCCCCCTGAGCCGCCCCCAGACCCGCACTGAGCCCCCCCTGAGCCCCCAGACCCACACTGAGCCCCCCAAGCCCCCCCCGAGCCCCCAGACCCACAGTGAGGCCCCTTGAGCCCCCAGACCCACAGTCAGCCCCCTGAGCCCCACACTGAGCCCCCCCGAGCCCCCAGACCCACACTGAGCCCCCAAGCCCCCAGACCCACAGTGAGGCCCCTTGAGCCCCCAGACCCACACTGAGCCCCCTGAGCCCCACAGACCCACAGTCAGCCCCCTGAGCCCCACACTGAGCCCCCTGAGCCCCACAGACCCACAGTCAGCCCCCAGACCCCCACACTGAGCCCCCTGAGCCCCCGACCCACACTGAGCCCCCAAGCCCCCAGACCCACAGTGAGCCCCCGAGCCCCCTGAGCCCCCGACCCACACTGAGCCCCCAAGCCCCCAGACCCACAGTGAGCCCCCGAGCCCCCTGAGCCCCCGACCCACACTGAGCCCCTCCAAGCCCCCAGACCCACAGTGAGCCCCCCCCTCACCCCCCAAAACTCTCTCTCTCTTTCTTTCCCCCTCCCAGGTCCCTGTGCTGAGCCACCCCCAGGACCACCCCCCCCAGGACCCCTCCCCAGCTTCCCCCTTCACTGCTGCCTGGACTGAACCCAGCTGGCTGCAGCGCCCTCCCCACATTTCCCCTCTGGTGCCCCCCGGGGGGGATATTTTGGGGTCCTGAGGGGGGGGGAGAGACTCCTGGGGGGGGGAGGGGCTGGGGGCAGGTTGTCTGGGGCCCCCCCCTCAATTTGGGGGGGGGTGTCTTCTGCTCCTCCTCTTTATTTATTGCACTTGGGGGAGGGGGGGGGGAGGGGGCTGGGGAGGGCTTGCCCACCCCTCCCCCACCCCCCCACAGCCTCTCCCCACATTTCCCCTCCCCCCCCCCAAGCTCCCCCCAAGCTGTGCAGACCAAGCCCCTCACCCTCCCCCCCCCTTGGGGACATAAAGGTTGGGGATTTGCAGAGCTGAGGCTGCTGCTTGGGGCTGGGGGGGGTGGGGGGTTGGGCAAGGTTGGGTTGGCCAAGGTTGGGTTGGGTTGAGTAGGTCAAGGTGGGTTGGGTTGGCCAAGGCTGGGTTGAGTTGGGTTGGCCAAGGTTGGGTTGGATTGGCCAAGGCTGGGTTGAGTTGGGTTGGGCAAGGTTGGGTTGGGTTGAGTAGGTGAAGGTGGGTTGGGTAAGGTTGGGTTGGGTTGAGTAGGTCAAGGTGGGTTGGGTTGGCCAAGGCTGGGTTGAGTTGGGCTGGGCAAGGTTGGGTTGGATTGGCCAAGGCTGGGTTGAGTTGGGTTGGGCAAGGTTGGGTTGGGCAAGGTTGGGTTGGGTTGAGTAGGTCAAGGTGGGTTGGGTTGGCCACGGCTGGGTTGAGTTGGGTTGGGCAAGGTTGGGTTGGCCAAGGTTGGGTTGGGTTGAGTAGGTCAAGGTGGGTTGGGTTGGCCAAGGCTGGGTTGAGTTGGGTTGGGCAAGGTTGGGTTGAGTTGGGCAGGGTCGGGGTAGGTTGGGTTGGGTGAGTTGGGCAGGGTCGGGGTAGGTTGGGTTGGGTGAGTTGGGCAGGGTCGGGGTAGGTTGGGTTGGGCAGGGTTGGCCAAGGCTGGGTTGAGTTGGGCATAGTTGGCCAAGGCTGGGTTGGGTTGGGTTGGCCAAGGTTGAGTTGGGTTGATCAAGGTTGGGTTGGATTGGGTTGGGTGGGTCGAGGCTGATTGGATTCAGTTGGGTTAACCAACGTTGGGTTGGCCATGGTTGAGGTGGCCAAGGTTTGGGTTGAGTAGGGTTGGGTTGGCCAAGGTAGGGTTGAGTTGGGTTGGTCAAGGTTGGATTGGGCATGGTTGGTTGGGTTGGCCATGGTTGGGTAGCTTTGGGTTGGGTAGGCCAAGGTTAGGTAGAGTTGGATTGGCCAGGGTTGGGTTGGGTTGGCCATGGTTGGGTTGGCCAAGGTCGGCCTGGCCCCGGCTGGGTCTCTCCAGGCCTCTCCTGCAGCTTTTGCTCTTTTATTGCCAAACCACCACACAAAAAAGTCTCAAACTGGGGACACCCCCCCCCCCCAAGTGACCGAGTCCCAACCCCCCCCAGCCCCTCCCCCAGCCCCCAGAGCACCAAACCCCCGGGAGGGGCCTGGCCCCCTTCCCCCTCCCCCCCCAATGGCTTCATTTTGGGGTGAAAAAGGCCAAGTTGGAGGCTTGGAAGGGGGGGGAAGGAGAGAGGGAAAGGATTTTGGGGTCCCCCTGCGAGTTAAGGCAACTTTGGGGCTCCGGGGAGCCCCCAAGGAGGGCGGGGGGGGGGGGAAAGCATTTTGAGGGATTTGGGGGAAAATCTGGGAATTGGGGAGAAAACTTGGGAATTTGAGAGGGAAATTGGGAGAAATTTGGGGAATTTTGAATTTGATAATTTGGGAGAAAATTTGGGAGAAATTTGGGGAAATTGGAAGGAAAATTGAGAGTTTGGGAGGGAATTTGGGAGAAAATTAGAAATTTGAGAATTTGGGAGAAAATCTATTAATTTGGGAGAAAAATTGGGAATTTGGGAGAAAATCTGAGGATTTGGGAGGGAAATTGGGAGAAATTTGGGGAATTTGGGAGAAATTTAGGAGAAATTTGAGGAGAATTTGAGAATTTCAGAGCAAATTTGAGAATTTGGGAGGAAATTTGGGGAATTTTGAAGACAATTTGGGAATTTGGGAGAAAGATTGGAAATTTGGGAGAAAATTTGAGATAAATTTGGGAGAAATTTAGGAGAAATTTGAGAATTTGGGAGAAAAAATTGGAATTTGGGAGGAAATTTGGGAGAAAAAAGGGAATCTGGGAGAAATTTGGGGAAATTTTAATTATGGAGGGAATTTGGGAGAAATTGGGAGGAAAATTGGGGAAATTTGGGAGAAATTTAGGAGTAATTTGGGGAGAATTTGAAAATTTGGGAGAAAACTGGAATTTTGGAGAAATTCGAAGGATTTGGGAGGGAAATTGGGTGAAATTTTGGGGAATTTGGGAGAAATTTAGGAGGACTTAGAATTTCAGAGCAAATTTGTGAGGAAATTTGGCGAATTTTGAAGAGAATTTGAGAATTTGGGAGAAATTTGAGGAGAATTTGAGAATTTGGGAGAAAACCTGATAATTTGGGAGAAAAATTGAGATAAATTTGGGGAATTTGGGAGAAAATGAGGAGAAATTTGAGGAGAATTTGAGAATTTCAGAGCAAATGTGGGAATCTGGGAGGAAACTTGGGAAATTTTGAGGAGAATTTGGGAGAAAAATTGGGAATTTGGGAGAAATTTTGGGAATTTGGGAGTTTTGGGGGATTTGGGGAAAATTGGGGAATTGGGGAGAAAATTTGGGAATTGGGGAGAAATTTTGATTGGATTTGGGGGAGGTAAAGAACTTTTGTTGGGGAGTGGGAGGGCAACCCGGGAGGAACTTTCTGGGAAGCCTTTGGAGCTGTGGGAGGGATTGGAAAGGGGGAGGGGGAAATCCCAGCTGGGGGAGGGAGGGGAGGGAAAAGTTTTCCAGGTGGGAATTCCTGAATGTAGGAAGAAAGCTGCTGGGAAGGAGGGGAGGAAAGGAGGGAGGGAGGGGAGCAGGGAGAAGATTCCAGCTGGGAGCAGCTTTCCAGCTTGGAATTCTTAGGGGGAGGAGAGGAAGAAGGAACCTGAAGGGGGGGGAAGGGGAAGGAAGCTGAAAGGGGGGGGGGGGGAGGGGAGGGGAAGGGGGAATTTGGGCTAAATAGAGGGGAAATTGGGACCCAAATCCTCTCTCTGTGTGTGTGGAGCTCTCCAGGTTGGAATTCCTGAAGGTGGGAAAAGCCCTGCTGGGGAGGGAGGAAGGGAGAGGGAGAGAGGGAGGGGAGGGGTGGATAAATAAATAGGGGGAGGGGAGGGGAGGGGGGAAATGAGGGCTGAAGCCCCCCCGGGGGGGGGTGCAGCTTCCCCAGAGGGAATTCCTGAAGGCAGGAAAAGGTCCCAGGAGGAGGCTGAGCGCTGCTGGGGGGAGAGGGAATCCGTCGGGAAGGGTTCCCCCCTCCCCTCCCCTCTCCCCCAGATCCCTCCCTGCCCCTCCCGAGGGATTGGAGTCTGCTGCTGGGATCCAACCTCTCCCCTCCCCTCCCCCCCCCCCCCAGCTGGGATCGAGCTCTTCCCCATGGGAGAAGGGAGGGATCATCCCCTGCCGGGATCAAGGCTTTCCCCGTGGGGTAAGGGATCCCCTGCTGGGATCAGTCCCTTCCCATGGGATGAGATCTCCTGCTGGGATCAATCCCTTCCCAGCAGGATAAGGGATCCCCTCCTGGGATCGAGGTTTTCCCCATGGGATAAGGGATCCCCTGTGGGATCAATCCCTTCCCACTAGGAGAAGGGATCCCCTCCTGGGATGAAGACTTTCCCCATGGGATAAGGGATCCCCTGTGGGATCAAGCTCTTCCCAAAGGGATAAGAGATCCCCTGCTGGGATCAAGTCCTTCCCAGTAGGAGGAGAGATCTCCTGCTGGGATCAAGGCTTTCCCCATGGCACAAGGGATCCCCTGTGGGATCAATTCTTTCCCAGGAGGATAAGGGATCCTCTGCTGGGATCAGACCTTCCCCATGGGATAAGAGATGGCAGGGGGGGGTGGATCCATCCCTTCCCACTAGGATAAGGGATCCCTGGTGGGATCAAGGCTTTCCTCACAGGATAAAGGATCCTCTGCTGGGATCAGACCTTTGCCATGGGACAAGGGATCCCCTGTGGGATCAAGCTCCTCCCAAAGGGTAAGGGATCCCCTATGGGGATCAAGGTTTTCCCTGTGGGATAAGGGATCCCCTGCTGGGATCAATCCCTTCCCAGCAGGACGAGAGATCCCCTGTGGGATCAACTGCTTCCCAGGAGGATAAGGGATCCTCTGCTGGGATCAGACCTTGCCCATGGGATAAGGGATCTCCCGGGGGGGGGATCCATCCCTTCCCAGCAGGATAAGGAATCTCGGGGTGGGTTGAAGCCTTCCCCAGCAGGATCAGGGACCCTCCCCGGGAGCCTTTTCCCAGGGGCTGCAGCAGGCTCTGGAGCAGGCTGTGGGGCAGGACGCGACCGGGACAGGGGCTGGGACAAGCTGCGGGGGTGGGGCAGGCTGTGGGGCAGGACCCGACCAGGACAGGGGCTGGGACAAGCTGTGGGGCTGGGACAGGCTGCAGGGCAGGACCTGGTCGGGGCAGGCTGTGGGACTGGAGCAGGCTCTGGGGCTGGAGCAGCCTCTGGGGCAGGCACCGGGGCCGAAGCAGCCTCTGGGGCACCCTCTGAGACAGGTTCCAGGGCAGGACAGGCTATGGGGCAGGACCCGGTCGGGACAGGCTGCGGGACTGGAGCAGGCTCTGGGGCTGGGGCAAGCTCCAGGACAAGCTGTGGGGTGGGACCCGGTTGAGGCAGGCTGCGGGACTGGAGCAGGCTCCGGGGCAGGCTGCGGGACTGGAGCAGGCTCCGGGGCAAGCTCCAGGGCTAGGGCAGGCTCCAGGGCTGGGGCAGGCTCCGGGGCTGGCTCCAGGGCTAAGGCAGGCTCTGGGGCTGGAGCAGGCTCCGGGGCAGGCTCCAGGGCTAGGGCAGGCTCTGGGGCTGGAGCAGGCTCTGGGGCAGGTTCCAGGGCTAGGGCAGGCTCTGGGGCTGGAGCAGGCTCCGGGGCTGGAGCAGGCTCCAGGGCAGGTTCCAGGGCTAGGGCAGGCTCCAGGGCTGGAGCAGGCTCCGGGGCAAGCTCCAGGGCTAGGGCAGGCTCCAGGGCTGGGGCAGGCTCCGGGGCTGGCTCCAGGGCTAGGGCAGGCTCTGGGGCTGGAGCAGGCTCTGGGGCAGGTTCCAGGGCTAGGGCAGGCTCTGGGGCTGGAGCAGGCTCTGGGGCAGGTTCCAGGGCTAGGGCAGGCTCCGGGGCTGGAGCAGGCTCCGGGGCTGGAGCAGGCTCCAGGGCAGGTTCCAGGGCTAGGGCAGGCTCTGGGGCTGGAGCAGGCTCTGGTGTGGGACCCGGTCGGGGCAGGCTCCAGGGCTGGGGCAGGCTCCGGGGCTGGGGCAGGCTCCGGGGCTGGAGCAGGCTCCGGGGCAGGCTCCAGGGCTAGGGCAGGCTCCAGGGCTGGAGCAGGCTCTGGGGCTGGAGCAGGCTCTGGGGCAGGCTCCAGGGCTGGGGCAGGCTCTGGGGCAGGCTCCGGGGCTAGGGCAGGCTCTGGGGCTGGAGCAGGCTCCGGGGCTGGAGCAGGCTCTAGGGCAGGCTCCAGGGCTGGGGCAGGCTCCAGGGCTGGAGCAGGCTCTGGGGCAGGCTCCAGGGCTGGAGCAGGCTAGGGCAGGCTCTGGGGCTGGAGCAGGCTCCAGGGCTAGGGCAGGCTCCAGGGCTGGAGCAGGCTCTGGCGTGGGACCCGGTCGGGACAGCCTCCGTGGCCGGAGCAGCCTCCGGGGTCCGGGGGGGCAGGGGGAGCTCACGGCCGCTTCCTGCCCAGCCTGCGGAAGACGCTGAGGGCTGCGTCCCCGGCGGCGTCCATCCGAGCCCCGGGGAGGTCGCTGGAGCTGGAGACGGCGCCGCAGCCCCGCTCCCGGCGGATGGTGACTCGCAGGCGCCGGCGCTGGCTGCTGCTCACCGCTCCGTCCTGTGCCGCCGCCGCCGCCGCCCGGGGTGCCGCCGGGGCCCGGCCCGGGGCTGGGTTTGGCCGCGGAGGCTCCGGGGGTGGAACGGAGCTGGCTGGGAGCCTTCAGCACCCCGGCGTAGGGCAGTGCCCCGGGGTCCTCCTCGGGTGCCGAGCTGGAGCCCAGGCGGCTGAAGACTCCGCGGGGCTGGGGAGGGAATTCCAGGAGGGAGGAATTGGGAAGGGGGGACCAGGAGGGAGCCAGGCCGAGAGGTTTGGCTCCAGGATTCCCCAGCCAGGAGCTTTGGGCTCTGGGATTCCCCAGGCCAAGAGGTTTGGCTCCAGGAGTCCCCAGCCAGGAGCTTTGGGCTCTGGGATTCCCCAGGCTGAGAGGTTTGGCTCCAGGAGTCCCCACCCAGGAGCTTTGGGCTCTGGGATTCCCCAGGCCAAGAGGTTTGGCTCCAGGAGTCCCCAGCCAGGAGCTTTGGGCTCTGGGATTCCCCAGGCCAAGAGGTTTGGCTCCAGGAGTCCCCAGCCAGGAGCTTTGGGCTCTGGGATTCCCCAGGCCAAGAGGTTTGGCTCCAGGAGTCCCCACCCAGGAGCTTTGGGCTCTGGGATTCCCCAGGCTGAGAGGTTTGGCTCCAGGAGTCCCCACCCAGGAGCTTTGGGCTCTGGGATTCCCCAGGCCAAGAGGTTTGGCTCCAGGAGTCCCCACCCAGGAGCTTTGGGCTCTGGGATTCCCCAGGCTGAGAGGTTTGGCTCCAGGAGTCCCCACCCAGGAGCTTTGGGCTCTGGGATTCCCCAGGCCAAGAGGTTTGGCTCCAGGAGTCCCCAGGCCAGGAGCTTTGGGCTCTGGGATTCCCCAGGCCAAGAGGTTTGGCTCCAGGAGTCCCCACCCAGGAGCTTTGGGCTCTGGGATTCCCCAGGCCAAGAGGTTTGGCTCCAGGAGTCCCCAGCCAGGAGCTTTGGGCTCTGGGATTCCCCAGGCTGAGAGGTTTGGCTCCAGGAGTCCCCAGCCAGGAGCTTTGGGCTCTGGGATTCCCCAGGCCAGGAGCTTTGGGCTCTGGAATTCCCCAACCAGGAGCTTTGGGCTCTGGAATTCCTCAATCCAGGATCTTGGAGCTCTGGAATTCCCCAGGCCAAGAGGTTTGGCTCCAGGAGTCCCCAACCAGGAGCTTTGGGCTCTGGAATTCCTCAATCCTGGTTCTTGGGGCTCTGCCATTCCCCAGCTCCCCTCTCACCTTCCCAGGCTCCGGTGCCTCCGGCCAGGCCTCGGCTCCCAGCCGCTCGAACACCGATGGCCGCTGCAGGCCTGCCGGGGAAGGGGCAATGGGAGAGGGAATTGCCCCTGGGAACCACCACCCCCAGCCACCTCCACCCCCACTTTGCTCCCTTCTGGACTCTTTTCCTCCCCCTTTCCTTCCCCTTTTTGTCCTTCCTCTCCCTTTTTTTCCTCCTTTTCCTTTCTCCTTCCCCCTCCCTCCCCTTCTCTTTTCCCCTTCCTTTCCCTCCCCTTTTCCCTCCCTCTCCGTCCTTCCTTTTCCTCCTTTTTCTACTCCCTCTCCCTTTTCCCCTCTCTTTCCCTCTCCTTTTTCCCTTTTCCTGCTTTTTCTTGTCTTTTCCTGCTTTTTCCCCTTCCTTTTCCCCCTTTCCCTTTTTTTCCCCCTCTCTCTTTTTCCCTTCCCTCTTTTTCCCTTCCCTCTTTTCCCTTCCTTTTTCCCTTCCTTCCCTTTTTCCCTTCCCTCTTTTTCCCTTCCCTTCCCTTTTTCCCCTCCCTTCCCTTTTTCCCCTCCCTTCCCATTTTCCCCTCCCTTCCCTTTTCCCCTCCCTTCCCTTTTTCCCCTCCCTTCCCTTTTTCCCCTCCCTTCCCTTTTTCCCCTCCCTTCCCTTTTTCCCCTCCCTTCCCTTTTTCCCCTCCCTTCCCTTTTTCCCCACTCTTTTCCTCTCCCTTCCCCTCCTTTTTCCCCCTCCCCTTTTCCCCCTCCCCTTTCCCCCTCCCCTTTTCCCCCTCCCCTTTTCCCCCTCCCCTTTTCCCCCTCCCCTTTTCCCCCTCCCCTTTTCCCCCTCCCCTTTTCCCCCTCCCCTTTTCCCCCTCCCCTTTTCCCCCTCCCCTTTCCCCCTCCCCCTTTCCCCCTCCCCCTTTCTTCCCTTCCTTTCCCTCCCCTCTCCCCTCCTGCTCCCAGCCTCTCCCCTCCAGCTCCCCTCCTGCTCCCCACCCTGCTCCCAGCCCAGCAGTACCTTTGGGCAGCTGCTCCTGCAGGATCCTCCTGCCCCTGGGGGCGCTACCCCCCGGCTCGGGGTCCTCAGAGCCCTCCCTGGCCACTGGCCCTCGGCGGCGCTTGGCTGGCACCGGCCCGGCCCCGGCCCCGGGCAGCCCTGCGGCGGCACAGCCGCAGCTGGCACCGGATCCCCGGGCAGGGATCCCCCTGGGGCCTTGGGCTGGGACCTCAGGGGTGGGATCACTTAGGGGATCTTGATTTGGGGTCTCAGGGATGGGATCCCTTTGGGACCCTGGGTTGGATTGCAGGGATGGGATCACTTTGGGGATCTTGGAGATGGGATCCCTCTGGGGTCTTGAGCTGGGACCTCAGGGATGGGATCACGTTGGGATCTCAGGGATGGGATCCTTCTGGGACCCTGGGATGGGATCACAGGGATGGGATCCCCTGGGGATGGGATCCCTCTGGGGCCTTGGGTTGGGACCTCAGGGATGGGATCCCTTTGGTGCCTGTGAGTTAGGATCCCAAGGATGTGATCCCTCTGGGGCATTGGGCTGGGATCTCAGGGCTGGGATCTCCTGGGAATCCTGAGGGTGGGATCACCCTGAGGCCTTCACGTTGGAATCCTGGGGATGGGATCACTTTGGGGATCTTTGGGATGGGATCTCAGAGAGGGGATCCCCTGGGGATGGGATCACTCTGGTGAGGATGGGATCACTCTTGAGGATGGGATCTCGGAGAGAAGACCCCACCCCAAGATCCCAACATGATCCAGCAACAGAGATCACCCTGGGAGCTAGGATCTCAGGGTTGGGATCACTGAGATCTGGGGAAAGGATCCCCTTGGCCAACCTCAAAGATGGCAGCCAAGCCCCGCCCCCCAGGACCGTGCTCCGCTGGGACCCGCTGGGATCTGTTGGGATCCACTGCTCCCTTGCCTGCTGTGCCGGCAGCTGTCGCATTGGGGACGGTGATGGAGATCTGGGAGGCGCTGGGCCGCGATTGGCTGCCGCCGGTGCCGAGGGGCGGAGCCTCCCTGCTCAGGCTGTTGGCGATCATCCGGCTGGCAGCTGCCGAGGGCGGCATCTGATTGGCCCAGGGCCAGCCAAGGGCTGCACCTGATTGGGCCAGGGCCAGCCAAAGGCGGCAGCTGATTGGCTCAGGGCCAGCCAAGGGCAGCAGTTGATTGGCTCACAGCCTCCCAAGGGTGGTAGCTGATTGGCACAGGGTGTCCTGAGAGCAGCAGCTGATTGGCCCAGAGCCTCCCAAGGGCGGCACCTGATGGGCCCAGGGACAGCCAAGGGCTGCAGCCGATTGGCCCAGGGACAGCCAAGGGCTGCAGCCGATTGGCCCAGAGCCTCCCAAGGGCGGCAGCTGATTGGCCAAGAGCTTCCCAAAAGCTACAGCTGATTGGCCCAGGGCCAGCCAAAGGTGGCAGATGATTGGCCCAGAGTCTCCCAAGAGCTGCAACCGATTGGCCCAGGGACAGCCAAGGGCTGCACCTGATTGGCCCAGGGCCAGCCAAGGGTGGCAGCCAATTGGTTCAGAGACTCCCAAGGGTGGCACCTGATTGGCCCAGGGCCAGACAAGGGCAGCAGCCGATTGGCCCAGAGCCTCCAAGGGTGGCAGCCGATTGGCACAGGGTCTCCCGAGAGCAGCAGCTGATTGGCCCAGGGCCAGCCAATCCCAGCCCAGCCCCCCCCCCCCAAGCTGCTGCTGGGCACCCCCTGGGTAATTAATTAATTAGGTCCTGAGAGCTTAATTGGGGGGGGGAGGGGCAGCTCACCGCTGGGGGCACCGCGGCGCAGCTCGGCCTGGGGGGCAGCGGGGGGGGGGCACAGCAGCTCCGAGGCAGCCTGGCACAGCTCCTGGGGGGGGCAAAGAAAGGGCAGGGGCTGCCTGGCTGCCACCCTGCAGGCCCTGGGGGCACCCTGCTGCCACCCTCCCCCCCCGGGGCCACCCTGGTACCACCCTGGTACCACCCTGCCCCCTCTGCTACCACCCTGCCCACCCTGACACCACCCTCCCCACCCTGCTGCCACCCTCCCCACCCTGGTACCACCCTCCCCACCCTGCTGCCACCCTCCCCACCCTGGTACCACCCTCCCCACCCTGCTGCCACCCTGGCACCCTGCCACCCTGGCACCACCCTCCCCACCCTGCTGCCATCCTGCCCACCCTGGCACCACCCTGGTACCACCCTGCTGCCACCCTCCCCACCCTGGTACCACCCTCCCCACCCTGCTGCCATCCTGCCCACCCTGGCACCACCCTGCTGCCACCCTCCCCACTCTGGTACCACCCTCCCCACCCTGCTGCCACCCTGCCCCCTCTGCTACCACCCTGCCCACCCCGACACCACCCTCCCCACCCTCCTGCCACCCTGCCCCCTCTTCCACCACCCTCCCCACCCTGGCACCACCCTGCCCACCCTGGTACCACTCTCTTGGTGCCACCCTGGCACCACCCTGCCCACCCTGGCACCACCCTGTCCCCTCTTCCACCACCCTCCCCACCCTGGCACCACCCTCCCCAGCCCTGGCACCAGCCTGCCCAGCCCTGTGCCAGCCTGCCCAGCCCTGTACCAGCTTGCCCAGGCTGCCCACCTGGCAGTGGACGGCCCTGGCGTGCCGCAGCACGGCGATGACGTCGCCCACCAGGGTGATGCCCAACTCGTTCAGCAGCTCCTTGCTCAGGTCCTGCAGCATCGACCTCTGCACCCTGCTGGGCACCCCCTGGCACCTCAGCCAGGGGCACCCAGCAGGGCCAGCCCCAGACCCCCCCCACCCCAAGGGTGCCCAAGGGGCAGCAGCATGGGGAGGGTGGCACCCAGGTAAGCAGGGTGGAAGCAGGAGACTGGCATCAGGCTGGCAGCAGGAGATTGGCACCAGGGTGGGGAGGGTGGCGCCGGAGTGAGCATGGTGGTGCCAGGGTGGGGAGAAAGAATGGCACCAGGAGACTGGCACTAGGCTGGCACCAGGGTGGGCAGGGTGGTGCCAGGGTGAGCATGGTGGCACCAGGAGACTGGCACCAGGAGACTGGCACTAGGCTGGCACCAGGGTGGGCAGGGTGGTGCCAGGGTGGGGAGAATGGCACCAGGAGACTGGCACTAGGCTGGCACCAGGGTGGGCAGGGTGGCACCAGGAGACTGGCACCAGGAGACTGGCACCAGGAGACTGTGGGGCAGGGTGGCCAGGGTGAGCAGAGACTGGCACCAGGAGACTGGCACTGACACCAGGAGACTGGCACCAGGGTGGCAGCAGGAGGGTGGCACCAGTGTGGGCAGGGTGGGCAGGATGGCACTGGGGGGGCAGGGTGGCAGCAGGAGACTGGCACCAGGAGACTGATACCATGGTGGACAGGGTGGCAGCAGGGTGGCACCAGGAGACTGGCACCAGGGTGGGCACCAGGGTGAGCAGCGTGGCACCAGGAGATTGGCACTAGGCTGGCACCAGGAGACTGGCACCAGGGTGGCAGCAGGGTGGGCACCAGGGTGGGCAGGGTGGCACCAGGAGACTGGCACCAGGGTGGGCACCAGGGTGGGCAGGGTGGCACCAAGAGACTGGCACCAGGGTGGGCACCAGGGTGGGCAGGGTGGCACCAGGAGACTGGCACCAGGGTGGGCACCAGGGTGGGCACCAGGGTGGGCAGGGTGGCACCAGGAGACTGGCACCAGGGTGGGCACCAGGGTGGCACCAGGGTGGGCACCAGGGTGGGCAGGGTGGCACCAGGAGACTGGCACCAGGGTGGCACCAGGGTGGGCACCAGGGTGGGCAGGGTGGCAGCAGGAGTGAGTGAGAGGGCAGGGAGGAGCTGATTGGTTAATGAGGAGCAGGGGGCAGCTGGCACCCCCCTAGGGGGGGAGGGGCACAGCTGGCACCCCCCTGTTGGGGGGGGAGGGGGAGGGGCACAGCTGGCACCCCCTGGGCACCTCCTCACCTGTTGGCCACGAAGCTGAGAGCGTAGCTGAGGGCAGGGCCCGGGGGGATGCCAGCGGCGGAGAAGAACTCAACCCACTGGGAGGTGGCTGAGGGAGGCAGGAGGTGAGAGGGGAAAGGAGGGGGAGGGGAGAGGGAGGGAGGGAGAGGAGAAGGGGAAGGGAGAGAGGAGGAGAGGGGGAAGGGGAAGGGAGAGGAGAGGAGGAAAGAGAGAAAGGGAAAGGGAGAAGGAAAGAGAAGAGAAGAAAGGGGAGAGGGGAAGGGGAGAGAGGGGAGAGGGGAGGGAGCAGGGCAGGGGGTTGGGGGTCAGGGAGAGGAAAGGGGAGGGCAGAGGGGCTGGAGGAGGAGGGGAGAGGGTCGGGGGGAGGGGAGAGGGCAGGGACCTCACCCATGGTGCCCGAGGTCATGGCAGGGCAGCAGCAGGCAGCGAGGAGGCTGCGGGGGAGAGAGGGGCAGCAGGGGGCTGGGGGGGGCTGCTGACCCTCCCCCCCTGCCCCATGGCTCCCCCAGACCCTCCCCCCTTGCCCCACGGCTCCCCCTGACCCTCTCCCCCCTGCCCCACAGCTCCTCCAGACCCTCTCCCCCCTGCCCCACAGCTCCCCCAGACCCTCCCCCCCTGCCCCACGCCTCCCCCAGACCCTCCCCCTGCCCCCAGCTCCTTCTGGCTCCCCAGACCCCCTCCCCCTGCCCCCAGCTCCTTCCCCTCCCCCAACCCCCTTCCTCCCCTTCCCCTCTCCCCCTCCTCCCCCTCCCCCCTCCGCCCCCCTCCCCCCGGGGACCCTCTCCCGGCCTCACCTCTCCTCTCTCCGCCCCCCCCCCGGGCCTCATTCCCCTTTGCCGGAAGTGACGCAGGTGGCAGCTGGAGGGGAGGGGGAGAGGCCCTGGTGCATGTGATAGGCAACGCCGGAAGTGACGCAGGCGGTGGGTGGGGAGTAAGCGCTCTGTGTGTATATGGTAACCGAGACGCCGGAAGTGACGCAGCTGGTAGGTGGGGAGTAAGCGCTCTATGTGCATGGGAACGGCGACGGCGGAAGTGACGCACTAGTGGGTGGAGAGTAAGCGCTCTGTATGTATATGGCAATCGAGGGGCCGGAAGTGACGCAGCTGGTGGGCGGGCAGTGCGCGCTCTGTGTGTGTGTATGGGTGGATGGGAACGGGCGACGCCAGAAGTGACGCAGGCGGTGGGTGGGGAGTGTGTTCTCTCTCTTTCTGTGTATATAGGAACGGGGACGCCGGAAGTGACGTAGATGGTGGGTGGGCAGTGCGCGCTCTCTGGGTGTGTGGGTGTGTGGGAACGGGGGACGCCGGAAGTGACGCAGGCGGTGGGGTGGGGAGTAAGCGCTCTCTGGGCGCCCAGTGGGAGGGAATTGGGGACGCCGGAAGTGACCTCAGCGCGGCGCGCGCGCGGCGGCGCCACCACCCCCCCCTCCCTAGCAGTACAGCGGGCGGCGGCGCGCGGCAGCTGCGCGCGGGAGGTGAGCGAGGAGGGAGGGAGGGAGGGAGGGGGGAGCCGGGGGGGGGGAGGGGGAGGGAAACGACCATAGAGAGCTTGGAGGACCCCGGGGGAGCGCCCCCGGGCGGCTGGGGGGGGGGAAAGGCAGAGGGAGCCGCAGCCAAGGCTTAGGGCTGGGTCTAACCCCCACCCCACCCCACCCCAAAAATGGATCCCAAAGGTGGCCCCGGCCCTAAGCCTGAGCCTGGCCCTTTAAAGCCAGCCCTAAGCCTGGCTCCTAAGCCTGGTCCTGGCCCTAAACCTGGTCCTGATCCTGACCCTGACACCTGACCCTAAAGCCTGACCCTAAACCAGGTGCTGACCCCAAAGCTGCTCTTAAATCCATTCCCTGATGCTAAGCCTGGTCCTGGCCCTAAACCTGACCCTGACCTTAAAACCTGACCCTAAACCAGGTGCTGACCCCAAAGCTGCTCTTAAACCTTTCCCTGTTGCTAAGCCTGGTCCTGGTCCTAAACCTGACCCTAAGCCAGGTGCTGACCCTAAACCTGGTCCTAACCCTGACCCTGACCCTAAACCTGACCTTAAAACCTGACCCTGAACCAGGTGTTGACCCCAAAGCTGCTCTTAAATCCATTCCCTGATGCTAAGCCTGGTCCTGGTCCTAAACCTGATCCTAACCCTGACCCTGGCCCTAAACCTGACTTTAAAACCTGACCCTGAAGCAGTCACTGACTCTCAACCTGCTTTTAAACTTGTCCCTGATCCTACACCTGTGCAAGCCCTTAAACCTGATCCTGCAGCTGTCCCTGATGCTAAGCCTGAGCCAAACCCCAGTCCTGACTCCAAACCTCCTCCTAAACCTGTTCCTGACCTTAAAGCCTGACCCAAGCCCCAGTCCTGACTCCAAACCTCCTCCTAAACCTCTCCCTGACCTTAAAGCCTGACCCAAGCCCCAGTCCTGACTCCAAACCTCCTCCTAAGCCTGTCCCTGACCTTAAACCTGGCCTTAACCCAGTCCCTGAGCCTACACCTGATTCTAGACCTGCCCATGGTGCTGAGCCTGTCGCTGTCCCGAAACCTGCTCCTAAACCTTACCCTAAAGCTGATCCTGAGCCTCTGTCTGACTCTAAACTTGCTTCTAAATCTGGGCCTAAGCCTGGCCCTTACCCTAAGCCTGTCCCTGACCCTAAACCTGCTCCCTAAGCCTGCCCCTAAACCTGTCCTTGACCCTCAACTTGCTCCTAACCCTGCCCTTAAACCCCCTCCTAACCCTCTCCCAGCCCCATAACCCCCTCCTAACCCTCTCCCAGCCCCCTAACCCCCTCCTCACCCTCTCCCAGCCCCAAACCCCCTCCTAACCCTCTCCCTGCCCCTAAACCCCCTCCTAACCCTCTCCCAGCCCCATAACCCACTCCTAACCCTCTCCCTGCCCCTAATCCTGCTCTTAATCCTGTTCCTGACCCTAAACCTGATCCTAAACCCGGCCCTGCCCCTGAACTTGTTCCTAAACCTCTCCCTGCCCCTAACCCTGCTCCTAAACCTTGTCCTGATCCTAACCCTGCTTCTAATCCTGTCCCTGATCCTAAACCTCATCCTACTCTTGACCCTAAACCTGTCCTTGACCCTAAACCTGTCCTTGACCCTCAACTTGCTTCTAAACCAGCTCCTAAACCTCTCTTTGCCCCTAAACTTGTTCCTAAACCTCTTCCTGCCCCTAACCCTGCTCCTAGTCCTGTCCCTGCCCCTAATCCTGCTCCTAAACCTGTTCCTAACCCTAAACCTGATCCTAAACCTCTCCCTGCTTCCAATCCTGCTCCTAATCCTGTCCCTGCCCCTAATCCTGCTCCTAGTCCTGTCCCTGCCCCTAATCCTGCTCCTAATCCTGTTCCTGACCCTAAACCTGCTCCTAACCCTCTCTCTGCCCCTAACCCTGCTCCTAATCCTGTCCCTGCCCCTAATCCTGCTCCTAATCCTGTCCCTGCCCCTAATCCTGCTCCTAATCCTGTCCCTGCCCCTAATCCTGCTCCTAAACCTGTTCCTAACCCTAAACCTGATCCTAAACCTCTCCCTGCTTCCAATCCTGCTCCTAGTCCTGTCCCTGCCCCTAACCCTGCTCCTAATCCTGTTCCTGACCTTAATCCTGCCCCTGACCCTAAACCTGCCCCTGACCCTAAAACCTGCCCCTGACCCTAAACCTGCCCCTGACCCTAAACCTGCTCCTAACCCTCTCCCTGCCCCTAACCCTGGTATTAATCCTGTTCCAGACCCTAACCCTGCTCCTAATCCTGTCCCTGACCCTAAACCTCATCCTATTCCTGACCCTAAACCTGTGCTTGACTCTCAACTTGCTCCTAAACCTGCCCCTAAAACTCCTCCTAAACCTCTCCCTGCCCCTAACCCCGCCCTTCAACCCGCTCCTAACCTTCTCCCAGCCCTACCCCCCCACCTCCCGGCCCCTCCTCGCCCCCAACCCCCTCCCCACCGCCCCCAGGGCTGAGCCCAGCTCGGTCTCACCGGTCGTGCCCAGCCCGGTCTCACCGGTCGTGCCGTGCCCGGTCTCACCGGTCGTGCCGTGCCCGGTCTCACCGGTCGTGCCGTGCCCGGTCTCACCGGTCGTGCCGAGCCCGGTCTCACCGGTCGTGCCGTGCCCGGTCTCACCGGTCGTGCCCAGCCCGGTCTCACCGGTCGTGCCGAGCCCGGTCTCACCGGTCGTGCCGAGCCCGGTCTCACCGGTCGTGCCGGTCTCACCGGTCGCGCCGTGCCCGGTCTCACCGGTCGCGCCGAGCCCGGTCTCACCGGTCGTGCCGTGCCCGGTCTCACCGGTCGTGCCCAGCCCGGTCTCACCGGTCGTGCCGTGCTCGGTCTCACCGGTCGTGCCCAGCCCGGTCTCACCGGGCGCGTCGTGCCCAGTCTCACCGGTCGTCAGCCCGGTCTCACCGGTCGTGCCGAGCTCGGTCTCACCGGTCGTGCCCAGCCCGGTCTCACCGGTCGCGCCGTGCCCGGTCTCACCGGTCGTGCCCAGCCCGGTCTCACCGGTCGTGCCGTGCCCGGTCTCACCGGTCGCGCCGAGCCCGGTCTCACCGGTCGTGCCGTGCCCGGTCTCACCGGTCGTGCCCGGTCTCACCGAGCCCGGTCTCACCGGTCGTGCCGAGCTCGGTCTCACCGGTCGTGCCGAGCTCGGTCTCACCGGTCGTGCCGTGCCCGGTCTCACCGGTCGTGCCCAGCCCGGTCTCACCGGTCGTGCCGAGCCCGGTCTCACCGGTCGTGCCGAGCCCGGTCTCACCGGTCGTGCCGAGCTCGGTCTCACCGGTCGTGCCCAGCTCGGTCTCACCGGTCGTGCCGTGCCCGGTCTCACCGGTCGTGCCGAGCTCGGTCTCACCGGTCGTGCCGTGCTCGGTCTCACCGGTCGTGCCGAGCCCGGTCTCACCGGTCGTGCCCAGCCCGGTCTCACCGGTCGTGCCGAGCTCGGTCTCACCGGTCGTGCCGTGCCCGGTCTCACCGGTCGTGCCGTGCCCGGTCTCACCGGTCGCGCCGTGCCCGGTCTCACCGGTCGCGCCGAGCCCGGTCTCACCGGTCGCGCCGAGCCCGGTCTCACCGGTCGCGCCGTGCCCGGTCTCACCGGTCGCGCCGAGCCCGGTCTCACCGGTCGCGCCGTGCCCGGTCTCACCGGTCGTGCCGTGCCCGGTCTCACCGGTCGTGCCCAGCCCGGTCTCACCGGTCGTGCCGAGCCCGGTCTCACCGGTCGTGCCGTGCCCGGTCTCACCGGTCGTGCCGAGCTCGGTCTCACCGGTCGCGCCGAGCTCGGTCTCACCGGTCGTGCCCAGCCCGGTCTCACCGGTCGTGCCCAGCCCGGTCTCACCGGTCGTGCCGTGCCCGGTCTCACCGGTCGTGCCGTGCCCGGTCTCACCGGTCGTGTGGCTGCCGCCTCCGCAGGGGCTGAGCCGGGCTCGGGGCTGAGCCTAACGCCGCGGAGGGATGAAGGCCAAGGGGACCCCGGGGCAGGTACAGCACCGCCGGACCCCCCCCCCCCATTCCCCCCTCCTTAAACCCGGCCTGGGAGCTGCGCCCAAGCTCCTTCCTCCCCGAGGCTGATTCCTTCCCTCTCCCTCTCTCTCCTCCCCCCCCAGGCCGCCTCCTCCTCCTCCTCCTCCCGGCAGCTCTTCCTCCCCCTCCTCCTCCTCCTCCTCACCTTCCTCCTCCTCCTCCTCCTCTTCGACCTCCGCCCAGCCTCAGCCCCACCCGCGGGGAGGGGGAGGGGCGGGGAGACCCCCGGGGGGAACTGCCTCGGGGGGACTGCGACGACCCCTGCCGGTGAGAGGGGGAGCTGAGGGGGGGAGGGGAAGGGGGGGAGGAGGCTGGGACCCTTTGGGGGGGGCTGAGACCCTCTGGGGGGGTGAAGAGACCCTTGGAGGGGTCTGAGAGCCTCGGGGGAAGAGACCCTTGGGGGAGCTGAGACCCCTTGGGGGCTGAGAGCTTTGGGGGGGTGAAGAGACCCTTGAGGGGGCTGAGAGCCTCGAGGGGGCTGAGACCCTTTGGGGGGGGGAAGAGACCCCTGGGGAGGAGGGGCTGAGACCCTCGGGGGGGGCTCCTGGTGAGGGTCAGGGGGGTCCTGAGCCCCCCCTGGGTGCTCTCTGCTGCCCCCTGGACCCCCCTGGGTGGCTTCTGAGCCCCCTGGGGGGTGGTCTGTGCCCCCCAGGATGGTGCTGGTGGAGACCCTCCCCGAGGGGCTGAGCTTTGGCAACAGCTCCCTGCCCAACCCCAGCACCGCTGGCACCTGGAGGCAGCTGCTGGCCTCTGCCAGGCACAGCCTGGACATTGCCTCCTTCTACTGGACCCTCACCAACCAGGACACCAGCACCCAGGAGCCCTCAGCCAGCCTGGTCAGCCCCACACTGGGGGGGCTAGAGGGGGGCTGGGGTCTCAGGGTGGGGGCTGGGGTCTCAGCTGTGGGTCCTAGTTGGGGTCTGGGGTCTCAGGTTGGGGGCTGGGGACTCAGCTGTGGGTCCCAGTTGGGGTCTGGGGTCCCAGGTTGGGGTCTGGGGTCTCAGCTGTGGGTCCCAGGTTGGGGTCTGGGGTCTCAGGTTGGGGCTGGGGACTCAGCTGTGGGTCCCAGGTTGGGGTCTGGGGTCTCAGCTGTGGGTCCCAGTTGGGGTCTGGGGTCCCAGGTTGGGGTCTGGGGTCTCAGGTTGGGGCTGTGGGGAGCTGGGGGTCTCGATTTGGGTCTGGGGTCTCAGTTGGGGTCTGGGGGTCCCGATGTGGGTCTGGGGTCCCAGTTGGGGTCTGGGGGGTCCCGATTTGGGTCTGGGGTCCCTGCTTGACCCCGGCTGCGCCCCTTGGCAGGGGGAGGAGCTGCTGGGGGCGCTGCTGGAGCTGCCCTCCCGCGGCGTCGCCCTCAGGGTCGCCGTCAGCCCCCCCGGGCCCGGGGCCCCCACGGCTGACCTGCAGGCCCTGGCCCGCAGCGGTGAGCGCCCCCTGGCGGAGGGCCGGGGCGGTTGGGGTGAAAACAGCCGGGTTTGGGGCTGTGGGGGGGAAAAGAGCCAAGGTTGGTGCATTTTGGGCTGAAAAGAGCCAGGTTTGGGGCTTTGGGGGGGAAAATATCCAAATTTGGTGCATTTGGGGGGAGAAGAGCCAAATTTGGTGGTTTTGGGGATAAAAGAGTCAAATTTGTTGACTTTCGGGCTAGAAAGCCAAGTTTGGGGCTTTTGGGGTGAAAAGAGCCAGGTTTGGTCATTTTGGGGTGAAGACAGCCAGATTTGGGGCTTTTGGGGTGAAAACAGCCAGATTTGGGGCTTTGGGGGTGAAAAGAGCCAAGTTTGGGGCTTTTGGGGTGAAAAGAGCTGGGTTTGGTCATTTTGGGGTGAAAAGAGGCAGATTTGGGGCTTTGGGGGGGGAAAGAGCCAAGTTTGGCCATTTTGGGGTGAAAAGAGCCAGATTTGGGGCTTTTGGGGCAAAAAGAGATAGATTTGGTCATTTTGGGGTGAAAACAGCCAAGTTTGGGTTGAAAAGAGCCAAGTTTGGTCATTTTGGGGTGAAAAGAGCCAGGTTTGGGGCTTTTGGGGTGAAAAGAGCCAAGTTTGGCTATTTTGGGGTGAAAAGAGCCAGATTTGGGGCTTTGGGGGTGAAAAGAGCCAAGTTTGGCTATTTTGGGCTAAAAAGAGCCAGATTTGGGGCTTTTGGGGCTAAAATGAGCTGAATTTGGTGCTTTTTGTGCTAAAAAGAGCCGGATTTGATGGTTTTTGGGCTAAAAAGAGCCGAATTTGGTGCTTTGGGGGCTAAAAAGAGCCGAATTTGGTGCTTTTTTGGGCTAAAAAGAGCCGAATTCGATGCTTTTTTGGGCTAAAAAGAGCCGAATTTGATGCTTTTGGGGCTAAAAAGAGCCGAATTTGGTGCTTTTTGGGCTAAAAGAGCCGAATTTGATGCTTTTGGGGCTAAAAAGAGCCGAATTTGGTGCTTTTGGGGCTAAAATGGCCCAAATTTGGTGACTTTTGGGCTGAAACGACCCCAATTTGGTGCTTTTTTGGGGCAGAAACGCCCCGATTTGGCTCTTTTCTGCTCCATCCTTCCCCCAGCCTGCTGCTTTCTGCCTCTCCCGCCCCTTGCCCCCTGCCGGCTCCCAACCCTCCCTTCGGGCGCCGCTGCCTGCGGCGGCCCCAAGCTCCGGGGGCAGCCTTCTGGTGGTCCCTGAGCCCCCTGCCCCCCCCCGGCTCCGTGTTCCCCCCCCCAGGCGCCGCCGTCCGCACCGTGGACCTGCCGCGGCTCACCGGCGGCGTCCTGCACACCAAGTTCTGGCTGGTGGACGGCGCCCACCTCTACCTGGGCAGTGCCAACATGGACTGGAGGGCCCTGACCCAGGTCAGCCCAGCACCCCCCAACCCCGGGGGGCGCCAACGAGGGGCGGGGGGGGCGGCCGGGACCGGGACCAGGGGGGTGACGCCGGGAACGGGACCGGGTCGGGGCTGGGGGTGACACCGGGTCTGGGGCTGGGTCGGGGGGTGATGCTGGGATCGAGGGGGGACGCCGGGACCGGGTCCGGGGGTGATGCCGGGACCGTGAGGGGGACGCCGGGACTGTGGGGGGGACACCGGGACCGGGTCGGGGGCCGGGGGTGACACCGGGTCTGGGGCTGGGTCGGGAGGTGATGCTGGGATCGAGGGGGGACGCCGGCACCGGGTCCGGGGGTGATGCCGGGACCGTGGGGGGGACACCGGGGCCGGGTCGGGGGCCGGGGGTGACACCAGGACCGGGACAGGGTCGGGGTCTGGGGGTGACGCTGGGAGCGGGAATGGGGCCGGGGGTGACGCCGGGACCGTGGGGGGACAGCGGGTCCGGATCGGGGTCCGGGGGTGACGCTGGGAGCGGGAGCGGGGCCGGGAGCTGACACCGGGACCGGGGGTGGTGCCGGAGCCGGTGGTGATGCCGGGACCGCGGGGGGGACACTGGGACCGGGGCCGGGTTGGGGTCCGGGGGTGACGCCGGGGCTGGGACCGGGGCCGGGGGTGACGTCGGGACCGTGGGAGGACACCGGGACCGGGGCCGAGCCGGGGTCCGGGGATGACACTGGGACTGCGGGGGGACACCGGGACCGGGTCCGGGGATGACGCCGGGACCGAGGTCCGGGAGGTGACACTGGGACCGGGACTGGGTCGGGATCCGGGGCTGACGCTGGGTCCGGGCCGTGGTCTGGGGCTGACGCCGGGACCGGGGGTGGTGCCAGGTCTGGGGGTGGTACCGGGTCCGGGTCCGGGTCGGGGTGCGGGTGGGTGACGCCGGGACCGGGTCGGGGTCCGGGAGGTGACACTGGGACCGGGCCGTGGTCTGGGGCTGACGCCAGGACCGCGGGGGGGACTCTGGGTCCGGGGGTGGTGCCGGGACCGTGGGGGGACACCGGGTCCGGGTCGGGGTCCGGAAGGTGACACCAGGACCGGGTTGGGGTCCGGGTCTGACGCCGGGGCCGGGGGTGGTGCCGGGACCGTGGGGGGGACACCGGGTCCGGGTTGGGGTGCGGGTGGGTGACGCTGGGGCTGGGACCAGGACCTAGACCAGGGCCGGGGGTGACACCGGGTCCGGGTCTGGGGGTGACGCCGGGATCGAGGGGGGACACCGCGACCGGCTGCGGGTGGGGGGCCGGGGGTGACGCCGGGACCGCGGGGGGACACCGGGACCGGGTCCGGGGCTGACTCCCGGTCCGGGGGTGACTCCGGGACGGCGGGGGGGGGGGACACCCCGGTTCCGGGGGTGACTCCGGCACCGCGGGGGGACACCCCGGTTCCGGGGGTGACTCCGGCACCGCGGGGGGGGGACACCCCGGTTCCGGGGGTGACTCCGGGCTCGGTGGCGCAGGTGAAGGAGGTCGGCGCCGCCGTCTACAACTGCAGCTGCCTGGCGCAGGACCTGGCAAAGCTGTTCGCGGCGTACTGGGCGCTGGGGGTCCCGGGGGCCTCCATCCCCTCCCCCTGGCCGGAGGCCTTCTCCACCTCCTACAACGCCCAAACGCCTCTGCGGCTGCGGCTCAACGG